>CM062098.1:3842820-4068290 GCA_031163375.1 Conogethes punctiferalis | reverse complement strand
GCCCCACCTAAAGGACCCAGGATTGTAAGAGGAAGGAAACACATGAATAATAATATATTTGATTCCCCTCCTTTTAATTATCCTCTATCTAAAGGTTGTCTGTAAGAGATCGCTAAAAGCGATAAGACCGCCTAAATTGTAATATTGTGTTATGTCTAGTTTTGAGTGAACTGCAACAAAAAATATGTCTAATCTGTCTATATAGCCCCAAGACATGCCACGCTGGGCCACGCAGCGCCATCTAGCCCCAAACTAAGCCGAAGCTTGTACTATGGGTACTAGACAACTGATAACCTTACTTAGATACATTTTTTTTTTGTAAATAAATACATATTATACATAGAAAACACCCTATGTTTCCTTAGTTTTCAGAATATGGGGTTGTAGTCTACAGTAGCAGTTGGAACGCACGCAGTTCTGTATTGTGCGCTGCTTAACAGTCGTACCCCGCCGCGCATTCCGACCACTCGCTAACAACATGTAAATTGTATTCTTTCTTCGATTCACCAAAATATATATTTCTACTGTGACTTTGAACATCTGTCATTTACCACACCGCACAGAAGAACCTTCACGGCTTCACATTCTTCCAACCCCACAGGGGCATAGTATTCTGAAGCTTTTGTTAGGGTTCGATACATATAGACAAGACATGTTACCTCATTTCCTCACTTGTTGTGAAGACCTAGCTACTTCGATTTTTCTCTTTAAAGCATAGAGAACGGTTTAGAAAGTTCGTCTAGCTAAACAGTGTCTAAACACAAAACGCGTGTTTAACCATTGTTTAACTTTTGGTCACCATAAAACGGTTATTCTAAAACCAGGAGTGAATATTCTGAACTACATAATATAACATTATAGCACAGATTATAGCCTGTTTTCGGAGATTGCAACTATTAGGGGCGGGTGTTGTTGATATCAAAGCAGGAATGTGGGAAAAAATGAACATTAGTTGGACATTATCCCAACTTACGTTAGGTTGACCTAATTATACCTAATTATGGAACTAGTATACTACTAATACTAATTTGTTATAGAACTGGAAACACCAAATCCCGTTAAATTATAATAGCTGATTATAATTTGCAGCTAGTTTAAATTATTTTAATTTAGTATTCTAATTCAAACTGTTACAATAAGAAACATTTTTAACACATCGTTAGATTAATGAGTCATACTTAATTAGGTGGTAATGCATCATTGTACAAAATCATGTAGATAAATATTTTGCGAGAAGCCCAAGATCGATCGATTAAAGTAGCGAAATATTGGAGAGGCCAATGTCCAGCAGTGGACCGCGAAAGGCTGATGATTATAATTAATTATTTTCGTACCTTAGTTGTTCTGATACCCACAATACAAGTTCATAAACTACTTACTTTGGAATCGAAGCAGTACCTACATCTATGTGTGTGACCTGATATTATGTTTAAAGAGTTTATTTTCATAAAGACTTACAAAAGTCACTTACATGAAAATTACATTTGTTATAACAGTTATTTAGATTAGATTAAATTATTTAAATTAAATTAATTTAATTGACACATTAAAATATAAATAAATAAATAATAATAATAACTAAGATTGAATAGATTAAATAGGTACATTTCTTAGATAAAAAGCTCGTAGTTTTCTTTAATGTGCTGAGAGAGCTTGGCCTTAAAGCTGTTATACACCTTTTCATTTTTTATATGTGAAGGAAGACTATTAAAAAGTTATTAAAATTGTATAGAATTTCATATCAATACATGCAACCTGTTTATTACTCATTGACAGAAGCTAACTTTTTAATTCTTCGGCTGTGTCACTGCCACCGACGCCGTTACTATGGCAACCGCGTAAACATTTTCCTAACCCACATTTTTTACAATATTTTGCTTTTTAGTACTCGTTAGTCGTTTTTTGTGTTTTGTAGAAGTGTAGTAGGGCCAATATGGATCCGGACGAGGACGAACCCTTCGGGGGGGCCCTAAATATAGGGTCCGAAACCACGGAAGCTGAAAAGGAGTTTGAAAAGGTACTTTCCAGTTTTGTTAGGACCCGGTTTTGAGTGCTAATAAAGCTTTGATAACCTATGGATTATAGATACTAGGTTATCTGTTAAATTTACTACCAGCGACTTATCAGCAAGTGGGGAGACGGACCCATACTAATTAGGCGATGAGCCTTTAATATGACCATTCCACGTTTGTCACCTAGATTATGCTCCCCCCGCTCCCAATCACACAGTCCTGGGGCCCTACTACAAAAAACGAAAACGATCGTTCGTCGAGGGATGTAAGGGAGCGACCTATCACCTTTTCGCTCCAAGCGAACCTCACCTGCCCGTGGTGCATCCTGCCGAATAACAAACGAGGCGCTGGCAACCGACGGATGGCGGTATAACCATCACAATTGAAGGCGTAGGTAAATACCACAGACCGATGACGGGCAGCAGCGTCACCGGAGCAAGAAGCTACGCCCTGCGATCGCCAACCCGCCTGCCCAGCGTGGCGATTATGGGTATATCCTCCAGATGTTTGCCCTAGGTGGCGAACAACTGGAGAGGCCTATGTCCAGCAGTGGACTGCAATAGGCTGATGATGATCGTTCGTCGAACGGATCGCGTATTTTTGCCCCATAAATCCCTCTCATTTGTCCCTCCCGTGTTCCAATATATCAATTAAATTGTTGAAAATCGACGTTGACGAATTTTAGTTCGTATATTAGAACACGGGAGGGACAAATGAGAGGGATTTATGGGACAAAAATACGCGATCCGTTCAACGAACGATCGTTTTCGTTTTTTGTAGTAGGGCCTCTGGTCCGTACACTGCTGAACGTAGTCCTTCTTTAAATGTCGCCACATTTCTCCATCCCCGGCGACACTTGTCCCCAACGCAGCCTTTGCTATGCTGATCTTGTGACTTCCTCAGGTGCTGGACCAAATGCGGGAAGCCGAGGGTCTGAAGCTGTACGCAGACGTGTACACGAAGCTGTACGACAGCTACTACAAGCTCAAGGGCGAGAACATGACCAGCTCTGAACAGATCAACAACCTCACTGTGAGTATCTTAATCTTAACTAATATTATAAAGCTGAAGAGTTTGTTTGTTTGAACGCGCTAATCTCAGGAACTACTGGTCCGAATTGAAAAATTCTTTTTGTGTTGAATAGACCATTTATCGAGGAAGGCTTTAGGCTATATGACATCACGTTGCAACTATTAGGAGCGAAGAAATAATGGAAAATGTAAAAAAAAAAACGGGGAAAAAATAACTATTCCACGCGGACGAAGTCGCGAGCACAGCTAGTACTATATACATACCGCACGCCTTTCTCCCAGAGGGGTAGGCAGAGACCACGTCCTTCCATTTGCGACGATCCTGGCACTGTGAGTATATTAGGGATTATTAAAGAATAAGGAAAATCACAGACCATTTTTGAGTGCAAAACCATAAGGGGTAGCGCAGGCGACAGACTATCCGTGACGCACTTTTTTGCAATTACATGCAGGTTACAAATTACATGCACACGACGCGCAAAAATCTGTCGCGGATATTTCACAGACTCAACGCTCACGACGCACATCTTCGATCATTCTGTCGGCAGACCTAGACGCGCTTTTTAAATGTCTCAGATGAGACGCACAAAAAGTCTGTCGTCTGCGCAACTACCTACCTAACCCAACTGTTTCCTTTCCCCGAAAAAAAAACTAGCAGTTATATTTCATTGGGAAAATTTATCTAAACGTCTCTTAAAGATTTGCACTATTTAGTGGTAGTATTAGTTACTAAGGTAGGCATTTTTAAGGAAACTTCATCACATATAGGTATTATATGTCACTTTTAATGCACTTTGCGGTTTGCCTGACCAAAAGTGGCTTAAATTTTGGCATTGAGGAAATTCATTAGATTTCCTCTGGACTCTATTAAAAATTGTGAAGTACCTTTAACGACCTGCGTCATATTTGACTACCGCTTTTGAATGCCAAATTGCGTGAATGAGAACACAATGACGAAATAAGCTGTAAATTCAATATTTAGGTATCTAAAAATAGCGTTAGTGCTTTATGTATTTTGTTTCATTGAATACGTTTTAAACGGTCTGCATTCAAAATGTGAACTTGGCCAATTTTTCTCCGAGTCCTTGAGCTTAGGAATTCTCTGGGTATTCTCCTCTAGATAGGAGCGATGCCCATATCCCACACAAACCAGGGATACCGCCTAGAGCCCTAAGTGTAGTTATTTATATGTAAATGCATTTTTGGCGTTAAAGAAACACTACTTATCGTCGTGCGACATACAGTTTCTTTTATATTCAGGGAAGCCTTGATACTTGAAATAAGTATGTCAAATTTGTCTCGTTCGTGTGAAAGCAAACATAGATCGATGGATAAAAAGGAAGGTCGTAAACTGCTTCAGTGACAATTTTACATTCGCTAGACTAAAGATAAAGCTGAACTGAAAAGGTCTGAGTCAGACTTGCATACTTCACGGTTCTAGTAAGACTTTACCAATCTAAAATTAAGTGTACAATTAAGTCAACCTTATTTTTAGTAAGTAAGTACATACTAAATCTCGAAACCGTTTGTTCTAAATCAGTAACAGAATTGAGATTGCACTAGTTTTTGTACCATTTTAAATTTTGGCCAGTCTCGCCATCATAAACCCCCGTGTTGCCAGTGGGCAGGAACTTGCAGGGACTTGCAGAGACTCAGGTAGCGCCGAAGCATACGGCCACATCCCTGCCTGCCCTGGCCAGCCGCAGATGACAAGCGGTCGGCACTCTTGTTTCAAAGAGGGCATAACTCCTTGCTTCGGGGAGCGATACAGTGCTCCCCGAGCGGACCTAGTGCATCCACTACCCTTGGTGGTGAATCCCCGCGGTCACCTCTTGGAGCTTGGCACGAAGGAGAGGCTTAGAGGGCATTCAATGCGTTGTATGCCCTCCGGCGACGCCCGGGCCGGGGGTGGCATCGATCGAAGAGTCTACCGCGGCCTCACGCTCTCTTTCCGCCGCCTCCTTCAGAATGCGAGCATCGCTTACCAGGTGTACTTTGAATATAAATATCGATGCCATAAGGATTTATTATTGCTTTTGAGCTACGTAATCCTAATTTACCAGTATAAATAATGATCCATTCGCGGATTTCCTTATTTCGAATTCGACTAATTGCACAAATACAATGCAAAAGTTAGGCATTATCTAGATTTTCTTAGAATTCGATCATACCTTAGGCTTTGAAGTTGGATATAATTAAATTTGACGTCAACGGTTCGGTATCTGTTTAATTAGTATTTGTTATTGGTCAATTAAATTATTTTTAGGGTTCCGCAACCAATGGAAATCAAATACGATGAACTTACCAAGTAGAGACAGATACAAATAGAATACGGTCATGAGTAAAGTAAGGTATAAAGCCTAGTTACATTGGATAATGGATATAGTCTGAGTGTTTTGAGAGAGGCCAAAACATGGGTAGCTGTGTAAGGGAAAAGATGCGAAGGGGAAGAGTCAGCTAGAACTTACGAACCGTTTTCTAAATTGACCTGGCAGGGAATCGATCTCGTAACCTTCGGATCCTCTTATCCCTAATCTATTCGCGAAGTTATGATAGGCCAAACAATCGAAGCAAAAGAAGCGCATCATTGTTTTAGAAATGAAGGAAAACGGTTTCCATTTGGTTAATGAGTTTTAATTAAATAAATATCAAAGTAAGTGTTTCAAATCATGATACAAGCCTTGGAAAAAGACAATGGCTCAGACCTTTCCTGCATTTGGCAAAGAACTTTAAACCTAAACTGTGATTAGAACAATTATGATGCATTAAAAATTGATAATTTGTTATTAACTTCTATTAATGTTGTAACAAATTGCACCAATTTGCTTTTAAAAAAACAAATGTCAATTTTACGAATATAATGTATGAACATAGTTTATAAGGAAATCAGCAAGAATCCTTGTTATTATGTAACAATTGTATAAATGACCGGAAATATAACAATGAATGTAATGTTGACATCATTCTTAATCAGTTTGAAATAATTAATTTTATTACGTTAATGGAAAATACATAATTTAATGAAACGATCAATTGGAGAGTTCAGAAATGAGAGAACACAATATCGGTGATATCACAAAACTATTCCTGTCATTCTCAAAGTAATGGAAAAGGTGAAATAAGATAAAAAGTTCTTGTTATGTAGGTACAGAAGATCTGCTAAATCTCTGGTCAGGATGATCACAATCTATGAATAAATATATCAATGTACCTCTGTGCTACTTATAGGGACCATTGCGAAGATCATCATCAACGCAGTCCACTCCTGGACATAGGCTTCGGCATAGCTTCCTGGAAATAGTTTGCCACTTGTTCGATCCTGGGCTTTTCATGTCCAACACTTGTCAGCAATCCTGCGCAAATCGTCGCTCCACCTGGCCTGAGGGCAAAGGTGGCATCTCATTAACATCATTAATTTTGTATTTATTTCAGATGAAACTGAAACGATTCGATGAAACTGTATCGGATTATTTGGCGGAGATATCTGAAGCGCACAAGACTATTGATGTGTTACGAGCTGACATTGGTAAGCAATCAATGATTTATATTATTTAAATGATGAATCAAGATCTCGCCTTTACCGGACTGTGGCGTAAGGGATTGCCAAGGTATCCCTGTCGTAAAAGGCGACTAAAAGAACCTTTGGGGTCGTGGCGGGATGGCGTGTCGTGGCCACACGGGAACCCCACTGTACGGGGTTGTGTTATTCCTCCGGGCATCCTGACGGGGGGGTCAGGAGGTCTGAAGGATCAGACAGAATGATCATAGCGCGTAACGAGACAGGTGATGAAGATTGTAATAAATGATAGGGTTATAGAGTAGAACGGGCGAGGATGTCCCAAAGTAGAGATTTAGGGATTGTTTCAAAGATTATATGGCTGAAAATGTAGTGGATCAGGCCGCGATATCATCATCATCATCATTAATCAGCACTTGCTCGCGCAGCAGTGCACCAGTGTAGCGTCACTTAAATATCATAGACAATTTTAAATGTTCAATGATTTCACAAACGTCTTTTCTCTCTGCAGAGGAAGCGCGGGCTCTGGCAGACGCGATGCACGCCCGGGAGCTGACCAGCGTCGAGAGCCTGGAGACCATGAAGAAGACGGTCACGCGATTGGAGAAGGAGCTGGACGCGAGGAAGCGAGCTGGAGACGACGACGCGTATGTATGCTAGCGTCCATCTGCAGCCATAACTTACCTCTATTAGATATACTTAAAATTGTATGTACTTACCTCAAAGTACAAAGTTTGGTAGCGAAAATCGGCTACATAAGACATTTGCTAGCACGAATGACTATAGTTCAAAATGGTCACTATGGCAGAAATGAGTCAGAGATCTTCATTATGGCAGTGTGCTTTACCTATGCCTTTGATTATGCCCCAAGGTAAACGACATAGTAAAGAGTTTTAGCAAGTTGATGTGTCAATTTAGCAAAGACACATCAGACAGAAAAACACAGTGACTGGATGACTAAAAAAATTGTTTGATCTACATCCCTTATGCCTGTCAATAATCTAGATAAAAGAGTTATATTAATACATTTCAAGTATAGATATATATGTTTAATTGAAAAGATTACTCTTGTAATTGGAGGAAATTTTGGGATTTCAGTTTCTATTTTCGTCCTGGCGATAAAATGTCCCAATCCTTGCGCATTCTAAATTGTCTTCGTATAGTGTTCTTTATAGTATTTACTAGAGTCCGACCGAAACTGGTTTTCCGGCCTAAACCGAAACCGAATGTTCGGCCGTCGGTTTAGTTTCGGCCGAAACCGAAACCGAATGTTCGGCCGTCGGTTTAGTTTCGGCCGAAACCGAAACTCACGTTTTCAAATATAAAATACCTTAAATACTGAAATTTAGTGCACAATTTGAACATGAAATGGAAATACAGTATATTAAGTTTATTGTCATCATTAATTTAATACGATATAAAAAAATATTTTCATTTTTTTTAAATTAAGTTCTGATAGCAAATGTTTATCAGTTATCAATAATAATCAAATCAATATTATTGTTATTGTTTCATTTTTTTTTATTTATTTATCGTCCGCTACCATATAAAAATCGTCATCAAATGAATAATATTGATTTATTTATTTATTTCCTCTATTTCCTCCATAATTACATTATCATCAGCCTATCGCAATCCACTGCTGGATAGGTATATACCACTCCTGTTCGCCACTTTGGGCAAACATCTGGAGGATTTACCCATAATCGCCACTCTGGGTAATCGGTAATCGCAGGGCGTAGCTGCTCGCTCCTGTGACGCTGCTGCCCGTCATTGGCCTGTGGTATTTAGCCACTCCTTCAATAGGCTATTATGGCTAAAAATTGTATTTAGCCCGTATTTTAGCTTATTCAAAAATAAAAGACACGCTTCCAGAATCAAACTTTTGCCGAAACGGAACCTTCGGTCGGTCGGACACTAGTATTTACCTTACTTACTAAATCACTCATACAAATCGCCCATGAATAAAACCTGACTCCTATTAATGTGCATTTCTACTTCACCTCCACCAGTGGGGCAACTTCTGCTGTCAAAGAAAAGGAGAAGTTCGAGAAAGAGAAGGCGAGACTGCAGGGCGAGCTGGATGGCGTCCGGTTGCGGCTGACCAACGCGCTGGGCTACGTCGAGGAGTTGGAGCAGAGGAACACTCATGGAGATGAGACTATTGCCAAGCTGGAGGAGAATCTAGAGGTCGGTGGTCTTTGTAAAGCGATCTTAACCCTTCAATGGTTACAGCTAGTTATAACTAGCTGAAAAGTTGGAAATAGAAGGTGAGACTGGAAGAGACCGACCAACGGAGGAGAATCGACCAAGAGAGGTCAGATAGCGAAGCAGTCTTCTTCTAGAAGCATGCGGCCGCATCTAGACGCTGCTGCATACTTCTGTGCTACGCGTCTCCTTGCAAGTTGCTGCCTACTGGCAACACAGGCGGGTTTAGTGAGTATGCCCTCCCATTCAGGAGATGTCATAGAGCGACCTATCGTCTTTTCGCTCCGAGCCACCCTCATCTGGCCATGGTGCATCCTGGCGAATAATAGGCTCTGGCAACTCACTGGTGACGACAAAACCATCATAATTAAAGGTAGCTAAACACCACAAGCCTGCAGCAGCATCATTCGAGCGAAGGAGCTGCGCCCTACGATCGCCAACCCGCCTGCCTATTATCTTAAAGCACGAATGCATTATCTACATTTTGCTACTTTTTATAGACTATATTTCTGCACTTACCTATCAACTAAAATTTCAGGAAGCCGACAACAACGCAGTACGACAAAACCGCTTAGTAGACCACCTCAAAGGCGAGAGCGCGACCTTGAAATCCGAGGTGGAGAACAGAGGAATAACTATCGGCAACCTCACGGACAAACTGAACAAAGCAGAGAAGACTATTGAGAGACGAGACCGGCAGCTCAGGGACATGACAAATAAGTTGGAGACGGCGAAGGCTGAAGAAGAAGCCGCCTTGGCTAAGGCTGCTCAGCTGAGGGAAACGTTGGACTTGACTAATATTAACTTTGATAAAACTAAACAGGCGTTGACTAATACTACTAAGGAGTTAAAGGTTAGTTTTTTAGGATCATCATCAGCCTGTTGCAGTCCACTGCTGGACATCTCCAGTTGTTGGCCAAATAGAGCAAACATCTGGAGGACATAGCCATAATCGCCACGCTGGGCAGGCGGGTTGGCCCATTGACCATTTTTAAGATAGGTAGGTACTCTTTTTTTTGAGATATTAAATGACAACGGAATTGTCGCTATTCTGAGTGTGTACGTAGCACACGAATGCAACTGCGTATAAAAATTAGTCATATACATAAGTACAGCAAAGTGGACTCCAGTTAGCTGATGGATAGCGAAAGAGGGGCCCAAGTCTCTGCAGTAACAAAGTGCCCTACATGACATTTTGTGCCCCAAAAACGGACACCAATCTTGTGGATCGCTCAATGTCGATCTTTATGAATTTAGTTCATAATACGTACGTATGTGTGTACGTTGCGGATATTATGTTACTGAACCGGCAATGTGTATAATGGGGATGTTTCCAGGGTCAAAATAATTACATTATATTTAGTCCGCATTTTAGATTATAAAAATATATTAGACACGTATTTTTCCTTTTATCATTTAAACAAAAAATAACAAAGATACAAGGCATCAAAATTTAGGAGTGGGGGTCTTTGACGTTACTTAGTGGCGAAAAAACTCCCACTCTGTGACGTCACGCGTAATTTTAACGGATAGCCCGTTACTACGATCTTTGTTATTTTTGGTCTTATTTACAAATGAAAACATACGTGTCTTTTATTTTTGAACAATCTAAAAGACGGACTAATTACATTTTTTACGGAAACAGGCCCATTCAGGTATTCTTTACAATACCTAAGCACATTGCTTAGAATACCTGGGGTGTCCAGGCAATGTATGAAATATTATGAATGTAATTATCCATTTCATACTTTACCTAGGTAATCTATAAAATTCCTAGTGGAAGGTATAAATGTAACACCCTCCGTGTTACGTTCCAAGAACACGCAATTTGTCCGTCAAACGATGGTTTCCGATTGTTATTGTAGTAACCAAATTAATCAATTTCCAGTTGCCACCACAATGCTGGTCTGTAGAATTGTTGGTTATAGGTACATCGACTGACCCCAAACGCGATCGAAGTCGCTTCACGGTAAATCCGATTACAGAACATGATTGACGACGGCAACCGTCTCCGAAACGAAGTCAGCAAACTGACCAAAGCGGCCGTGCAGCAGATGAAGAAGTATACCCTGCTGGAGCAGAACAAGGCCGCTGTGGAGTCGGAACGGTAAATCGTATTAAAATAGGTTTCATATCGACACGAACAACTGGAGAGGCCTAGGTCCAGTGGTCTGCAATAGACTGATTATGTTATAATACACTCAGGCTGTGGAATGAGCTCCCAGCCGAGGCTCTCCCCGAGACTACAGTATGGGGTCCTTCAAAATGGTTGTGAAGAGGTTTTTAAAGGGTCGGCAATGCACGTGTGATACCCCTGGTGTTGCCAAAGTGTCCATAGGCTACGGTAACCGCTTAACATCAGGCGGGCCGTAAGCTTGTTTGCCACTCTAGTGGTATAAAAAAAAATAACCCCATTTACTATATTTGCAAATTTTTTAATAAATACCCAAAAACACGAGATCAAAGAAGCAGTACTAAATAGTAACTAATCTGCGTTCTTTAGCGAACGGCTGCGGCAACAGGTGAGCGTGATGGAGCGGGAGATAATGCTGGGCAAGAAGCAGGCCGAAGCCGACCGCAGGGAGATAGAGAACCTCAACCGGGAGAAGGACATACTCAACAAGAACATGCAGAAGATACAGAGTGAGTATTGTCAACAAGAAGATACAGAGTGAGTTTTGTGAACAAGAAGATACGGAGTATAAGTATTGTCAACAAGAAGATATATAGAGAGTATTCTCAACAAGGGGATGTAAGGGAGCGACCTATCATATTTCAGCTCCAAGCCACACTCACCTGCCCGTGGTGCATTCTGCCGAATAACTGACGAGGCTCTGGCAACCGACTGGTGGCGATAACCATAACGATGGAAGGCGTAGTTAAATGCCACAGGCAGATTATGGGCAGCAGCGTCACCAGAGCGGAGAGAAGAGTGAGTATTCTCAAGAAGAATGTGCAGAAGATACAGAGTGCGTACTGTGTATACTCAGTAAAAATGTAGAAGATAGCGACAACAGTCAACAAAAACCTATAGAAGATAAAGAGTGAGTATTATTAGCAAGATACAAGGTTGATATCATTATGAAACTTTCGGTGCGTTTAATCATGCGTAGTTCTATCTGATTAGCTTACGTGCTCACATATATTTGACGCTAACGGTACATTTGGTCTCGAAAAAGCTATTGTTTTTCCATCAACAAGACAAGAAGAAGAACAGTACATGGATGCCGTCCTCCTGTTCCCGGGACGGCGTGAGTCTCACATACCCCGGCGTTCCCCCGAACACCGGGGATGCGTAAATGCATTTTTCCCGGATAAAAATGTCTCCTTCATCTTCTTTTCTTCTCTATCCCGTAGACGAGGCCCTGGAGAACCTCCAGATGCTCCACCTGGCGGAGCAGCGGCGCAAGCAGATGGAGCACGAGCTGGAGGTGAGCGCGTCGCAGATCAACAAGCAGCGGCTCATCATACGACAGCTGGAGAAAGACAAGGACAGGTATATATTAACTGATCTACTCTACTCTATCTGGACTCTTCTGGTGGACTGTTTTTTTTGTAGTAGCTCGACATAATGGCTTCCCTACGCCTGATAGAAAGCGAAAGAGAAGTCCAAGTCGCTGTGACAACTGGCAAGTTGTCCTGCGGTCGGTTGCCACTGCCATGCCGGCCCAACCCTAACCCCGCACGAGCTCCAGAAAAACACGACCCAGAGGTCATTTGGCTGCAGTATTCTATAGGATGGAGGTCCATAGCTGGACGGCTCAATGCGGGCGAAGATTCGCTATGCCCTACCTCTCTTAGAGGTGTTATAGTAGCACAACTCTTTCTTTGGGATGTAAGGGAGCGACTTATCATCTTTTTGCTCGAAGCCACCTTTACCTTTCTGTGGTGCATCCTGCCGCATAACAAACGAGGCTCTGGCAACCGACTGGTGGCAGTATAACCATCATGATTGAAGGCGTAGCTAAATACCACAGGCCGATGACGGGCGGCAGCGTCACTGGAGCGAGGTACTACCCCCTGTCTGCCCAGCGTACCGATTATGGATAAAGCCTCCAGATGTTTGCTCAAAGTGGCAAACAACTATAGAGGCCTATGAACTGCAATGAGTTTTCAACCCTATGATAATGGTAATTTAGTTAAATTCAACAAATGGTGGATTTAATTTTTAATTTAGCATATTAAAATAAAAATCTATTTTTCAGAATGCTTGAGGAAACCATCGCGCTGAACGAGAAAATCGATGAAATATCAGGTAAAATGACTTTCCTTGTAAAGTATATATGAAATATTGTATCTGTAACATACTTATATTTTATAAAATGTTTATATGTAGTTATAAAACATACCTACATGTCGTCGGATTATTAAAAAAAATCTAATCTTTTCAAAAATCCTACATCGACTGCGTAACATCGGATAATTTGAGATCTAGGAATGAATGTCTCAACCAGCCGTGCCATATTTAGAATCTTAGGGCACAGATGATCCGGCCTTTTGCAATTGTCCTAGAATTTTTGTGGAACAAATGTTAGTAGTTCCGATTTTTAGGATTCCGTAGCCGAATGGAAAAAACCGGAACCCTTATAGATTCATCATGTCTGTCCGTCCGTATGTCACAGCCACTTTTTTCCGTAACTATAAGAGCTATACTGTGGAAACTCGCAAGACTTCAAGACTCGCACTTGACCGGTTTTTAAATTATTCTTCTACATATCGTAGTAACCCGATCTCCTTTCACCAGAGGAGGTCCGCCTCCGCAACGCCGACATCCACGACCTGAAGAAGGTCCTCCGCGAGGAGACGATCAAGAGTCGCAAGCTGTCGGTCGCGCTGGACGCCACGAGAGCTGAGCGGAACATGCTGCACAAGAACTACACGGAAGCCTTGGACGAGATCCAGGACTTGAAGCAGAAACTTAAGGTACGTAAACTAAATATTTAGCACTGTAGTATGGAGATAGTATGGGCCGATTCGATAAAAATGTGTACTTATTTACTTACTCCGCTAGTTCAGCGACCTGTAGTGGATCTTGACCTACGCAAAACAAGACGCCATCCTTTCTTGTCTCTCCAATCTTCGCCACTTTGATCGGTCTTGGGCCTCTCGAAGCACTTGCCAACGGTCTTGCGCTATATAGTAGCTATATACACGCCGTGCCTAAATACATACCCTGTCATGTCCACAGATGCTAGCATACCAAATCGAGCAGCTCAAAGAGGACATCAGCGGCAAGGAGACGGGCCTCAAGTCCTGCGAAGGCACGCTGGCCAAGTGCAACAAGAAGAACGAGCAGCTGCGCAGCGAGGTGCAGGCGGGGCTGGTGCGACTGGCCGACGCGCGCGCCGAGATAGCCGCGCTCAAGCAGGAGGAGGCCAGGCTCAACAGGATCGTCATGGTACGTCACTAACTGAACGAGCAGCTGCGCAGCGAGGTGCAGGCGGGGCTGGTGCGACTGGCCGACGCGCGCGCCGAGATAGCCGCGCTCAAGCAGGAGGAGGCCAGGCTCAACAGGATCGTCATGGTACGTCACTAACTGAACGAGCAGCTGCGCAGCGAGGTGCAGGCGGGGCTGGTGCGACTGGCCGACGCGCGCGCCGAGATAGCCGCGCTCAAGCAGGAGGAGGCTAGGCTCAACAGGATCGTCATGGTACGTCACTAACTGAACGAGCAGCTGCGCAGCGAGGTGCAGGCGGGGCTGGTGCGACTGGCCGACGCGCGCGCCGAGATAGCCGCGCTCAAGCAGGAGGAGGCCAGGCTCAACAGGATCGTCATGGTACGTCACTAACTGAACGAGCAGCTGCGCAGCGAGGTGCAGGCGGGGCTGGTGCGACTGGCCGACGCGCGCGCCGAGATAGCCGCGCTCAAGCAGGAGGAGGCTAGGCTCAACAGGATCGTCATGGTACGTCACTAACTGAACGAGCAGCTGCGCAGCGAGGTGCAGGCGGGGCTGGTGCGACTGGCCGACGCGCGCGCCGAGATAGCCGCGCTCAAGCAGGAGGAGGCCAGGCTCAACAGGATCGTCATGGTACGTCACTAACTGAACGAGCAGCTGCGCAGCGAGGTGCAGGCGGGGCTGGTGCGACTGGCCGACGCGCGCGCCGAGATAGCCGCGCTCAAGCAGGAGGAGGCTAGGCTCAACAGGATCGTCATGGTACGTCACTAACTGAACGAGCAGCTGCGCAGCGAGGTGCAGGCGGGGCTGGTGCGACTGGCCGACGCGCGCGCCGAGATAGCCGCGCTCAAGCAGGAGGAGGCCAGGCTCAACAGGATCGTCATGGTACGTCACTAGCAGGGCAGAAACAGCAAGTTCTGCAAGAAGAACCTGCAGCTGCACAGCGAGGTGCTTCACTAGCTTTAATTAGCCTTTGAGGCAGCAGACAATCCAGGGCATCTTATTGAGCCGATACAGAAGCAGTCTCTGCTCAATGATATGCCCTCGATTGTCCTTCTACAAACGTATGGTGCCAAAAAAATGAAACCTCCACTCTACAGGGTCGTAGATCGTAGTATCATAGTACGTGACTAGCTCTAACAAGCCTATGAAGCTGTATGCTCAATAAGATGCACGCTGATCCAGTGCAACAACTTCAACTCAATACGATCAGCGTGCTATGTGGCAGCATAAGGATCTTCGGCCCTACAAGATCGCCATGGTTTGCAATGCTCTTCTAACAAACGCATGTGGCAGCAGAAGGATCCTCGGATCACTAAAGATCCTCAGATTAATAAATATATGGCAACATCACACACATTGCCTCGATCCCAAATTAATGTTTCTCAGAACAACGAAGACACCAGAAATAAATACAAATTAATTATATAAACACCCAGACACGGAACAAACGCAAATGTTCATCACATGTCCCGGTTGGGGATCGAACACACGACCCATGGTTCAGAAGGCAGGGGTCACTATCAATTGAGCCACCGAGCCAATCAGGATCATGGTAAGAAAACATTTAATATGTTTTCAATATGCTTACAAAGAAAAAACTCTTTTGAATACTTACTTAACCAGTTCTACTGCACCTTTCATGCTCCACCGAAACCCTCATACGTGTAGGAAGGCGACGCGGCTCGCGCCAAGCTGATGAAGGAGCTGGAAGGGCTGATGAACGAGCGCGACGTGGTGGGCGCCCAGCTGGTGCGGCGCAACGACGAAATCTCGCTGCTCTACGAGAAGATACGCATACTGGAGGTCACGCTACATCGAGGTAGAACATCTAGGATAGATTTTTATACCACTAGGGTGGCAAATAAGCCTATGGCTTCAGCCCATAATTCTGATATTAATCGGTAACCGCAGCCTATGGACGCTTGCAACATCTCCTGATGCTATCTCACGCGCATTGCCGACCAATTAAAAGCCTCTTTAAACTTTTCGAAGGAATACTACTCAAGGAAGGATACTGTAGTCTCGGGGAAGAGCCTCGGCGGGGAGCTCATTCCATTAAATTACAAACTCTAAGCAGTGTCAAGCACTTGCGCTCCGTTCAGCGACCTCAAGGAAAACGACGTCTTTGACACCGTGGTCCGTGACGTCCTTTCGAGGTGTGCCGCCAGACTTTGGGACGGCGCAGCGTAACTGCAGGTGGACATGATGTCAAAATGCCACGGGCCCCAGTAAGATGATGCAAGATGTCAGCCGTAAGGAGCGTCCAGTCAGAAGAGAATCTCAACTCCCCATTTATTACGTATTTAGTAAAAATCCGACGAATTTGCCACTTGTGTCGAATGGTAGGTACTGTTATGGTGATGGTAGTTACGCCACAGCGACTGGGCGCACCGTTACTGAACAAAGGATGGATATTGCTTCCATCCTTTGTTGAAGGGTGCTTTGAATGGGTCCCGAAGAGAAATCGGAACATCCTCGGATGAGCGCTCGTTGCGGACCACCGACCGTCAGGTTAAGTGTGCATTCTCCGTAAGGAGTGAGGCCCACTTAACATTTGTCCCGTACCTTCTGCGCTGGTGTGGGTGAAAGAAAAGGTTCAGTAACTTACCTACACAATGTTTGAATACCTATAGAATACCGCAGCCAAATGACCTCCGGGTCGTGTTTCTGCAGGTGAGTAGGGTCTCCGGAGCTCGTGGGGGGTTAGGGTTGGGCCGGCATGGCAGTGGCAACTGACAGGTAACTAACCAGTTACTTGCCAGTTGTCACAGCGACTTCGGCTTCTCTTTCGCTTTCCATCAACCGTAGGGAAGCCATTATGTCGAGCTACTATAAAAAAAAATGTTTGACATCTCAGGCGAACGCTCCTACGAGGCCCGAGTTGAAGACATTCGCTTACTGCGGCTGGAGATCATCAGGCTACGCAAGGAGAAGAACCTGCTCTCGAAGGGCATTGAGAACATGACTGACTTGCGACTGGAGGTGAGCATACTATCTTATAGGTGAATAAATATAGATAACCAGCCATATTCCGCTGAGCCATAACAGCGGTTTAAAGCCCCAAACTAAGCTTCAGCTTGTAATATGATAAACTGACTTATATGTTATTTCTTTGTTTGTAAATATGTAAATATATATCTTGACCTGGCTAAAGTGGAAGACTTTGAACTGAAATGCGCACCCAAGTTAGACCCTATAAGGACAATTTGTAAGGGTATTAAAATACATACGTTAAATAATACATTTCAACTGCCGTTTATTATTTTTCGGAAGTTAATCAACTACCTAGGAAATTGATCAATTTACGAGTTTTGTTATTTTCCGGTGACATAGACGCCTCTCAATCGGTATGGCCCTGCGGATGCAGTGTCGCTCTGCAAACTACCTATGGCACACCAGAGCTTTTCATAAACCACTAAGCTGGTAAAAAAGCCTACGGCCCGCCTGATGTTAAGCGGTTACCGCAGCCTATGGACCTGCAACACCAGGGGCGTCACACGCGCGTTGCCGACCCTAAATAGTGCCCGAACACGGAGACTTGTTGACCGCCAACGATAGAGCGATCCGCGTCTCAGAGTTTTGGTCTCACAGTATATGGCAATTTCTGTATATTCTGTCTATAGGTATATGTAATGTTTATCGTCAGGTGTTCAACCTAGAGCGGGAGCTGGGCCGGGAGCGGCTGCGGGTCCGAGCGTTGGAAGAGGCTCTGGAGACCCCCCTCAACGTGCATCGCTGGCGCAAGCTGCAAGGCACCGACCCCGAGAGCGTACAGCTTACTCAGAAGCTGCGCCTCACTCAGAAGTGAGTCACTGTACCACCCCGCCTAGGAATGTAAGAAAGCTATCTATATCATCATTTCGATCCAAGCCACCCTCACCTGCCTGTAGTGCATCCCGCTGTACAACAAACGAAGCTCTGGCAACCGACTGGTGGGGGTATAACCATCACGATTGAAGGCGTAGCTAAATACCACAGGCCGATGACGTGTAAGTATCAGCGTCACCGGAGCGAAAAGCTACGCCCTGCGATCGCCTACCCGCCTGGCCAGCATGGCGATTATGGCTAAAGCCTCCAGATGTTTTCCCAAAGTGACGACCATCAGGAGAGGGCCTATGTAAAGCAGTGGGCTGTGATATGCTGTTGATGATTACAGCGTGCGAACCGGGGCGGGTCTTAATATCGAAGGTTTGTATTTAGTAAAAGATCAAAGGCTCGGTGGCTCAATTGGTAGTGACCCCTGCCTTCTGAACCAAGGGTCGTGGGTTCGATTCCCACCCGGGACAAACATTCGTGTGATGAACACTTGTGTTTGTTCCGTGTCTGGGTGTTTATATTTGTATTTAAGTATTTATTTGTGGTACCTTCGTTGTTCTAATACCAATAACACAAGTGCTTAAGCTACTTACTTTGGGATCGGAGCAATGTATGTGATGTTGTCTGATATTTATTTATTATTTAAAGTATTTTACATCGGACCTGCCTGCGTCTGCGTCGCGTGACAAAGCCAGCCTCGTGGCACTGGCTATTAGTCGCCTCAGACAGCAATTACTTCATTATACCCGGCTCAACGAAAGCCGCCCGATCTGAATACAATCGCCTAGTCTCACTAAATAGCCTAATTGAATTACAGGAAACTAATTGCATAGTAAATACATAATGGAATGGTAGTTTATCTACAAAATATATTAGCAAACATCTAATATTATCTACTATATAAAAATAAGTCGGGTTTTCCTCCCTGACGCTATAACTCCAGAACGCACGAACCGATTTCCATAGCTTTGCATTCGTTAGAAAGGTCTCGGGCTCCGTGAAGTTTATAGCAAAGAAAAAAAATTCCAGCCATCTGGTGGCGAAACGGAGTTCGCCGGGTTTGCTAGTTACTTATACAAATATGTATCTAGACACGGAACAGATACAAATGTTCATCACAGGAATGTTTGGCCCGAGGGAAATCGAACTTACAACCCTTGATTAAGAAGGCACGGTTCACTACCAAATGAGCCATTCGGCCAGTTAGTCAGTTATTGCTTCGAGTAAACCCATAACTCCTTTGAACATAAAATTTAAATACATACCTACCTAATTTATAACGGCACGTTATGTAGAACGTGTTCATCTAGAAGGTTCACAATTTCACATAACGTTAATAGATTAATCTGCAAATATTGAAAGCGGACTTTTTTTAAGTACCTACATGAAAGGCCTATAGTTCATTCGCGTTAAGAAAATAGTGACTCATCACCGACTGCCGGCCAAGCCACACCCCCTAGCCAATTAAAACGCTAGAAATTATAATTTCTAGCGTTATACTTTTCTGTTCAGAATATCACTACATATGTAGTATAAAACAAAGTCGCTTTTTCTGTCCCTATAGGTATCTCTATGTGCGCTTAAATCTTTAAAACTACGCAACGGATTTTGACGCGGGTTTTTTTTTAATAAATAGTGATTCACGAGGAAAGTATATCTATGTATAATGAAATACCCGAAGCGTAGCGAGGGCGGGTCGCTAGTTAAATAATATAAATTTTGGCCCTACTAACTTTTTTGTACTAAATCAAAGAAAACACTTTTTATTATGCAAGTGGAACGTGCCAATCGCTAGATATAAACGATCGCCAACATTTATAAGGTTATCGCAAACATCATTGTGATATTGAGGCGGTTCTGACCTAAATGTTCAGGAAAATCGTGAACGACAAAGGTTTATCAATTTTTATGCAAACCCTGAAACGTCAAGGTGGTTAAATACCGTAACGTAGAATTGAAAATTGCGTAGCATTCGTGGAATTTTGCATAATAAAAATAAAATTTTTCTAGAACCTAATGCTAGAGTCAAAATAATTTTTACTTTATTCCTAGAAACACTTCATTGTTGTTTCTTATTTAATGGAAAAATAGGTATCTGGGAAATGAAATAATAATAGTAGGTAGGTAGTGACAAAAAAATTGAATGGATTGATATTGATGCATCACCCAATCAAAGCATGAATAGTTCCAGCCCAGAGTTATCAAAAAACATTTTAAAAATCACAAATGGATCTTGCAGGCCAGCATGGCTTTTATGACTGACCGGAAACCGTGGTTTCCCCGCCCGTCGTCAGAGCAAGCCGCTCTGATGCTGGGCTTCTTTTTCTGCTTTCCTGACCTTTTTAATCGACTTTGAAGGATTTAGGAACTTATTGCGCTTTAATTTTGAAAGACCATAAGTTGTAATTTTTCGATTAGATCCTCTTTTAATTGTTGTTTCGGGCAGCCATGAAATAAAATGGTAAATAAAACATAGTCGTCTTCCCTATTCGTTCTAAGTATTACCTAGTTCTAAATTAAGGTTCTACTAAGCCTATGCGAAGGAATATGCCCCGAGGGAAGGTCAAACGTATATGTTCCATCTGAAACGGAATTCGGAAGTCTGTACACTTAGTAGATACGTTGGTACGATGGCATTGTAAAGATTAAGTGAGTACTTATAGCATTAGAAGGCGAGGTCATAAAAATTGATGCAACTAAAATGGTCCGTAGGTATACACAACAATGGGTGATTATTGGTCGCATTTATTAGAATAGCATAAATAATGCTACAGGTGTATTACATCTTGAAAAGTAGAAATGAATAAAGTTCGTTTTCGTTTCCGGATTCAGAATAGGACCACGCATCTCACCCCTTGGGTGTCTAAGGTGGGCCACATAATATGCGTGATTCCGAATTGAAATTTAGATTTGCAAAAATAATACTCTACTTACATATAAAATGCTGGAGCGCTTTGTATGCAAGTAGAGCATTATTTTTGCAAATCTAAATTTCAATTCCAAATTTCGCATCGGAATTCCGAATGTACCAAAACCTATGGGAATATCAGGAAACCGACAATACAATTTCTAAAGACATTTATGATTTGATTTTTTGACAACAACGTTTGCCTGGTTGTATCCATAAAATCTGATAAAATAAAACCCAAATAAATACGTAGCCAAAAAAAAAATACCTATGTACTAGGGACCAAATGACAATCAATTATTGTCATTTGCCTCCATGATGTCAAAATAGCGAGATGGGAATGGACAATGGACGTTGAATATTGTCTGATTTCAGTGTAGAGATGCTAAAATTTTGACTGACGGGCCCAAATGAGTGGTATTTAAACCAGGAATGAAGCCATTATCACGGTCATTGATAGCAATTCATATTTGAATGTACTCAGTACTCATAAATAAATCTTCGCAACATCTCTCGTGTACTCGTCTAGGTACTCGTGTGTATCCGGGGGCACGGCAGTACCCCCGCCAAGTCGAGCAAAAAAGCTCCTTTTCTCGAATAAACTTTAACACTCCTTCAGTGTCCATAGTAAATAATATTTAAATAATCATTATGCATAGGTACATAATGTTTCTACTTACGTTTAAACCGTTGAACTATTCCACATTCCTCGCCTGAAGCGCAGACGACCAACAGTCAGGAGTTAGATTCCCTGTCGAGGTAAGTCAGGAAACAAACTTTACCTAGTAAATTACCTCTGGTGGGTATCATCACCATAAACCTTACTTCCGAGACCGCGGCGGGGCTCTTCACAGTGCCTATTTCCGCTCGAATATGGAAACTTTGAATTAACGTTATTTAAATTTGACATATAAGTTGTACTAGACTAATGTCAAATTTGAAAGAACGCTGAAAAAGTGTCCGAAAACATTGGATCGGTATAGTCTCTGGCGTTATATTTTTGATTTCAATTTGAAGCTGGATTCTAAAGCGCGTTATTTTGTAACCGACAGAAAAGTCCTGGCCCAAAGCGAGATGCTGGTGCTGAAAGACCGGGAGCTGAAGGAGACGCGCAACCTCTACAGTGCAGTCAAAGACATGCTCGCATTGCAGCCCAGCCCCGAAATTCAGGTGATTTGGACAAAACGACTTGCACACCTTCTTTCATCATCATCATCGGCCTATTGCAGTCCACTGCTGGTCATTTTTTTTTTATTAATGAATGGGTAGCGCTTGACCTCAACTAGCCTGATGTTAAGCGATGTTGAGGCCTAAGATGAAGCGCGCTTACCCATCAGAAACCGATTCACTCTCGCCTTGAAAATCTGAAGATTATATTCCTCGGGGAACACGGACTCCGGCAAAGAGTTCCACAGTTTAGCCGTTCGCACAATGAATGAAGAGGCAAAGCGCTTTGTGCGAGTTTTTGGAACCTGCACCATAAATCGGTGTCTCCTCGCCGTGTCCCTGCTCGTACGGTGGTAAAAAGGGGCAGATGGAATTAAATTGAATAATTCCGTAGCACACTCTCCAAAATGCAACCGATAGAAGCCCGAAAGCCCAGCAACCTAGGACATAGGCCTCTCCAGTTGTTCGCCACCTAGGGCAAACTTCTGGAGGATATACCCTTAATCGCCACGCTGGGCAGGCGGGTTGGCGATCGCAGGGCGTAACTTCTTGCTCCGGTGACGCTGCTGCCCGTCATCGGCCTGTGGTATTTAACTACGCCTTCTATCGTGATGGTTTAACCGCCACCAGTCGGTTTGCCAGAGCCTCGTTTGTTGTTCGGCAGGATGCACCACGGACAGGTGAGGATGGCTTGGAGCGAAAAGGTGATAGGTAACTCCTTTACACAGCGGCGTAGCGTAGTGGGGGCGGGGGGGGCGGCCCGCCCCGGGCGGCACATTTTAGGGGGCGGCAAAATTTCACAATTTATAATCTATCCATACTAATTTAAATAATAAAAATATTTGAACCATATCATATTTTTATCGGAACTACAAATTCGGACCGATGAAAAGAGCATGGAATTTTTCATTACTTATTCTGTAACGGATTCTGGGAATCCCTTTTTTTTAATGATATTTTGTAGCGACTGCTGCCAACACCGTCCACGACTTGCGGGGATTCCCCGTATTTTATTTTATGCTTTGTTTATGACTAACAAAACAACAGCGAGTATTACTGACGATTCAAAATAAAAGGGCGGCAAAATTGTCTTCCGCCCCGGGCGGCAAAATTGTCTTCCCCCCCGGGCGGCAAAATTGTCTTCCGCCCCGGGCGGCCGACACCCACGCTACGCCGCTGCCTTTACATTCTTTACACCTTCTTTGGTACAGTTTTAAATAAACAATACCTACCTACCCAAAGATTATATCCTAAAATCAATTACAGTTTAGCCTGTCTTCTCCCGATAAAACACAGATTTTCTTTATTACCTACATGCCATACATACCTCCTCTTCTCATTTCTAATTTGTTGGCTTTCTTGGATACTTTCCACTGGACCAGAAAAACAAAACCTAAAAAGAATTTATATAGTGTGTCCTACTGTTTACTAATGCTTGGCTATGCCTGGCTATGCCTATGGAAAGCTCCCGAGTAATATGGAAACTCAAAATTTTGTTTTTTTGGCTGTATGAAGACTATAGATAGCCCAGGCGGTAAAAAAATAATTTGAAAAAAAAAACATTGTTTTTTTATTATTTCACAGCAAACATTGAATCGGACACAGCGTGCATTAGCGCAGAGGACGACTAAAATGAAATGTCTGATTGCAGGTAAATCATCAATCATTATCTTTACTCATATTTATTAAACCAACCGTACTACGTTATACAGTACTGTTTACCTCATTTGTATTTATTATTATGTATATTTTGTTATTAAGTATAATTCATGAATTTTATTTGTAATTGTGATTAATATGGGACTGTGTTCTGATATATTTTTTTTTAAATTTTTATTTATGTATTAAGAACTTTGAATGTAAAAACTTGAAAACACAATAGCCCGGAAATGTCGGGAAAAAAAATTTACTAAAAATTAATTGCGGTTCCACAAGCTGATCCCGCGAAAAACTTAGGAACATTTCACTGGAAATTAGTCCAAAAGTTTGAAATAAGAGACTAAGAGTTAAGGTATTGTTCAGACAGAACACAAGACAGAATCACAACTTTTATTTTTTCTTTTAGTTTTACGGCCATGATCCAATCAGGTCCATAAAGCCTATTCTTATTGCCTGCACATTAACTTGCAGAACTTAGTATGCGTGAGAAGCAAGTGGCGGACCTACGCTTGGAGCTGGACAGAGTGAACGGCGACCTGCAGTCGTTCAAGCAGCGCTACTACGAGATGAAGCGAGCGTTGGACGCGGACGAGGCACGGCGACTACGCGTCCCCTCGCCGGGGTCGCAAGTCGTGTCCAAACACTCAGTGGAGTAGCTTACCTGGGTATTAGGGTACTGGTGTTCCACTTTAGCCGAATTCTGCTTCTTTGCGCGTCGATGGCAAATAAAAATCACACCTGCTGTGCCCAGTGTCCCGCACCTAATCGCATTCCCGCCCACGGATATCAAGTCGGCATGTATCTGATGCTATTTTTCCGATTCGAATCATAACATTGAAGATGTTTTGACACGTTTGTGACATTGACTAGGGCGTTAAAACACGTCACTTTTGACGTCGATTTATGTAATTTTTGTCTCTTTTTTATGCAAAAGGCGGCAGACGAGCAAATGTGATGGCTGATGGTAAGCAGTCGACACCGCCTATGGCCACCCGCGGCCCATATAGTTACGGGGTCGCTGCCGGCCTTTTAAATAGGAATACGCGTAGATACAGACCGTCAAAGACGTGTTGGCCGAACAGACCCCCTTATACAAATCGTCACTTTAGTCGTTGATTTTTGACATTTTTGTTTGACGCTAACGCCCTCATGTCAATGTCACTCACGTGTCATGTCATGATGTACCTATTACAAACCATTCCACTATGTTAATTGTCCACTCTCGACAACCAAAATAGAACAAAATAGATAGTATCATATTTTAATCTAAATGACTACGATGATGGCCAGGGCGGCCATTGTCATCATCACCGGACTGGTGGGGGAGCGGAAGGCTCTCTCACCCCTAGTAGGTACTGTCGATTACGAAGGTCAACATTGCTCGTCATTCTTCTACGCAATCAGCAACTATCCTTGTGGCAGGTGTCGTCACATAGGAAGTCGATCTGGTTTGCCATTGTCGCAGGGCATATGTTATGGTAAATTATAACAATTTCTAGGAAACATCGCAAGATTTGTCTAGTCAATTATTTTTAATTTTATATCTCCTAGGTATATTGGATGTGTCAAAAACGCCCCAAATATATTAGTATAGTTTTACCCACATGACTTGAGACTGTGCCAATTAACATTAAAACATAGTTGCACTTTTGTAACAGCTGCAACTATGCATATTTGTTAAAGCATTTTATTGAATGCTTTGAAGAGTGCAAATGAAACAATTAGTTGTTAATTAGTGTATGTTGTGTGCGATCTTTTAATCACATTGTCTTTTTTTACATAATTGTAAATATTTCCTGTGTATTGTTATGTAGACTGTGTTCAGGGACCGATAAGAAATAAAATAAAACGCAAGAGTAATTAATCCGAAAACAATAGTTTTATTTAAGAACTTTTTCACTTTCTCATAAAATATACACATTGTTTTTGTCATTAAACTAAACTGTAAGTAAATACTAATTTTAAATACCAATTTCTCACGATTGTCAAACAGGTGTATGCGGGGCGCGCCCTGCGTTGCGTTCGGTCTAACGTTTACTTATGGTGTTTGTTTCATGTACAAATTCGTCACTTAAAGTCTATTTAGAAAAAAATCAAATGAAAGCATGATTTTGTACATTTCAAATTAAAAAAAAACACGACGAACTCCTGTTTCTCGTTTTATAAGTGTGATGATAGAATCTACAGTCCATTTGTTGATACTTAAAAATAACAGTTCGTATGTATGCGTCGCGGCGGGCGGCGCGGCCGCGGGAGCGCGCAGGACGCCGGCTCCGGCTCTGTCGCATCGTAACTGTCTACGATATACTGTTTCATCTCTACCCAGAGCGAAATCACCATTCACACTGATTGTATACTGACTCTGCTGGGAGCAGTACATATTTTATGTAAACATGACAGTCATTTCCAAAATGAAATGACGAGATATAGGAATTAGATCGACGATGTGATTACTCTTGTAGTGTCTTTGCGTACACGAGCACTTAATATTACTGTAAATGCTTCACAATCGTATTACATACATGCCATGTTAGTATAGAAAGAATCATTCATGACAACCACCTTTCAATGGTCAAAAGCTTGGTCTCTGCGCGGAATCCCGTATAAATCCAATGAAGCTTTACGTTTCAATTACTTTACTTATTTAGCGAGGAGGCGGCAACACGGCTGAGCATCTAAATTATACCAAAAAACATTTTCCTAACTATTTAAATGTCACTAGTCCGCGCCGGTCGCGGCCGCCCGCTACGGCCCGCGCATATAACAGTATTTATATATAGCTGTCCCAACTTACCAAATACAAACACAGAATCAACTATTCGCTCAATTTAATGCGCCGTTTGCACTGAGACGCAATATATATAAAAAAAAATTTACACACATTCCAATAGAACCATTTAAAAATCATGTATACTTGTACAGTATATCCACAAATCACTGTTTTATCGTTTTCCGGACCCGGTGAGTCACTTTTCACTCAAGTTCGTCAGTTTATCGGGCGCATCTTGATCACCACATGTCGACGCTGTCACTTTATTGTCAAGTAGTCTCCACTGGCGACGCTAGGAACGGAACCGGCCACACGCTTGACACTTGCGAACTGTCGTCCAATGTCTCCAACGCTCGGTGCGTCTCAATGCAAACATTGCTACATAATTATCACTCGTTGGCTTACGACATAGGGGTACTTATGACATAGTTGCGATGGAATCAATAAAACTATTGTTTGTTTGTAAGTTTGTATAGTCGCTCGGCGCCTTACGGTACTGTAACGTAGCGTATTCTCGTCGCCTAGTGGACGTCGGAGCTCTCCTTGTTCAACTGGTGATTGGCCGGGTCCGAAGTGTTGATTGGCTGCAACAGAAAAAACATTTCTTTATTGATTGGGTTCTTGGAAGTTCTACAAAGTAGGGGTCATCACATAAATTTTTATGTATCTCTCTTAAGTCGTTCCCTCATTACTGAGGATCGTGATCACATCGTGATGTATATTTGATTGTAATTCGATAGATGTATTTACTTAATTATAGTATATCCAAGACAATATGATGAAATGATCATAGAACCTTGATACAGGGTGATAGGACTTGCATGTCATACTCTTAATATTCAGATTAATGGGTCTACCTGGCAAGACGATGCTTGTTTGTGTACTCATTCATCAGCGCTGTGGTGCTTGGAACGTATCGACATCAAAAGACGGAATATTCTCACTCGTGTCACTAAGACAACGTCAATCCCTATAATGCGGCAGGTAGTAGAACATGTGGCATTGTATGAGGGCCCCACGCAGGGCCGTCTTAAGTTTATTCCTTGTGGGGGGCCCTACGGCGCGCTTCACCTTCTATCTATACATATAATAAAAATGTAACGAATCGCTGTCTGTACATGGAAGATATATGTGAAAAAATATTATGGGAGTCCTCAATAAATTTCAGCGCTCGACAGTCGCCCGTGCACTGCATTCCTTGCGCCCCCTTGTAGAGACGGCCCTGGCCCCACGCACTAAGCAGTCACTACAAGTCTGATTGCTCGGCAAGCCATTGATTGTTTTCTTGTGTTGCATGCATGGTACTATACTTGATATCGGTCGCTGTAGTCAGGCTAGTAGTTAGGCGATCTAGTCTGCAAAGAGCTTTAACCGCTCGGTCGCTGCAGGTGCTGTAGGTTACTTAGGGGGCAGCGCAGACGGCATACTTTTTGTGCGATAGAGTCTGCGTCCGAGACATTTAAAAAAGTCTGCCGACAGAATGATCGAAGATGTGCGTCGTGTGCGTCGAGTCTGTGAAATATACGCGACAGATTTTTGCGCGTCGTGTGCGTTACTGCATATAATTGCAAAAAAGTGCGTCACGGATAGTTTGTCGTCTGCGCTGCCCCTAGGTGTAGTAGCCGCCGTTCATGCCCTCGCTGTAGGTGCTGCGGGTGGTGGTGGGGGGGGGGTGTGTTACCAGCGACAGCGGCGGCTGCTGCGGCGGCGGCGCGGGCGGCTGCTGCGGCGGCAGCGCGGGCGGGTCGTGCACGGCCGTGGTGGAGTGCGCGGCCTGCGCGGGCGCGCCGGGCGTGTAGTAGCCGCCGTTCATGCCCTCGCTGTAGGTGCTGCGGGTGGTGGTGGTGGTGGTGGGGGGTGTGTTACCAGCGACAGCGGCGGCTGCTGCGGCGGCGGCGCGGGCGGCTGCTGCGGCGGCAGCGCGGGCGGGTCGTGCACGGCCGTGGTGGAGTGCGCGGCCTGCGCGGGCGCGCCGGGCGTGTAGTAGCCGCCGTTCATGCCCTCGCTGTAGGTGCTGCGGGTGGTGGTGGTGGTGGTGGTGGTGGTGGTGGGGGGTGTGTTACCAGCGACAGCGGCGGCTGCTGCGGCGGCGGCGCGGGCGGCTGCTGCGGCGGCAGCGCGGGCGGGTCGTGCACGGCCGTGGTGGAGTGCGCGGCCTGCGCGGGCGCGCCGGGCGTGTAGTAGCCGCCGTTCATGCCCTCGCTGTAGGTGCTGGCGGGCGGCGCGGGCGTGCCGAGCGGCGCGGCGGGCGCGGCCAAGGGACCGCCGGCGCCGGGCAGGAAGTAGTCCTTGTTGACGCAGTTGCGCAGGCAGTCGGGGATGCGGCCCACGATGGCGCGCCGGATCTCGGACGCGGCCATCTCGCGCAGCTCCTGCGCCGACGCGTCCGAGTAGAACGCCGCGTGCGGCGTGCACAGCACGTTCGGCGCGTCCTTCAGGGGTCCCTGTGTGCACGGAAAAAAATATCAAACGCTTGTAACAAAAGTCGCCGCAGGAGGGGAGCGCGAGAGCAGAGACGAAGCGAGGTGCGAGCGCGTCCAGTATTCATAGCGTGCAATGCAATAAAATGCAGGTGAGGGACCTGCATTTCATTTCATCCATAATGTGAATGGTGGACTTTCGTATCATTGGACTAGCTCGCACCTCACCCGTAATACAGACAGCAGACGTTCACAACGTAACCTCCAAACGAATCTCACACAGTACAGGCGGTAGATGGACATAACTCGACCCCCACCCCTATTTCACCCTATAGTGAAGGCGGCAGACATAAACACAAAGCCCCTACCACCAAAATTTAAAACGATCGTTCGTTGAACGGATCGCGTACTTTTGCACCATAGATCCCTCCCATGTTCGAATATAATATGAATTCATCATCATCATCAGTCTGTGTCAGTCCACTTCTGGACATAGACCCCTCCTAATGTGCGCCACTTAGGTCGATATATGAATTAAATTCGAGAAAATCGACTGACGAATTTTAGTGCGTATAATATATTCGAACACGGGAACAAATGGGGTCCTGGTCGCACTCTAGATAAAAATTACTTTTAACATTTTCAACCATTTTCAAATTGGTAACGAAATGCAAACGGGACGGTATGCGTCAAACCCGGTACAGTACAGGCGCAGCCGTGTGCCGTGTGTCGTGTGTACCTGGAACACGTTGAAGGGCTCGTTCTCGTGCACGTCGAGCGCGGCGGCGCGGATGCGGCCCTGCTTGAGCGCGGCCGCCAGCCCCTCGTCGTCCACCAGCCCGCCTCGCGCCGTGTTCACCAGGAACGCGCCTGCAAAACATATCGTAGAAGTAAGATATCACTTTCACCACATCCGAAGAAGGGTAGGGCATAGCGAACCTTCGCGAATTGAGCCGCCCGTCTGGGGAAGGACCTCCATTATAGATGAATTGTAGTATTAAATAAACAGTCTTATTTAGCCCACTGCCTGCGGAATAGAGTGATTTCTTCTATAACTGAACCACCAATCTGATAAATATTATTATACTAGTATTTTACTAATAAAAACAGTTCCAATCGCTCGAAAAATTCTCTAACACTTGGGTTTACATAAGATTTTGTGGTTGTGTTGTTTCCCTTTTTCTTTGCCCAAAAGAGGTCTAAGCACAAGGAAATAATGGACATTAAGTTCGCCTGATTTAATATTTTGTGCAATAACATTCAAATAAATATAACACTTTACCTGGGCGCATCTGTTTGATAGTGAACTCATTAATTAGGTGATGATTGTGTTCGTTTAAGCTGCAATGCAATGAAACACAATCACTCTGGAATAGGAGGTCCTGCAATGAGAAATAAAGTACTATTTACAACACAATACTAACACATTAATTACTCTCTTCAATTTAGACAAAAGCCACCAGTTCCAAAAGTTATTTCATGTTCTTAAAAGGACAGATTATTACTAATATGAATGCTGCATTTATGATAAAACATTCAACAAGCTCAAAAAGGTTTTGATTTTCTTCAATATGAGAAGAAGAAACATTTTGACGACAATTTGTTCTGTTCCATTCCCTACAACATGTGTGGAATTGTGTACCTATGTCAAGATTGTTAATCATTTAATAAATCATATTATATATTTTTGGGAATTACAATTAGATTTTTTATTTGTTTGTTATGGAGAATCAATCGCCAATCATTTCATTCATTTTTCATTTCATAATTTCATTTCACTATAAGACACAATATACTATTTGGTATACAAGGCGATTTTGGTCTTTCAAGTGATTACCTCCATACAAATTTAAATGTGACGGTGACTTGTACCTGTGTGCGAACATCTGTGAATATTGTATTGCGATAGTCGCTCAGAGACTAATATCGTCGGGCACCGAAGTAGCCTTGTGTATGAACTGGCTAATTTCTATCAAGATTGATCTCAATCACCTGTTTGTCGTACATACCTGAAGCGTATAGACTCTGGTGAGTCCGAGCGACTTCTCGATACCGTCGGGCAGGTAGGGGTCGTAGAAGATGACGTTGAAGCCGAACGCCTTCGCGCGCAGCGCCACCGCCGAGCCGATGCGGCCCAGCCCGACGATGCCGAGCGTGTCGCCGCGGATCCTCGCACAGCCTGTCGCCGCTTCGCGGACCTGCTCGGGACCTGGAATACATCAACAAAGGTGTTAAATAAAAAATGTAAACACAATATAATAACAATATTCTCATAATTTCAGTCACTGAGGCCATCTCCAAGGAGATTAGCCGGGTACGTAGGCAGGGCCGGATCTACCTAATGGCTATTTGGGCTGCAGCCCAACTTACCCCGCTTCAGCGGGGTCTTTAGTAACCTCGGGGCCTTCAACGGGGAAGGCCCCGAGGTTACTAAAGACCCCGCTGAAGCCTTATCTACAACTAAAACAGTAACAGTTTTTTTATATGACTTTTAGTTAAGTACTTAGGTAGGCCCCTAAGTAGTTTCAGCCCAGGGCCCCACAAATTCACGATTCGCCCATGTACGTAGCAAATATTACAAGTATCTGCATAAACACTGATGTTCTCTACTCTCGAAACCTTCTCTCCCTTATGAGGAAGTGAGGAGTGAAGGAACTGAGGGCAGAGGAATACCTCTGTCTGTGCGATACCGATATATAATGTCCACAGCTGGACATAGGTCTCTACAATTGTTTGTCACTTTGCTCGATCCTGGGCTTCTACGTACTTTTCAAACTATCATATCATGTCACGTCTCCATAATACCTTTGGTACTGCGCTACACTTCTCCAAGAAGAATACGAGCGGCGCGCAAGTACTGAAGAATGGTTGCTACTATTTCAGGTTCGGCTTTTATTTAACGATCATGGAACCACGGTAGAACGTAAATCTAAAATTGCATTACATACTCATTTGACTCATTTCACATTACCGTGACAAACTACTGTCAATAATTTCGTTCATTCAGGTTCATCACTACACACACAAAACAAACGCAATTACATAAACTCCCAACGCGTAACGGTATACGTCCGTAGCATAACGGTTGGGCGATTTGTTAGGAAGCCCGCTTGGCCAGCGATAAACCTTGTAATGTAGTAGACGGCAATCGCCGAAAACCGTCAAACCAGTGTATGGCGCAAGCTACTTGTTGTGTTCCGGTGGGTAAGCCAGCCGGTAAATTATAGAGCTGAAGATGCAATCATCGCATTGCATCGCATCGTACACACGCTAAGTTACCCGAATCTATCAGAATAGCTGGTTGGATAATGAAGTTTATGATTTGCACATCGAAGTTTTTTCTCAGTGACAGATTCCTAAATGAGGACATTCGCAGAACAACCAAAGTTACCCGACATTTCTTACCAGGATGCCCTCCGCTCATGCGGAGTGGACACCGTTTAGTATCACGATGAAAATTTGTTTTCCCATTGTTAATGTAACTGTGTGACTCTAATAAACGTTTTTCTATTCTACATAGCTGAAAGATTTAGCGAAGAGGCGGCGACATTACTCAGAGAACCGATAACCGCTGGCTATGGAAGGTTCTCGAGTGGTGACAGAGAAGTAGAAAGCATAGTACGGGACGCCTCCCCACCAGATGGGCTGACGATCTAATTAGGTTAGCAAAAAGCTGTCTGCCCAAAATCGTATAACAGTTCTTGGGGCCTAACGTTAAGCAGTGGATGTCCACATGTTGACTAATTGTCAACCTGAAGACATGACAATGTGACAACTAGTTGATTGAAATTGATTAGGTCAGTTTGACAGAGACCTGCACACAGAGGAAGAAATTGTACTGACGGACAGTAAAACTGTTTGATAGAGTCCATATACAAAAAATAAACTGTTGTTTTATCTACGATTACTCGACGTGACATTCTAGCTAGATAATATAATTCAAGGACGCAAAATATGATATCACGTTTACTAGATCTGTATCTCGGAACTTATTATGAATGATGTCGAATGTCTTATAGATAGTCGATAACAGACATACCTACGAATGTAAAACAGAATGATGTTCAATAGTAACAGGTGTTGATATGGTTTCAGCACCTGCTGATAAGGTTTCAGCACTTACTGATAGGTTGGCTGACATTATCTACATCCGTTAGAATAGACAAACAGCGATTTGTCGTTATGTAGGTGAACTGGTTTTAGCGAACTAAGTTATGGTTTTTACGCGACTCATTCACCGATAGGACTAAGTTACTTTGCAAGTACACCATTGAGCAAATTATTCTTAAATGTGCGTACCACCACCGCAAACTATGTCATATCATATCATATGTATGAGAAATTAAGTGCGCGCTAAAATAATACATAATATGCTAAATAGTATAAGACCCTGTCTGTGCCTGTCGACCTAACTTCACGACCTCTTTGTCACTTCAGTTTATAGTCTACCTGTCATCTGTTCATCAATCAGTTAAATCGTTACGGCGCTACACTGGGCCTCATCACTCATCATCGAAAACAAGTAAATTGTAACATAAATTACCTGTGAATTTCTTTCCTTCTCGAACCATATTGGCGAGCCAATACGTCCGCCGATATAAATTCAATATGAGACACATCGTTGTGTCCGCTACCTCTTCCACGCCATAACCCGGAACATTACATACTGCTATGCCTGAAACGGAGAAATACGTAAGTTAATTGATGTTTAATTAACGAGAGACCGAGGGCACTACCTTAAGAAAGTTATAATGACGAAAGTTCAACAAACATAATGTCACAGGTAAGTGACTGGGGTCTCATATTTTGTTCCTCTGAAGAAACGGTTGTGATCTCGAGTCCCATCCAGAATAAACATTAATGAACCTGGGACATAAACATACGGCCTTGTTCTCTTTGTCCTCATCTCATCATTTTCATCATACATTTTATTGTGTTCTTAATAAATAGCTAAATATAAACAAATTAGGTATATACTTTTATCTATCCAATTCATTGCGGCAAAAACTTCGCCCCACACAACAGGCATCGATCCGGTAAATAAGCGAGACGTTTTTCCGGGAATCACCAAGGTCTTTTTGTGGGCAACGTTTTGATCCTGAATATTCAATTATAAATACAATTTAACTTTCGTTCATTTATATTATGTACTTGTTTTGATTACTATGTCTATGAAAGTTTGTATTTTTGTAACACGATAGGTCTTGAGAGCCTGAAAATACACACGTCTTTTAGCTGCTAGAACGAGCGTTTTGGCAGCGCAGTTGAAATAGACGTGTATTCCAGCTGTGTAAACGCGGTAGAAAGAAGAAAGAGGCTATGCTCAGCCCAAAATTTAGATTGAAGAGCTGACATACAAAAGCCAAATCAATTGAATTTTTCCCAGTAAATGGATGGTATTAAGGATTTTGGGCTAATTGACAAATATCTGGAATATTTTAAACTCTTCTTCTTTGCCCTTGTTAGGCCCTTGACAAAGCGGATGTGGTCGTCACCACAGATTAATTGTCGTTACTTCGGCGTCGACAGCGGTGACCTTTCTCACAATACGATGCCAGCCACTCCTCTCTTATGGCTTAATTCAAAGTATGTCCAACTAAAAAGGATAAGTGTCTGTTCCACAAATCGAATACTGCTTTATAACCAAAGCTTTGGCCAACTAAAAAAGTGTCTGTTTCACCAAACAAATACTGCTTTATCACCAAAGCTTTCCAAGTGGGTCTCGCTTTATGACGCGTCTAGTCAACAAGTTGCCCGACTCTTGCATTTCAATATCGAAATAAAAACCCCCATCGAGCGCTCACCTAACTTTACAAAGGCCACAGTCTAATACGGCAGTCATGATTACTCGTCACATTGGTGAGTCAGGCGCATTAGTGACGGATCTACGGTCTGCGGGAGGTCAATGAGGTCGTGACCCCGACTCTGAGCGAGAAAATTCAAGGTCACGCTTGGTCATTCCGATGGAAATGAATTCATCTGTGGATTAGTTGGACTGGAAAACCTGGATGAGTTGTAGCTTATCAAAAAGCATTACGCTTTTTAGATTGAGCGTTGCGAGGCCAAGGGAAATATTGTAAACAAACATATCAAGTTTGACGAGTTACATTTGAAAAATACGAACTTGAAACCTATATGTACGTGAGTTACAGTGCGCTCATGTTGGTAGTACATACTTGAAAGAATCTCTTAACAATACCAGTAAAGGTTTAAAATACATACATGGGAAATGACAAAATCGAGTAAATGGCGAACCTACAGACACAGATTAGTTAAAGTAAAGAGAGTTCTTTCCTAACCGGCATCGCGGCAGCGGCTTATTCGTGCACAGTAATCCGTGCAGAGTCTATGAGGAGCGGTAGCCGCTTAACATCAGACGGGCCGGTTGATCGTTTGCCATCCTCATTAGTCTGCAAACGTCAATTGCTGAACATGCCGCCTAGGCAGGCGGGTTGGCGTTGGCAGTGCGTAGCTTCGCGCTCCGGTAACGCCGCTGCCTGTCATTGGCCTGTGGTATTTAGCAACGCCTTTAACACTAGAACGACGGGAAAATCTACCTACCTACAAAGACGGCGACCGGTCAAATGACTGCCCCAACTTATTTCTTATATTTTTTAATTTATGTGCTAAATTTGGTAACTATAGTAATAAAACAGGGTATAATATATAATTATTTATTTAATTTACATACAATTTGTACATTTTAACATTTTATTTACGTTACAAGAGCCGCAAAGTGGCTTTTTGCAAGAGCCGCATACTTTATTAGTTTTATTTTTGCACTTCTGTTTATAGCATTCTCGCCTTTTCCGACTTTCCGGATTTTGAAGAGAAGATGGAGAAGTATAAGATGTGGACTCTTCGGGCGACAGTTCGGTTTCAGAGGTTCTATTTCTACTTTGCCGCTAAGTTCACTTGCTAAACTTAGTATGAAATTCCTTCGTTTTATGTTGGTGCCTGACATTTTCTTATACGAAATGAAGGATTTTATCCCTTCTAGGTCCAAAATATTGAAAAATACCTGTACAGGCCACCTTCGAGATGCTCCTTTGACACTATATTTTTTGCCATCTGGTCAACCACATCCACGCCGTACTTGGTAGCATTGTAAAAAGTCACAGTTTCTGGCTTTTTCTTAGGATGATTAGAATCTATTTCAACATTGTCATGTAACGTGCTGAGCAATAAAACGTTCTTGTTTCGTTTTCTTTGATAAATTGTAAGCGTACATCTATCAGATTTCAGAATTTTTGTTTCAAGCAAAGTCATATGAAGTGATTTGACGTAAGGTGGAACCTCTCGTCGTGCCCTGTTCAAAGTTCCTACAATTGTAGTGCGTTTTGCGAGAAAGTTATTTGCCAAGCTCAGCGATGTAAAGAAGTTGTCAGTGGTTACATTCCGACCAGTATTTGCAAAAGGTTCCACGAGACGCATAACAACGGATTCACCGAAGCTTTGGTTTTGTGGCCTGCTTTCATCTTACAATAATTCTGACCAAATCGATAGGCAGTCGTAACTATACTTACTCATTTGACAAGCATACTCCAAACAATGGATAAAGCGCTCATTATTTTGTATCCTACTTCTCTTATTACAAATAAACACTTATCCGGATATCAACCGTCAAATGACTGCCGCCGTCTTTGTCGGTATATCAAGATTTTAAATAATAAACAAAAGAGACGAGATTTATTTTCATACATAGTTTCATTTAATTACTAATATTAATAAAAGTCACAAAGTCTCAATACATTGAGTCAAATAGTTTTTGAGTTATTCAAAATTTAAATTCAAATTGCAGTCAAATGACTGCTTCCGTCTTTCTAGTGTTAAACGTGATGGTTATACCGCTACCCGTTGGTTGCTGATTGTAGACGAAGCTCTTGTCTGTTATTCAGCAGGATGCACCACGGGAAGACGAGGGTGGCTTGGAGTGAAAAGATGGGGCGCCCCCTTACATACATTAATAGAAAAAAGAAAGAAAAAAATGTTGCTCACCTAATTCGCCGGCCGCTTTAACGTCGATATTATCGACGCCGGAGCCGATGCGCACGATGATCCTCAACGTCTTGAACTTCTCCAAGTCCTCCTTGGTCAGTATGATGGTGTGCCACATGAGCGCCCCGACGGCCTCGTTGAGCACCTTCTCGTGGATCTCGGACGTGGACTGCGCGTCGCAGAACGCGACCGTCGCGACGTCCTTCAGTATCGGCATCTCGACCGTGCAGTCCCGCCCGTCCAGTAACGCCACAAGTGGCCTGCAATGTACAGATACGGTATTCTTTATTGCACTAATACAAACATTTACATTTTACAGCAAAACTTATTACAAACATAGATGTTATTACAGAAGTGATTTCTTCTTACAGACAGTCTTCCGGTAGAAATGGCGTTTTCTGAAGATGGAGGCAACGTTGTGAAACTTGTTTTCTTTAAATAAATACTTAATTAGACAATGTGCACAGCACACGCAATATATTATAACATATATCAATCACATAGAGATTATATAACAACTATCTTCTGATAACCTGTAACCTGTTTCTTACTTATAGGCATCAGTTTCACACAAATAACTGCGGACGTCACAACTCCATTTCCGTCTTACTATTACTATGTCCTTGTATGGATTTTCTTGTATTTACATTGTACGTGTAGATATTGTGATATCTAAGAGTAATTACTTTTTCTTATTCCCAAATTCGCCGTGACAGAGAACGTGTTAAGACGTCACTAAACCACTTCTTTATCGTACGTAGGATAATTAAAAAAAAAGGAAAAAAATAATAAATCTCACACCACCAAACACATAACAGTAAGCAAATTGCGCAATTTAAAGTAATTTCATAACGACGTAATTGGTGTACGGCACAAAAACACACTCGTTTTATTATAACGCACCTCGTGTAAACATTGCGGGCGTGTTGTGAGCCGGCCGTGACTCATATATCAGACGGGCTCGTCTATATTATACATTTATATGAGGCATACCTTCGGAAAGATTGATCTCGGAAGCGAAACCGACGGTTTCAAAACGTTTATTATGAAATCAATTCGTATCGAACACTTTAAAAATACAAATTGTCAAGTTTTCGCCAACATCAGATCTCTCTATACTTTTGTAAAGTTTCCGATGCAGACTGTCACAATTCCCGGAAAAAAACGTCAAATTTGAATTAACGCGTGTTATGTTTTCGAAACAGAGTGGATATCACTTTCTGAGATTATTTTGAACAGTCCATTTATTCAGTAGCATCTAAGGTCGGCAGGCTGAACATATCTGATTTAACCCCACATTTTTCACAGCTCAGATAGGCTTGTCTATTATATTAAATGATATTGTATCTATTTATAGGCGTTTTAATTACTAGTTTTAGAGCAATTCAATTATTAATTATATTGGTGCCTGTGATACAGTCTCAAATGGTATCAGTTTATACCAACGAATGTATTTTTAAAGACGTTGATTTTCTAAATTTTCTGCCTTCCGACATCATGAATCTGAATCCTTGTCACCACAACAAACTGTTATTATTATTTGTCAATGACAAGTCTACAAACCAGCCATAAAGTAAGTTGTGACGATTTCATTTAAAAACGAAACAATACTTTGTATCGTTTCCTAACAATGACGATCTAAAACATTGTTCATATTATTATAAGAGCTTAGCAACAAATCTATTTATTATCCCTTATAATAAAATGTTGATAAACTTTTACTACTCCAGTCGCCAACAGGCGAGATTAAAGACTTTGTATCTGAAACGAGCACTTATCGAACGCAACATTTCCACTTTATGTGCTATCACCGAGAATTATTATACGCCTAAGGTCATTACCACAATGTATCCTTGGCGTACACGTCGAGTGGATAACCGTAGTCGTAATTCAACGAGAATGCAAGCACGACATGCCTTTACTATGGTAAGCAAGTAGGTATATCGGAGACTGTTTACAAACAATTTACCATAATGTTATTTGCAGTTCCGCTTGAACTAATAGCGCCTTTAATGTAAACAATTGCACGCTCACAGTTTAATTGTGTAATCCGTTCGTGCATTTCATTAAAAAGAGAGGAGACATTTTAAATGCTTTTTGATAAGCAGTGACGGCAAGGCTAAAAAAATAATAAAGATGAATTCTAATGCACGAGTATAAAGATAATTGGGGGAATTTCAGCCCTTTATAGAAATAGGTATACATTCGCTGATAACCCCAATGAGAAATCGGCTTTTATAATACCACAATAATAATAGAGGGGACAATCCCGATCGATGGCAGTCTATTAAGAGCAGACCAGATTGCCAAATTGATGAACAAATTTAGTTTCAAAGCAAATAGTCGGGATCGGTCGCTACAAGACCGGGCGCGGGCAACTTAACTAATCACGGGGACACGGCCCCGTTCCACCCTTCGGATAATTAAAGCACACCAGTACGATTAAACTAATAATTTAAACTTTCGTCATAGCGAAGCGGAATTATTATTATTGCCGGGGAAAGTTTCGGCGGCGAAACGAGAAAGTAATTCCGGGCGGAGAAGGAGTTTTCAGAAATTCGCAAACTTTCCCGGGGCAGACGAAAACAGATTTGGTGGCAAACAAAGAGGCCGGCGACGGGTGCCCGGGCGGTGCGCGGGGGGAGGTGGGGGGAGGGGCAACCCCTTCGGGCAAGTTTTGATGGAAACCAAATAGGATTAGCGCGAGAAAAGAATAAGTGGAGTGAACCCAATAGAGGAAGGACGTTGCTTTGTTAACTCGCCGGCCGCGTTTTGCGGGCTTCGGCCAGAATGTGAATTACGGGGAGAGGGGATCTTCGGTAAACTGTTTGCGGGTTGACAATCGACCGTTTGCGAGTGAACTTGATGAAATTACGTTCATTTCTAATCTAACATTTTAACTTTAACCTGATTACGGAAAACTAAGTTTACGCAGTTTCATTGTTGGTTTTGTTAGTTTTGTACATCGATCACATAAAGCTGACAGCTAGCGGCAAGCGTTACTGTATTTTCAATTTCATTAACTTACTATGCAATGCAAGTAATTATTCATTCAATGCGTCCTTACGTACAGCGTACAGTTAACACCTTGCATCGTTGCAAGAATTAATTATAAATTACTTGCTAGGCTGCCATTCTTATTTTAATCTCGTGAAGTAAAACATTACTCATATTTACTACGATTCTCGTACGTACCTCCAAGCTGAGTATTAATGAAGATTGTAGAATTCGCTTCGCTATCTTATCTATCTATCTATTTATCTCTCTCCTATATAAAATGTAGAGACACTATGTGGTCCAATGTACAATCGTCCAAGCATGACAATGTAGCACCCTCATTTCTGGTGTCACCGAAAACCAGCGTCGGGGCGCGCCCGACTTATGCTGAGTGACAGCCATTTTGGATGCATGATATTGTTTTTATGTTAAGTTTTTTTAAGTATATAAGTTTAATGCTCCAAATAACAATTATTTCATTTCAAAAACACAATACGTACATAGTGTTGAGTTGAGTAGGACATGCAAGAGTAGGTCGTAAAATTTGCCAGACATTCTTTTTAGTCCTAGGCGGCTCAATGCATTGAAAGGAGGACATGGTAAGAAGTTTTTTATTGTTGTTGGTGGCACACGAGCAGGCGGCCTGTCTGATGTTAAACAGCAACCGCCATGAACATTAGCAATGCCAGGGGCACAGCCATGCCGCTGCCTACCGTGAACCCGTGTCTATCGTTAGGCTAGGCGCGCACTGGTGACTTTTTGTCACCGTGATAGTCGATTAATCTCTTTTGCACTTTTAAAATGAGAAGAAGAGATATATGTCACGGTGACAAAAAGTCACCAGTGCGCGCCTAGCCCTAGCAAACATTTGTTCAAACCCAACACAATAAGTCTTGATTTGCTTCTAAGCCGACTTCGGCTCCTGACATCGACTCTTGAGCTACATAGAACTAGTCTCTATTCGTACGCTCGACCGATGATTGCTTAGGAGAAAATCACGCCTAACAACAAGCCACATACACACACTAAACTAATTCATCGTCATCAGCCTATTGCAGTCCACTGCTGGACATAGGCCTCTCCAGTTGCTCGCCACTTGGAGCAAACATCTGAAGGATATACCAATAATCGCCATGCTGGGCAGGCGGGTTGGCGATCGCAGGGCGTAGCTTCTCTCTCCGTTGACGCTGCTGCCCGTCATCGGCCTGTGGTATTTAGCTACGCCTTCAATTGTGATGGTTATACCGCCACCAGTCGGCTGCCAGAGCCTCGTTTGTTGTTCGGCAGGGTGCGCCACGGGCAGGTGAGGTTGGCTTGGAGCGAAAAGATGATAGGACGCTCCCTTACATCCCCTAATCTAATTACATCTACATAATCTAAGTAGGTAGTAAGGGGTGATAGTTACATCGGCACTGACCTCGATTGCAGGGGTCCATTTGCGATGGGACCCCCCCGCATGCCTTCCATACGCGCTCTCTTTGGCAGCATCTTGCGTTTGTCCATTTAAAGCGGCAGAGCCGCTTTAACCACCGCTCCGCAGCGCGTCACCTGGAAGGAACACACCTGTGGATTAGTACGTGTGTAACAATCATCTAATCTATAATACAAAAAATGTATCGTCATAATATTTGTACGTGATAAGTTATGAACAGCTGCACCAAATTAGATAAGTAAATATTTTTCTGTTCGTTATGTCATAACTACTTAGGTTTGTATAAGAACATTATAAAAACAACATGCACACGGTGGCGAGAGCTGTAACGCTTCCGCTGGAACGGGATAGGAACGAGAATTCCTTCCCATCCCGTTCCCGCTTCTATTCCAAATTCAAGGAAAGGCAATGAATAAATGATATTATTTTATAAAGTAAGCTAACATGGCCCGTTATCTCATTCGAATTTTTGGATGAAATACGATCAATTATTTGAAAATAAATAAAGTTTATTTCAACACGAACATGCATAGGTAAATAGAGTAGAAATGTTATTTCATTCAACAGAAAGGAATGATTTTGTCATGTAAAGTAATATTTTCGAAATAACTTCCAATGCCAAGGGGTTAGCAGTTGAATATAAGCAATATTGGCGATATGTACATCTACAGTCATAAACAGTCATGTACAAATTCAGTGATTACTTTTTATTAGTTAATTATTAAGACACTTCAATAAAGTTAAACTTATTATTTGCTAAACTTCAATAAAGTATTCCAGTTTCTTAATCCTCACATTTCGGTCGCGCATGTAATAACTCCAAAAGGCAGAACATTAAACTAATGACTATTATAAGTAGTCAGTGGTACGCTTGGCAGACAGACAGGTAGGTAATCGCAATAGGTTCTATTTGTGTTGGTAAACGTTGCTGCCCGTTCCCTGATATACCCTTAGTCATCCTCTACGGCACCCAAGGGATGATAGGGGTGCTCCTATTATAAATCCGGAAACCACACAGACAATAATTATGTTGCGTATGAACCCAGTTAATAAGAGTTCTACACTTTTATTAGCTGTAGCTTTAGTATTCCTTTATATATGGTGCGTTCAATGCCAATGATGGTGATGGATCAGACGTGGAATGCAAGAGACAGATGATGGGTCAGACGTGGAATGCAAGTGTTGTACCCCTTTCCAGAGTATGATTCATCTGGTCTACTGTCCCACTTATAGAGACCTGCTCACTGGCTGAGCTAACGGGGGTTCTGTTGGGGTGGCGGAGCACTGGACACAGTAGGTTTGATTTCGATTTGCCATCGAAACGTAAAGAAGAACGGCAACGGCCAAATGTTCGCGATATGGCGGGTACAGTGACGTGTAAAACGTGAACGTCACGAGCACAACAAAACAACACGGTTGTATAATCCGACACGTGTACGGCCCGTCGAGTAACGTTATGTAAATTTTATTGCTGTACACGTGGAGTTTCTTAAATCTAATCTATGAATTAAATTAGACGCCAAAATTAACATTGTTTCATTTTAACGTCGCTGGAAGGGAAGTGCTCTGTTTTTAATTCCGGTAACATGAAAAATAACGAAAACAAATTATAATATTCTAAAGAGAATGTTGTTATGGTAACCTACTGTCTTAAAAGTTTACGGTAGAAATGATTTGTTAATAATAATAAAAGCGCCAGATGATTCACACTAACTGCCTGGTCTCAAAACTGAGGCTTTCCCTTGTACTCTGGGTACCAGACGTCCCCTAGAAGCTCCGCCATCCGAATCAATCTCCACTTGCTTAGGTTAGTTTAAAAAATGTCATGAACACTTTTTATAGGCACGTTATCATTATAGGTAAGTTTGTTAATGAACAATTATTTGATAAAAAATGTCTCGGTGGGGGCTCGATCTCCATTCGTCATTTTATGACATGGTGAAGATCGAGCCCCCATCAGCTATTAGTCTCTACTTTCAACAAATGTTTTTGGGTATAAATAAATCGCACTATGTACATATTATTACCCACCTTTTAAAAGTAATGCAAACACTTCCATAGAACCCAGCCAGCTAGATGTCTCGACTTATATTCCGCATAATCAATTTAAAAATAACAAGCAAAGTATATTCCACTGTAAACTCGACTGTCTGCGGCGTGAATAACGCATGTTTTCGCTAAACATTTTATTTAAACCAACTAGTCTTCAAACTAGCAAAACTTTCCCCAAACAATTCCATTTCAAATTGAAACTAATCGCCGATTAATTAATTTAGGTATTACGATTGTAAACGGTTCAAAGAACTTTAATTACAAAAAGATTAACTATATTTATTACGAAATCAAATTTCCAATTAGGCAGGTAAGCCGCATAATGCCCTCAATTGCAAGTTGAGGTGCAATTCAAAACGGATTCATATACAAAAGCTATATTCAAAGTTAAATTAAACCTTCCTAAACTGAACCTAAACCTAACCTAACTCGTGTCTTGTTGGTCTAATCGCAAGTACCGCCGCGAAAGGAAAAAGTTCGGATCCTGAGTCACGTTAAAATTTGTTATTGGCATTTTCTATTAAAATCACACCCTCAGTAGCTGACACTAGTTTTACAGAGGTTTCTAACCTCGAAGATCTGGTGTATACTTTTAAATACCATCACTCTTACATCCAGGGTCACAAATGTTCATCATCGTTCATAATAATATCCCGATTGGCATTCGAACCCACGACTCGCGGAAGAATGCGGAATACTAATTTATTATTAATATGAATCAAGATAATCAAAAAATTATCCACCTGACCTGTCAATGTACATTCGACATAATGATTATACTATACATATCTACTACCTATATCGTAGATGTCGTTATATAATGAAACTATACTTACATATATTTATATATTTCTTTATAGCCCTCATTTGAATGATCATTATGATTGTTCAAGTCCATTATAAAACCACAATTACGTACTTGCGTCAAAGGTAGTCGTAATAAAGAAATAAACATCATGCCGGTGGACTGTTTGTCTGGGTGGCGATATTATAATGGGTAAGGAGGGCAAAAAGGGCGCACCGTGATTACTCATAACAACAGGCATTGCACAATGCTTCCGGCAAACTATCATTACGATCGCGATGTCAACTAACACAATACAGGTACGTAAGTACGTAACACATATGTTTTATCAATTATGTATTTGTAATATAATATGCCCGTCTTTGTAATAATAAGGCTAATAATATAATTGTACGCACCTTATGGTATGCGATTAAGGAAACGAGTTTGATAATGAAATATCATTCGTAGTATCGTGCAGCGACCATTTAGCATTATTTCTATTTACCGAGAATTTCTACGGATTTCATAATTTGTTTGATAGATAATAGATCCAGTATCTTATCAGAACAAAATGTAGGTATATATCCTTGTAACTAGGTATAATATTGCTTACAACATAACCCCCGACAAGCTACAACACGCGATCTATAAAAATTATGGCATACAAAGATAAGCATACAATGATTAAAAAAACAAACTTATTCACTATACTAAAATGATTGGCAACTACTACGAGTATAAAAAAAGGACTAACGGTGTTATGATAGTTCAAAGGTTCGAAAGGAAAAGGAAACTAGAGCGGAGTGCCACACTCCGCTCTAGTTTCCTTTTCCTTTCGAACACAACACACACGATGTGTATAGGTCTTGCAAAAAGGCGTGGGCCTTTTTGCAAGACCTATACACATCGTGTGTGTTGTGAGCCAGCCCGACCTTGAAAAGTACAGGTTTACGGTAGAGCAACAGCTGACATTTGTCGATTTATACTTAACAATTGATGAAGGATTATTTACGGGGAGATTTGTTATTACGAAGCAGGTACATATAGTGCCTTTTGGTGCACAAACATTGTTATTAAATTTGTGGGTACTAAAAATAACAATGTTTGTTCAGCAAAGCCAACAATAATACAAGTAATACACAAACATTCAATAGGCTATAGGAATCTTGTCAATATTAGGTAATCTGTAGAGGTTCAGAGGTAAAGCAAATTAGATGTTGGTTTAACAGTACATACACATTACTAATTATACAAATTTTTACTCAACGTTTGGATTGACCGAGACTTGTCTAATATAGAAAAACGTTATTTTTTGTTTTGGATTGAGTTAATGAGAGCTGTGCCTGATTTTTCAATCGCCAGATAAAGCTTAACTGTGTGATAAAATGTAAGATAGTTTATTTTTTACATATTTCTATTAATATTTTATATTACATATTTCTTAACGAATATATCTTAACTTTTGCAATCAGTCGTCTTACCTTGTAATACCATGTTAAACTTTATCCATCAACTGAAAACCAAAACATGTAAGTTCATTTGTTACAAGACCGTATGGTGTTTTTTTACGGTGTTTAAGTATGGTCTCAGTCACACAACATCTCCCACATCCTTACGGTACTTCAATGTCAGGGTCAGTACGTCTCACTGTCATTGACAGGCTCGGTGGCTCATTTGGTAGTGACTTCTGCCCTCTGAGCCAAGGGTCGTGGGTTCGATTCCCGCACAGTACAAACATATGTGTTCATGAACATGTCTGTTTGTATTGGTCTGGGTGTTTTCTATGTATAATATGTATTTATTTACAAAAAAAAAATGTATCTAAGTAAGTTTATCAGTTGTCTAGTACCCATAGTACAAGCTTCGGCTTAGTTTGGGGCTAGGTGGCGCTGTGTGGCCCAGCGTGGCATGTCTTAGGATATTTATTTATTTATTTCACCCATCCGTCCGCGACCTCAGTTTCGCCCGCGTCGCGACACAAGGTTATGTAATCAAAATTATTAATTGCCCCGTTCACAATCGCAAACACAATCTGCTCCTGATCGAGATATTTTTATTGACTTGTCATTGCATGCTGTCACCGCGGCTAATGACAGTTTCTGTGAACGTATTGTTCACACTGTAGTGTAGCTTTTATCACCGTTACTACATACAATTTCCAACTGGAATTTTTTACCCGTATTATTCCAAGAATTTGATAAGTAGTTCAAGTTTATGTACTAAATACTAAACAAATCAGATTCAATAGACAAAAAGCAAATATTTATTCTCTGATCATTTAAAAATAGCGAAGCAAAATAATGAAAAATGTATTTGAAAACTGAATCATCATCAGCCCGTGTCGGTTCACTGCTGGACATATTACTCTCTTAATGTCGCCACTTAGACATAAAACAGATGAAACTTTTCATTTAATTTCCAGTCCACAAAAGTACACACGGTACGTTCTAATATCATCATTTGTTCGCAGTTCATACATGAAGTGATTTGCATTCAATTTCCATTGAAGGAAACTAGACGCGCCGTTTAGCCGAGGAATGTAACTTGAATTCAAAGGTTTACTTACGAACATAGCTCGCTCGAGTCGAGTGCTATTTGATTAAATCCCCTACATGGCAGTGTACGAAGACGAACTTGCTATGTATGATTTGCTCTCTCAAGTAACCACATACATGGTTCGGAATATATGAAGAGATTTTATATGAAGTAAGTGAAATGAGATGCAATAGTATCATTATTTAGTTATCTTACTATTTGGTCCGGTTGAATGAATGAAACGTTGCCGCGGGTAACGGTAGACCTAATTAGCAAAAAATCTAGAAAATACTGGTGGAGAGGGAATGCTAAATGAAGCAGAAATCATTTTATCGCACTATCCAAATAATGGCAGTTATATTACAGAAGAACTGTTTTTGGTTTTAATTACCATAATTACCCGTCCGAACATGCATGTATGCCTTAAAATGGTTGTAAAATTAGTAGTCGTAATGACCTTTGTAGGTTTACCAAATTGAATTGCAATTTTGTAAGACTGGTCAATATCATATGGTATTATTATAAACATTTATTTAACAATGCCATGGAAGAACTGACGTTCTAGTCTAAATACACTTACGTACTGTATTGCGTCTGGTATTTCGACAGGCAGTCTTAATTACTTACAAGTAGGGTTCAATAATTAAGACTGGCTTTCACTTGGTATGCCTAACTTAAGTGTTTTAATGAACCTACACAAACAATTTAGTGTGATCATCAGTCATCGATGAATCGGTGGTCCATTTAGTTATACATCACAACCGTTATCTTTACATACTACGAGGTGTCGAGACAGTAATTGAGTCGGTCACAAGTCGTGAATATAAATAAAATAAACAATCATCAAGAGGCTACTCACAATTGTAAAGTCATTAGTAGTGACGGTCGCCTACGGCCCTGGCAGATGGCGTGGCACATAGCTTTACCTAGAGCAAAAACATAACTTGTTGAGTTTTTACTGTTGTTACAATTACTTCAGTTAGAGGCCTTGGTGTTTTTTTACTGACACACATCGACTTAATGGTTTGGGTTAAGAGCGCGCATACAGAATTCGACGTATTTGCGGCGAAACTGGTATTTTCGGGCGAGCTATTATCATAGAAAACGATATTTTTAAAATAAGAAACATAGTTTTTTATATAGATAAAGTCTTCAAGCAGTGCGTAGGCTAGATAAAATACAACATTTACTAGTATATTTTTGTTTATCAAAGATCTCCCGTAAGCCGATTCGCAAAAATGCGAGTCAGAGTCAATTTCGAAAGTCTTAATATCAATTGCATTACATACATATGTTTTAAATATATGTTTGTACAATAGCTTATATGGTCTATTAGTGCACTAGATAAAAAAACTTTCAAAAATGTGTTATTAAATTGCCCAAAATAATTTTTCAAAATAAGCTCAATTCACACTTTTCAACAGTGTTTTTCTAGTAGAAAACACTGTTTCTTTTAGTTGAAATTTTGTGTAAATGTAAAAGAAGTCTTTCTTAAGTGCACTTAATTATTATTTTATTAATATTCTATGCCTCTTATTTTATACGATTTTTTAAAAAGTGACTATAAAGCCACGCGCGCGACGCTTGCCGATTCAGTCCAAATCGGGTCATCCCAGAGGGAGGACGTGCCGCTCGCTGCTCCGCTCACGCACACATACGCACAACCACTTTTATGAGCGTATACCTCTCTGCGCGAGTGCAACTCCACGAGTTTGATACTTTGTAATATTATTTTTCTATGGAAAATTTATTAAGTTAAAATAATATACATACTAAATTAATGAAATGATTTACCTAATGTTTAGTCATGAGTATCAAATACAAACATCAGGATTATTATAATTATTATTATCTACAACCACATTTTCTAAATATTTCAAAAAATTATTATGATATTTGTTTATTAGTTCACTAATGAAGTTACAAAGTAAGGCTATTCCAATGATTATTATTATGCTCGTTAACATCAATGGTCAGAAACAACTTCCATGAAGAAACTGATAAGGAGATTCATTTGAGTTGGGAGCATTTAAGGAATCTACGTCACATGTTCACGACTATAAATAAAGGCATACAATGAAGCTGAAAGTCATAGAAATCCCATAGTCGAGTTATTATTAGTAAAATTATATGTGTAAAGATGGATGATAAAATGTTTGATGGTATGCACGAAATTGATATATTTAGATTTAGATAAATCGATCTTCGAATCCAATTTTGAAAATGTCGCTTAATTGTTTAGTGTGAATAAGTGAATCTTTGTGTCGCAATAATAACAAGTACCTACGATTAAAATTAAATCGATCAAAGTGGTCAAAAATGGGAGAGGCCAATGTCCAGCAGTGGCCTGTGAGAGGCTGATAACGATATAAGATTACTACTTTCATTCAGATAGTATTAGAAAGAAGTAAAAATTATATTTTATAGTTTCAAAATGTAAAACCAAAATGCAATATGATAGTTGTGAAATGTATGGCCATTACGGTTACTAGGGGTGATTTTAGCGAAAAGGCTGGTAAGATACGGATATGTTACGGTAACTTATTTACATACATTACGTTAAAATTACCGGCTACGTATGCTGAATGGTAGTATGGCGACGAGCAGGGCGAACATGTAACTTGCAGTATGCAAGTCGCAAGGTGCAACGTTGCCAATGAGGGCTACCGTTTTTGTAATCACCAGAGGGTGCCACTGTATAGTGAGGTCTTCGGGCATAGCTGTTAAGGTTTGTTTTATGCATGTGATGACTGTTTGTTCGTTATAAGAAGGAGGCCATAAGTTTCCAAAAGGCAAAACTGTTTGTTAACGGTTAATAAACAAACCAGTGAACTAGCTTTTCTTTCATACCGCTAATTTGTATACCTCATTTTCTCGGCTCCGCTTTTAAAGCGCAGATAATCACTGAGCCGTGTCTCATATTTTCGAAAATTAATGCCAGCTATGCCAAAATTGCACAAAATTATTTAATTTTCCGAAATAAACTCGTTTTACCCACAGAACCTATGTAATTTGACATTTCGGATACCTCACGCTACACTAGCACCTTTGGTGGCGAATTCACACGCGATATGGGAGCCCTCATTAGTGCAGCAGTTTGCCATAATAGGTATTGTTATTTCTTTTATTTGCTTCGTCGCCGTCATTGGAATTATGTTAAATTCGAAATATTATTAAGTAATTAATTAATTCAGTTTAATTTCCAAAATGACGATTTTGGGGGAAAAGGTAAGAGCCAAAATTGTTCGGAAATTGACTCTCTAGAACTTTGTTTCTTTTCATTCATGCCGTAAAAAGTACAACATAGGAGATAATGATACAGTTTTGAATATGTCGCGGTTTGCGTGTTTTATTTCCAAAATATCGATTTTAGGGGAAAAGAAAGAAACCAAAATTGTTTAAAAATTGATTTCCTACAAGTTTAGTCTTCTTAATTTAGACCGTAAAGTAGAAAATAAATGAGATAATGACAACATTTTTTACTTGCTGTTGTATTTAATTTTAATTTTCAAAATACCGATCCTAGACAATTTTTTAATATATACAAGAGGACTCACCATACCTACCTATTCAGATAGCTCGCCTTTGTAATCTGTCCATTGCATCTTAACTAATATTATAAAGCTGAAGAGTTTGTTTGTTTGTTTGAACGCGCTAATCTCAGGAACTACTGGTCCGAATTGAAAAATTATTTTTGTGTTGAATAGACCATTTATCCAGAAAGGCTATAGGCTATATAACATCACGCTGCAACTATTAGTAGCGAAGAAAAAATGGAAAATGTAAAAAAAAAACGGGGAAAAATAACTATTCCACGCGGACGAAGTCGCGAGCACAACTAGTCATTTATAAAATTGCGTAAAAGCAGTATTCTACGCAAGATTTGTGCTTTATACAAAAAACAGCGCTGGTCAGTCGTGATATATTCTTTCAGAATCAGGTTCAGGACACCTATTTAGAGAATGCTGCAGGAGTCAATGACTCCTTCAATGTAAACCTTAGGATTCGGGTCATGACGAATATTCATCCCGAGAATAAGTGATGGATTGGTCAAGCTGGATAGGAACCAGATTTTAGTTGTTGTAGGCCATTTGGGGTTTCTGCTACGAAACACAAGCACACAAGCATCAGTAGGTATACATGATCTCTGTGATCAGTGCATAGAAGACTTAGGACCTTAATTCAAATTGACAAATTGTTTACAAACTAATCTTTTTTGAATGATCGCAACCAGCCTCTTTATGAGATCCATTTCTGCCGAGTGAAAATGAACAAAGTAATTTTTACAAGTTAAAAAATAAAAGGGGTTAGAGTTATATCGTGGCAACCACGGAGACTGCTCTTTCCTTAAATAATAATACAAACACCTAAACACAGAACAAACACAAATTTTCAGCACACGAATGTTTGTTCTGGATGGGAATCAAACTCACGACCTTTGACTCATGATCAGAAGGCAAGGAAAACACAGTAGGGATTATTGATTATTATCAAGCAACATTAATAATGTCAATCACTCGCACAATACCTTTGGATAGGTAAGTACCTGGTTCATATAAAGATAGAAAGACAAAAATATTGTTATATTTTTCTTAAACCTTAATTAGTAAACACTTAAGAATAATGTACTCTAAAGTGTTTAAATCAATTTAATAAGTACGCACCTATACTACACTAATAAAATATTTAGCAATAAAAGAATGTTCAAATAATTTAGATGAATAATAAATTGTTAAGTATCAAAATATGTTCGTTCGCCGGAGTTTGCGTCCGACACGCCGCTCACCCACACAGACACAACTGATGTCTATGTGTGTTTCGGAATCGGCTCCCGCGTGCGTTTCGAGTTGCTTAAAATTGTATGCACGCTCTTAATGTGTAATGGCAATGTAAATAGCATATTTAGGTTGTTAAGTAAACAATTTTGATATGATTTAGATTTGATGAAGTAGAATAGCTAGTTATAGAACCGTTATCGTTATTTAAATGACTATTTGGACGACCTGACTGAGGTTGTCGAATTTACTTTATTAATTCTTGATTATCAAGTTCATCAAATTATAATGTAAACGTTATGGATAATTTAATGTTTAATTGTATTCTTTCTATACATTATTATTATGTAACATTCAATTAAAGTATATCGAATCAAATGGCATATAATGGGGAATGCGAACTATTATGAGCGTTTGAAAAGGCATTGCCACTAAAGTACCTAATTTGTTTACATAATGACAAAAGTAAACGTCGTCAATTTATGCGTAGTAAATACTCAGAAGAGCTGTTTTGTTATTATCGGTTTTGGTTATAAATAAGTGTGTCATAAACAAGACGAATAATGTTTAGTTTAAAGACAAACATGCATAAACTATTACAGAAAAATTATTTCATTAAAATGACAAATTAACATTACCGCGTTGTAGATACAATGACCTCGTTAGTAATTTGGACAATATCGAACTTTAGATCTATGTTTTGCTGCTGCGGCAACGGACAAGTAAGTACATCAATCAGTTATTATTGGGCAGGAATTTCATGAATCAGAGGAATTATTGCGGCTATCGTTGTAATTGATTCTAGTAGGTACATAATGCATACATCTTTACTGTATTACACTAGTGGTAAATAGTTGTATAAAACAACACATGGTACTATAAAATACCACGTAAATAATGAGTGCATGCAATGGATGTCCGTTTATTGTACACCTTTTTTGTAGTTACCATCAATGTAATGGCGCTACATTTTCTAAGATACAAGAAGATAGAAAGTCAGATTTTATGAATCAATCTAGAATAACAGATTGTTGAACTTGATCTACATAAACTATTCTTGATTTGATGTAGGTCATCAAATCAAGATATTTTCGTCCTTTCCAAAACGAATCGTTTTGATATCTAGGGTGCTATAGTTCATTCTCTCTCTCATTCAGAAATTATAATTTCTAGCGTTTTAATTGGCTAGTGGCCGGCAGTCGGTGATGAGTCACTATTTTCTTAACGCGAATGAACTATAGTTCCCAGTGACGTGACTGGTTTTTTTTTTAAATACACTGGTACATATTCTTTACTGGAAGCAAACAATGCTTGAAGAAACCGGTTCACAGGACCACATCCACATAATGCTATACATAACATCAGATTATTAGTATGTAGCTAATATTTTTACGGTCAGTGAACTCGTTAGACCTAGTTTATAAACCTTAAGGCGGGTTTTATCGCCATCTCTTTCAACACATTTAAGAATTATAATGCGACTAGTTTGTTTCGCGAGTAATGGCGGGTTCGATCCCCGCAGAGTACAAGCAAACATTTGGGTGCATGAATGCTTCTATTTGTATTGGCATGCTGGTCTCTGGTTGTTTGCTGTGTAAAAAAACCGGCCAAGTGCGAGTCGGACTCTCGCACGTAGGGTTCCGTACCACTATACAGCTAAATAAATGTTTTTCTTTACGTTTTATTATATTGGAGTTAATTAAATGAAAAAATTAGGTAATTTGATTTATGACGTTTAAAAAAAAACTACTGGCCTGATTTCATTCAAACCAAATTTCGTTAGTAGTTTTTATAGTGATACACATGATATATTTTTTTCAGTTTTATCATGCCCATATTTTAGAAGTTACGGGGGGGGGGACACTCATTTTACCACTTTGGAAGAGTCTCTCGCGCAAACTATTCAGTTTAGAAAAAAATTATGTTAGTAACCTCATCATCACATTCAATCACATCATTTTCAAATACCTATCCATAGATACCCCACACGTATAGGTTCGATGAAAAAAAAATTTTTCAGTTTCAGTTCTATGTATGGGGAACCCCAAAAATTTTGGATCTTTTTCTGATTTTATTTAGAAATCTTAATGCGGTTCACAGAATACATCTACGTACCAAATTTCAATAATGTAGCTCTTATAGTTTCGGAATAAACTGGCTGTGACATACGGACGGACAGACAGACAGACAGACAGACAGACAGACAGACAGACAGACAGACAGACATGACGAATCTATAAGGGTCCCGTTTTTGCCATTTTGGCTACGGAACCCTAAAAAGTATTTAAGTGAGTTATCAGATGTCTAGTAGCCACAGTACCAGCTTTGGCTAAAAAAAAATACGCTTTGGCTAAGGTATGTCTAAAAAAAGTATAAACAAAAACCCCGCTAACAATCTTGTAACGCCAGGTGTATTTATAAAGACCTATCATACAACAATTAACCAAAGGTATTTGAACGTGTTCCAAACGTCCGATTCCTTCTCACCGCGCGTCCGTTACGTTCGGAAACAAACACGTGGCGTGGTGAAAATGTTGTTATGTGTAATATGTGTCGTTCTTCTAATCGATAATGCCCTATCGTACGTTCTATGTTTTAGTATGTTATTTAATCATTCTTTAGTCCAAAAGTTTCTTATTATACTCAAAATACTAAAAGGGTACCTTTTTATTTTAGTTAGTGATTAACGTTGCTTATTTATTTTTCACATAACACTTTGACAAATAAACTTAAAATAGTCCTCTACAGACACATATTATTTATTATGACGATTTAACATATTTGTTATATTTTAAAGAAGTTAAATCCGAATCATCGATAAAATATATTTTTATTATCGATCGATAAAAATAAAAACGGCCTATTTATAGACGCAAAACTATCATACAACAAAATTAAGCAAAGGAATTTGAACGTACCCCGCACCGCACGTTCACACAAACACGTGGCGCGGTGGGTAGATACGTAACGTGGGTATGTGTAAGTACATGTGCATGACTCACCAACGCTGCAGTTGTGACGTAGTCAGTCCGCGATCACCGCTCCATCGGCGCACCGGCATTGACTTGACCGCCGCGTCGCCGCCACCGCGGACGCGCGCACCACTCTCACACACACGCACTATCACCGCACACTCACTGAACAGTTGATAATACACACAACACTTCACTGGCGGCCGCACACAAACACCTGGAACAAAAGATAACGGTCCGTTAATATCGGCAACATGTTTTCAATCAGCCTGCTAACGTCCACAGCTGGACATGGCACAATGACAATTGAAATTTGAGGCGATTTGCCTTGTCACCAGTGTCATCACGCTTGGCTGATGGGTTGGTGACCGCAGTAGGTCTTATGTGTACCTAGGTAAACGCTGTTTCCTGATGTTCCCTATGTCGTGTTCTACTACACCCACGGTATGAGATGTTGTGGTCCTATTTCCAAATCAATTTTTATTAACAACCAGACTTTTATTTTTACTGCATATAGAAACACAATAGAATGTACATTTACCGTACATCAAGGTGGAGTAACGTATATAGAAATTAGATTAAATTCAACGGCGTTGATTAATCTTATTGCCGTATCTACGAATCAATTGGCCTAATTTGGTCCACGAGTCTTGGGGACACGATACAATAAGCTACCGATATAGAATTCGTATTAAAAGAAACGCCATTTCAATGGAAGAGCGCTAAAAATAAAATCCTATTATGATAAAATGGTACCTCAAGGTGTTCATGGGATGAAAACGTAAAGCACAAAAGCTCACACAAACTACTTGCAAACGACGTTATGAATGGATAATAATAACAAATTGAGATGTAGACGAGAATTCGCAGGTATGATAAAAAGGGCAGACGCGTCACACACAAAGCTCGCAAACCGAGTTACACACAAGCGGAATAGCGTCAAAGTCGTAATTCCGGGAAATCCGACGTGAAACCTTATGTCGTTGTCGTCGCTTCGGACTGGTGAGTTTGTGTATTGCGGGAACAATGCAGGTAGCGTTAGGCGGCGGAGGCAGTAAAGGGCACATTGTTGCCATCCGACGGCTCCTCGTTTTATGGACCGTAAAGCATTACGCCGATCTCCGGCGCGCGGCTGCGACCAAAGATAACATACTTAGTAGATTTACGCCGCATCCCGGCCTTAGTGCAGCAATGTTGAGCGTAATCTCTGCTGCGTACATTGTTGACGGCGGTTCTCAAGTGGCTATAATGTCCAAATCGCAAATTGTTTTTGTACGAGTTAAGTATCATGGACGTGATTGCAACTCGGGCACGTTGTGACTGTGCTTATCTACAAAGCTTGAACTCTTAACAGTCTATTTCTAGTAAATATATGAAACGTTGAAATACACCCGGAGGTCTTCGGCAGATTGAAAGGTCTGCTGGGTTTTCTCTAGAGATATAGGGCTGATAAGAGTAAGTTACTATTAATAAGAGATTTTAAACCATCTCACGCAAAAAAGGCGTCCTGACATCGAGTTGCGGAAAACAGCCCGGTCTAACTAACTAACTTGGAGCTTCAAGCTATCATCGTTTTGGACAACTTGGCAATCGCAATTGAAATCGCCTCGCAATCGTAAAATAAACGTCGACGGACACTAAAACAAATACGTCCCGTGAAATCCAATTGCATATTCCAGCATTTTGGCAGACAATGACCGGCGAGCACCGGCGGCAATAACGACGCATTCAATCCGAAACAGCTTACGCGGCACTGCGCGGCTCAACTGCGAAATAATCTGGAGTATAGGACGTTCAAAAAGTGAGCATTTCAATTTCAAAATACGTACATGTACTTGTGATCACTACAAAGTAATCAAGAAAAATGTGAGCGAATACTATTACACTACAAATAATGGAAGCTAACTGAAACATTTTGAAACTAACTGTAATAATTGCTAATGCAATTATTCTCCAAGTTTCAACATAACATTCGGTCATCTAATCCCACAGCCGAAAGTTCAAGAACGTAACATACGCATATATTAAAACAACCATTTCTTTCTACCAAATCACGAAATCATAATCTGGTCCACAATACAAGCACGCTACCGTTCATGTTAGCCGCACGCACGCAACCAAACGAGCAAGCAAAGCGAAAGCAAAAAGTTTGCCATACTTCGGGGGCCGATTGAAACAATGCTGCGACCGAGTTATGTGCCGAAAACTTTTTCGGTCAAGTCGCCGAGCGGACGGGCGGAGGATAAAGTTCATTCGGCGCTGTGTAATTCGTGCAAAGCATTGTACAACCAATAAAGTTAGCGACAGTGAATCAATTTCGATTTATTGCCACAAAAGTAGGAAATGAAGGTAGAAGGATATTGCTATTTTAGTGGTAACGGCCGAGACATAAGAGAGGTAGGGCATAGCGAATCTTCGCTCGAATTGAGCTGCCCGTCCGGGGAAGGACCTCCACCCTATAAAATACCGCAGCCAAATGACCTTCGGGTCGTGTTTCTGCTGGTGAGTAGGGTGTCCGGAGCTCGTGGGGGGTTAGGGTTGGGCCGGCATGGCAGTGGCAACTGACAGGTAACTGACCAGTTACTTGCCAGTTGTCACAGCGACTTTGGCCTCTCTTTCGCTTTCCATTAGGCGTAGGGAAGCCATTATGTCGAGCCACTATTAAAAAAAAAAAGACATGTTGTGCAAAGCACTTTGCCCCTATATGCATAATGTGAATGGCTAAGCTTTGGAACTCTTTGCCAGATTCTGTGTGCTCCGACAGATATGATTTTCAGAGGAGATTAACAGTTTCCTGTAATCCTGTTTGATGAGCGCGCTCCACCGTAGGCTTCAACCTAGCTTTACATCAGGCGGGTTGGAGTCAAGCAATACCCATTTACTAAACCTATTCTGAAGGTAGAAAAACCGGATGATCCAGTCGAGGCGATGAGTCGATGACATACGCATAAGACGGGACAGGGAATGGAATGGACTAATGGGAGGCCCTATATTCCCATACGTGTGATCGCAAAGGCAGTTGATGATGACGATTTATTAGCTATACCTTAATGAATGAGGTAGGCAGTACGGTATTTAACATGCATATAAAATGCTACACAACGCTTCTTACGGCATATTACCTTTACAATGCAGAGGAACCGCAAGATAATGTGCGCGTGTTGTAACTCGGGTCATATTTGCAGATTTTATGTTGCTATAAACCAACTTTTTGTACGAGTTAGAACAAGCAAATAAGTTGCAAGCACAGACTGACCGATAAACAACTTTTGGTCAATGTAAGAACGTATTTACGTTGTCGATATGCCATTGGCTTAAATCTTTCGGGTTTATAGCTTCTTTTAATACGAAATACTGACGTGGACTTAACCTTCTCTTTTACAAAAAGACATTTTTGGTAACATTTGATTCCTATATGTGGGGGAACGTTGCGTATAGACAGAAAGGACGAACGGGTTAACTTAAGGACACCTGATGGTAACTGATCACTTCAGCCCATAGACACCGCAACACCAGTCACAGGTGCGCTTTTTGAAGGTCTTTGAATCGTATCCATTCGGAAAAATCGCGGTTGAAAGCTTCACTGTTATTATCACCTATATACAGAGTGACAGTTCAGCGGCGCGCCGGGGAAACTTTTAATTGAAAGGGGCATTGATCGCGCCCAGCAAGCGGAGCCGGCGTTATAAACACAGTGTTCGTTGCGTCTCCTCTTCGCCGTCATTCTTAGTGCGCTAATATTACAATTAGTAGTCTGAAACGTCCTATCGTAGAGTTAAACCCTCCTTTCTTCCGCAGTTTTCGTCTGACAATAATAATGCTCTCTTGACCGAATTTCTTCCATAGTCACCAATCAATGGTTTGGACGCTGTGGAATAAATTCAAGTACTACCAAGAATATATAGTCAACACAGAAAACATTAACTATGCATAAATGTGTGCAGCAAATACATGAGCCCTATGTGTTTCTTCACTGTCCTATGGAGTGGCATCTTAGCGCGAAGATATCCGGAGCAGGAACAAAAGCTTAACGTGCTCCGCGATTCACGCTGCGAAGATGTGACCCGTCAAAATAATGTAACCTTAACCAGACTCCGACACCTTAGCTACAAGTCCGCATAAATTTTACAACAAATATGTCTATTATACCCATTCTTAAGTCAATTGTATGGTGTGCACTGTGCAATAAAGAATATATAATCATCATCAGCCTATTGCAGTCCACTGCTGGACATAGGCCTCTCCAGTTGTTCGCCACCTAGGACAAACTTCTGGAGGATATACCCATAATCGCCACGCTGGGCAGGCGGGTTGGCGATCGAAAGATTATATATCTATAGATAACTAAACCAAACATATACAGGAAAGAGTATACAGACATATAGTAGGTACAATGTAAGCGGTCTCATCCCTGAGAGCGATCTCTTCCAGACAACCTTCAGGTAGAGGACAATAGCTAAAGAAAAAGGGAAAGTAGTGAAAACTATTAGAATAAATATAAATAAAATCTATCTATATTCGTCTTTAGGCGCCACTCGCGTTAAACAAGACCTATCCTATAAGCCAATTTTGTTATGTTGTCTATCTTATATTATTGCCATAGGATAATTACTAACATAGGTATCAATCAAACCGTCTTTAACAATGGAACAACCCGACCGCACTTAAGTTAAGCAGCTCTATTCACAACTTCCTTCCTACGCAAATAAATTGCCATTAAAAAAAAACTACTTGGAATCGTACCCAGCGAATTTGCATCAATTTAGATAACGCGTCGTTACTCGAGTTAATTGCGTTAAATGTAAGCTGGCGGACGATCACGATATCACAAACATGATGCACGAACTGGTATTGGGCTCTTGTCCCGTTATACGACATGAGCGGGACGACTAGAGATGTGACCGTCGAGATGAAACGTCGATGTTCAATGCGGTTTTCTATTAATCAAAGGAAGAATTAATTAAAAGAAGAGTCAAAATGCATTAGTCAAACCCTTTTTTTATATAAAATAGCTGTGCTCGCGACTTCGTCCGCGTGGAATAGTTATTTTTTCCCGTTTTTTTTTACATTTTCCATTATTTCTTCGCTCCTAATAGTTGCAGCGTGATGTTATATAGCCTATAGCCTTCCTCGATAAATGGTCTATTCAACACAAAAAGAATTTTTCAATTCGGACCAGTAGTTCCTGAGATTAGCGCGTTCAAACAAACAAACAAACAAACTCTTCAGCTTTATAATATTAGTTAAGATACCGACATCGATCCATAAAAATGCAACATACTACCAATTTAAATGCTTAATTTGAAAAGACTTTCAGGTACCACAAAGGTAGAAGTTTTCGCGATATGTGGATCTATACAAATAATGATTGATGATCTATTCAAAAAGTGAGTCGGTATGTTCGAGAAATGTAAAAAATCCCAAAGTTTATATGTCGTAACCTTGTTGTTCTGATATCCTTAAAGACACTTACTCAAGTTACTTACTTTGGGTTGTCTGAAATTTGAAATTTAGTGAAAAGAAGAAAATGACTATGCTTGTGCTACAGAAAAACTACCTAATTTGTATTATCGATGTTTTTGTGAAAATGTCACATCCCTATCGCAACATTGCGAGTAACTGTAAACCATTCGGGGCAATTAAAAGATAAGTGCAATCGATAACAACGACCGATCGCAGTAATGCACAATGGCCCCAGATATATTAAAGTCACAACGACTGAGATGCCGAAGATAGTTTTAATACTTTAGATTGCTTTCGCTGCTACTGTCTTGGATCCTTTTAAATGATTCCAGGATAAATGACATTGCTACTTTTCAATTAGTTTGTACGAATATCTATCATATTACATTTAGTCTTAAACAATAGATCATCATCAGCATAGCGCAGACTTTGATCAACCATTACCCATAATCGCCACGTACATTGCCGACTAACCCGGTGTACTGATTTGGTAGTGACAGTCTTCTCTTATTTTCACACGAGATGCACATTGATTTGATGAACATTTATTCAAAACACCATCGTAAGTCTAAGTATGCCACAAAGCTAAACCAAAGCAAGCAAAATGTGAATAAACTGAAGACGTGGGAGCAGGGTTAGGGGATATTTAGACTGCATTCAACTCGCGTGCTAACTTTAGGTGGTGTTGTCCGACAGAAAATACATAGACTGTAGAGACATTTCCCAGGAACCGACGCTCACATATTCTATCCGTCGACCAAGCGACCCATTTCCGGGGATCAAAGAGCATAGACTTGTCCACAATTAAGGTGGTTCCATTTCACTCGTGTACGTGTATGAAACGTTCCACACAGGGCATTATGCATCGTGCTCTAACCGAGAATCGCCGTCTCAAGTGACACACCGGATCCGCTTTGTGGTCGGCCGGCCCCGATCTCTCGTGTCTGCGGTGAAAGGGCACTATCGCCACGCGAAGGGATTAGTTTAGCTGATTGGATTTGTTGGGAACCGTTTACCGGCCTCGTGTGTTAATCAATCATCAGTCAATCCGCTTCCGTAAAGTGTTTGTAAAGGTACATATGGACGTTCAAGAAAGAGACAGGAACTATCCACTGTTAGGAGTGTCCATAAACATCGACGATATCTCTTACATGATCAGTTCCTTCAAATCAAGTCAATTTATTTGCAAAATATGGTACACTAGCTGTGCCAGCGGCGTCGCTCGCGTGGATATCGGGTTTCAAAAATAACGGACTTCCATATAATACCCATCTATACCTTGTGCCTAAGTTTTAAGTTAGACCTCTAGCAATACATTGGTGAAAACCGCATTCAATTCTATGCAGTAGTTTTCGCGTAATGCGCGTTCAAACATACAGGTTTAAATTTCTCGCGTTTTCCCAACACTTCCCGTCACTGCTCCGCTCCTATTGATTGTAGCGTGATGAAAAGTATCCTATAACCTGCCCAGGAGTATGAAGAATAATTGTACCAAGTTTCGTCAAAATCTGTTCAGTAGTTTTTTTTTCTATAACGAACATACAGACAGACAGACAGACAAAAATTTTACTGATTGCATTTTTGGTATCAGTATCGATCACTTATCACCCCCTGATAGTTATTTTGAAAAAATATTTTATGTACAAAATTGACCTCTCTACAGATTTATTATAAGTATAGAAGATAAGTTGTTAGGTACATAAATTTTTGTTTCCTTATCCTTACAACGCAATCGTATCTTATGACAATTGCATGAAATGCATAGAAAATGTCATTAGCGTAACGACATTCATTAGCTTATTCAAAAAGCTATAACCAGTAATCGGTGAAATAAAACACCACCCATTTTTCGTATGTACAGGTTACGAAAGGATTTTACATTTTTAAATATAAACCAGAGGAGACTATTGCAGAATACATACCTACTTATAATACTAGGGGTCTTGTCTTGATCTGCATAGGAAAAGAATAAGAATTCTATTTCAATCGAATAGAGTACAATACAGTGTATTTGAATACGCATAAACTCTGATTAACACTAAGTACTGATGCAGTACAGTAGGTACACGGAATCAAACACGGTTCGCCGTGATAATGTCGCACCGGGAGCCATTAAACAGCCTAATCAAACAGCTATCAGTGTCGGCCGAAGACAGCCGCATTACGCAAACATCGTAATTTACGAGTTCCCGATAATCTTTGACTGACAGCGATCCCTTTGAGACTGTATTGATTGCTTTGCTAATCCCCAATTAACATGGCTACGTAGCATACCGTACTAAAATCATCATTACGCAATACGTATTAAAGTTGGAAATCGCTGGATGTTTGAATATTCATCGGTTGTACAGCGGAGTTTGATAGGTCCTGTGTTCTGTCTAAAGATGTACGTACAACAGAACTTCGGCTAACTTGTTACTTGAAGCGAAGTAAGCAAATTTCGCGTGTACCAGTGTAGTTTGAATAATATTGCTTAGTACATGCATATGGTAAACTTATATGGCGTTTCGGGCAAAATAAAGTCAATATGAAATGTTAACAACTGTGTATCTTGATACTTGATGTACTTTTTAAAATGTACGAAATACGGATCATGGAAATGTAAATTTGTTTGTAGTAAGTAGTGAATATAGTTCTTGTTCGTTTCCTTAATAGGTTTAGTGAACATATCACTAGCATTCTTTACTTGAAATACCACTTTTGAACTTAAAGCATTATTTTTATACTTAGTATAAATTACTAGGCCTCACCAATTTTTCGTAACATTGTCAAATATTATAAATGCGACAGTTTATTAGGATGGATGTTTGATACTCCATCAAGTGAAAAATACTGAACGGATTTGAATTAAACTTTGTAATAGCTCATACATGATATTATTAACACATACAGCACATAAGATCAGTGAAAGACGCGTCCCGCAGCTATTATAGCAGCTATTATTCATATAAAGTAGTCACACCAAACAAAGTTTGCTTTATATCACCTACAAAAACATTAACTGTATTGTTTGTGTTGTCGCCCGATCGAAGGGGTAGGAAGTTGGGCAGTCCGTCCGAAAGTCGACACCCGTCGCGATAACATTATTCCCCTTTGCATTTACCATTCGGGGCCCCCACAAGTTGTACGGTAGTTCGGTACTTACACAGCCAACAACGGACCAACTTGAACACGTGGAATTAACATTACACTGGATGTAGCCAATGTTTGCGTTTATTATAAGTTCCTAAGATCTAAAGACCTTTGAAAGTTTCATTTCTGTTGTCACCATCTGCGGGGCTATTCACAAATGCGTTCGGAAATATCTCTCTCGGAAACGAGAGATCCGAGTGGAAACATTCTATGAATCTTTATCTCATCGTTAACTTTTTTTCACAGCGAAAACCTAGGCAATTCGATCCAATATTTGATCGATCGATCGAGAACGTTTTCGAGAGAACCAAATGCCTCTTCACGCCTGGAAAAAAGATTCCCCATTTGTGTAAAGAGCAAATACCTACGTAGTAACAATAAGTTAATTTTTTTAAACGGTATAATCACACTATGCAAATATATCACACTTTATAAACGTGCCTGATCTCATAATCACCCTGTGCCGGTCATTTTATGCGATAAAAAAACGGTACACGATACATACATTGTTTCATATTCTATTAATGACTGTGATATCATTTCAATACAAACAGGCATTGTTTTTGCAATTAAGTTTTTTGTACACACGGCCACACATCAAGTCAAGTATTTCAAACTTAGGTAAAGTTTGAAATATTTGACACATGTAAGTCAGTAAATAATGACGCATAAACAGTTTTTATGTGATATGCTGCAACAAATGTTAATATCATCATATGCCTCTCCAGTTGTTCCCATGCTGCTGGGCAGGCGGGTTGGCGTTCGCAGGGCGTATAGCTTCCCGCTGTTTTGGTGACGTTATTGTCCGTCATCGGCCTGTGTTATTATTAAGCTACGCCTTCAATCGTGATGGTTTGTGGCGGTATGCCACAAATGCCAATAATACGGTAAGAAGCTAAGAACAAATGAAAATCATTATTCAAAGTTATCCAATCATCTCCCGTCCATTCATTGTGTTCACAACTCCAGTTCAGCACAACTAGCGAAACTTTGAAACTAAGCCACATCCAGCAAGAATGTGCTATACATACGTACACAAACCGTTCAGTTTCGAAGAGTGCGGACGAACTTGCAAAACTGCGCAGACCGTGCAGAGGGCGGGATGCCGAGTGGGGGGTAGGGGGGAGCGGCAGAACAAACTCACCCGAGTAAACTTTCTCCTGGAGGGCAACGGGTAACTTGTGACGTGTCATAATCTCCCATACAGTACGTTCTGTTGCGCCCCTCTTTATCCGCCCTGTTTGTTTTCGATGAGGACACGATGTTTTTGTTTAAGCTATTTCCGCCCGTTGTTATTACTGTCCCGTAGTAAAGTAGACCGTAGTTCATAGTTGGCAGAACCCAAACTTTATAAAAATGTTGGTTAAACCGATAACCTACACAATTTGTAGGTATAGCTTGCGGCCGATACAAAGTGTATGTATGTTTTTTTACTATTATTTTACTGACTTGTTACGACTTCGTGACATCACAGGAGGTACATCAGACGCATTACAGATGCACCTATAGGTTAGATAGATAGATATTCTTTACTACACACCAAATTGACTTAAACTAAGCATAATAGGCATTTGTTGTTACAATTTAGGCGGTGCTATCGTTAATTAGTTAGATATTTATATCAGACAAAACAATATAGACCCTATAAACCCTGCATCTACCGCCAAACCAACATTTAACCGTCGACACAAAACAGTTGATCCCATTACCATGGCCACGCACTACACCGAACCAAATTGAAAACCGAATTAAATCCCACAAATCCACATTCCCGACGCATATAAGCACACATCACTCGCGCACTATGACACCGTAATTCCTCGCCGGATCTCTTAACAAGAGTTATAGTCGTGGTGTTGGACGGTGATTCAATGCTACGGCGAATGTGTACCGCCATACTGTACGGCTCACGGTCCCGGGGGCAAACTTCTACATAATTCGTACAAATTAGACAACAATCCTCGTTTAAAGACATTAAGAGGAGAGAGCCTCGCAAAGTTATAATGAAATTCACGAGCAATAAAACTTCCCTTTTGACTAACCCCTAGATATACATTTGAGCGCAGGGCTGCCGCGCCAGGGAACTTTCGATACTTAGCGTGCCTTGTTTATTACGGCTTAAACTTGGCGGTTAGATAGTGTAAAGTTTAGTTTGAAGAGTTTTAATCGGAATGCGATAACGTTGTGAACACAAACTTCACTTTGTATTCGGGATTACGGTAGCGTCTCCGCGTACGTGTTTAGGGGATAGATTTTATTGAATTAATATCGTTTGTATATGAGCTTTAATTTCATAACTAAATTGTAGTGTTAAAACTAAAGCTAGCAATTTTGAGTATGTACCTGGTGCTAATGAACACGTTTAAGATTTTAGTGAAACATAGACACAGTTACATAATAAAAAAGTACACGACTATTAAGCCCACCTTTTGTACACTGTTCTTTTTGTGCAATAAAGATTAAATAAAGAAATAAGACACAGACATTAGTAAAGTTACAACATTTAGGAATTTTTGTTATTACATCTTTTTCGAACTTCATAACCTGATGCTTCTTAGGGCTAGGGCATCGTCTGAAATAGTATGCACCATCCCAGGGCTCTTTACATCATGAAAGATGGGGATCAAACACTTTCTTAGAATACGTTTGGCCGTCATCTACTATTAAACTTCACTTGAAGTGATCACGTACCATCAGATGACCTTAAGGATCGTTTGGCCTCTCTTTTTATAAAAAATAACTTATTTAAAAAGAGTAAATAGTTATTGTTCCCACCCCGGCAGCCCTACGGGCGCGTCAAGTTATGAAACGGGAGCGGAGCGGCCGCCAGACGAGTGCCAAACTTAGACAAAGAGAGACTAACTTCCATTAAATCTTTTGCAACTAAGTTTCGCGTCCCCGCTGACTCCTGTCTGTATGTACTTTACTTTATCTATCTACCAACACAAATTTCGCCAACTTTCAACAAGAGTTACCCGTGAAAATAAATTCCATAGAAGACGTGTTGGAAATTACCATTTTAACCGCAATAAATACTTTAGTTCACGAGTGTAGCGAACTCCACCTGCCACTTAGGAAACTAAATGAAACATTCATACTTTTTACTACGTAAGATTTTGTTATGAACTAGTCTCTGGCTATGAATATTAAGTACGAAATGTAAATGCACAGAATACTGACGAGATTTAGGTGCACTGTGTGCTATAGCATAATATGAATAAGCGGGATGAATGTAATTGTTTAATATTATCTTTATCTGGTAGCTGTGCTCGCGACTTCGTCCGCGTGGAATAGTTATTTTTCCCCGTTTTTTTTTTTTACATTTTCATCATTTCTTCGCTCCTAATAGTTGCAGCGTGATGTTATATAGCCTAAAGCCTTCCTCGATAAATGGTCTATTCAACACAAAATGATTTTTTCAATTCGGACCAGTAGTTCCTAAGATTAGCGCGTTCAAACAAACAAACAAACTCTTCAGCTTTATACTATTAGTTAAGATATATCAACTCAAAGGTGACTGACTGACTGACATGGTGATCTATCAACGCACAGCTCAAACCACAGGACAGATCGTAGGCATCGTACGGTAGGTAGGATTTTGATCAACTCTACTACCAAGGGGATAAAATAGGGAATGAAGCTCTATTCCACGCGGACGAAGTCACGGGCACAGCTAGAACACAATATAGGTGGCCTAGGTGACCCGAAAACGGAGCAGAATAAATAATTACGTAAGCTAAATCTGCCTGTAATGGGTGCGATATTACGGCAAAATCAGTAAATATACGTTTTGAATGCCAATATCCGACCACGACAATACAAACTTGTTAAAAATGTTCAGTGACAAATTGAGTTGTTCTGATTTGGTTTAGCATAACAAACGATGTAATTATATCGTTTAGACATCATCTCACTTGAATGAATCAACAAAGCACCTACCTACCTAAATCACAATGATAAATTGCACAACAGATTATATTAAATCATCTGTACAGTGTGTAAATCATCTGAAAAAAGCGTGCCGACTTAAATTATAATTATAACAGTCTTAAATACAATGTGTCATGTCACCTTTCCGTTCTGAACACTACGTACTACTTTTCGTACTTAGGATTGCTTTTATTTGTACCTAAGACGGTTTATTTAATAATACCGTAGCATAGCGGAGATCTAACAAAAATCCAAGGTACTTGGAACGCCGTCTAAGCCGTAACTTAATCCCCACTAGTGTTCTCACTGTGTTAGAAAAAGTAAGGCCTTCCGCGCTCCTGCCATCCCATCATGAGAGAGATATGATAAGGCCGGCCTGGCTCGCAGTCAGTTAGGAAAAAACGTACCTATTTGGAAAATACCGTTATCTGTGTAGTTACTGGATTTAGAATAGAAACCACCCCCCCATCTCATCCCGTGCGTGTCGCAAAAGACGAGTAAAGCAATATTAGGAACCGTGCAGCAACGTTTACCTGGGTACAGATAAAACCTACTGCGCTCACCAACCCGTCTGCCGAGCGTGGTGAATTAGACAAATCCCAACAAGGTCTATGTCCAGCAGTGGATGTGCAGTCTGATGATGATTATTAATATCATGTAGGTAATTTAATTCAAGTCCTCAAACAAACTTTCACCAAGCAGTAATCCAGACGGCATTCAGCGTCAATATTTTGAGAGTTACAAACTTAACGATGTCCCCGTCCGCTCCGGAGGGGCTCAGTTGGCAATTAAAAAGTTGTGCATGGGCCGAGGGGTAATTACATTATCTGTGTAATACGCAAGTGAGCGCAAGTTGGCTTGCCGGGGAGTCGTGTTGGCAACTAAGTTGCGGGCGGGGGGTGCATCCGCGACTACATTTGGTGAGCAGGGCTGCCAAATCGTCCTGTTTACGCCCACACAACGACCGTGCGATTTGTTAAATTGATGTATTTGTTGATACAAACTTTTGTGTTGTTACTCATATTTATATCAATATCTGCTCATTGCCGTCCACTGCTGAATGTACCATCCCGATCCTGACCAATCATAATATTGTACAGAAAATCGATCTCTCTTCTCATAATATATGAATAGAGTAGCAGAGGTTTTAACGACATATGAACATATCGTCAATAAATACAATTTCACATTCTATTTTGGAAATAAAGAATACTTATACATACCTAAAAGATTTAAAGATTATACTAAAAGAGAAATTGTTGACTTAAAAGAAGTTTAGTTTGTTTTTGGACTGAAATAACTTCCATAGAATTAAGTACGTACTTGACTACCGTGTACCGTGATACATAGAAAAACCCTCCATGACAGTTAATGTGATAAAATATAACCAATTTGATACAATATCACTTAGTTACACTCCAATAATGTTATATTAGACAAACACAACCAAAGCAAACGTAAGTGCATAGAGTGCCCACAAACAACAGTTTATCCGTCAGTTATCCGATCCTATTACGAAATCCCAGACACACACGCGACACACAGCAGGCAGCCCGGCCCGTGCAGCTAATCCGTCAAAAACACGCTACACGTATCCCATGTTTTAACTAACTCAGTTAAGTTGCTTAGTTCCCGCCCGCCACGCCTTCGCTTCCTATCCGCCGGCGAACTTTACGCCAATTTATGCCGCCCTGTGTTGCCGCGTAACGTAATGCTCCACATAACTGTTATGCAGTTAAAACGTGGACTGAACTAGAGTAAGATTTTAACAGACACAACGCTGTATCAACTGGAGAAAAGCGTTTCTCTAAAAGACAAAAAAGGATGAACAAGGAAAATTCCTTTTCCAGTCATTAAGAAATAAGGAATGTCACAATCAGGCACTGTAGCATATATTATTTACATTTGACTCAATCCCGAAGTAAGTATTATGGAAATCGGAAATAAATAACAGTATTTATTAGTAACTACAGAGTTACCACAAAAATGTAAAACACTCAGACACAAATACAAATGTTCATTACATGAGTGATTGTCATCATTGTTTGAATCCAAGACCCTTTATTTAGTCAGTAGGCAGGTTCACTACCAAATTAGCCACAGCAGAGCAAGTTGCTTTATTTTATGCTACGAGTACATTTTTCCTTAGGTACATTAACTGTTTTGGCAAAATCCATACTTACCACATTCCATGATAGAGGACGAGTCAGAATTTTTAAAGGAATTATTGTTGGCGTCACAAGGGTATCGTATACGCTGACAAACATGTATGTATACTAATTTAGCACCGCTTTCATCTAATTCTGCTTAACGATCAAACAAGGTCTATATGTAAATTATCATCAATAGGTACACGTTAATCTGAATTTATAGACATACCTATTAACATTTAATCGGTACTTCGTATACATAATTCACGTGGAATACATATACGTAGCCTTTATGTAGATTTATTATGGAAATTAATTTCGTGGGACGTTATTATGAGATAACGGCCAATGTATTTCATAACACGAGATAACCTAGTTAACTGCGCAGTCTCTTTATTGTCCCGTTGTTTATTCGAAGATAATAAACGGATAAATCTCTTCAGGATTCTATTTGGAATGGGTGAGTAAACCACTTTTTAACTTGAATATATCGCACAAGCATTGGTTTATTAAAAAAAAATTTTGCTTAAAAGAAGTGAACCAAAAGTGTAAAAAAAAATTTGAGAACATAAATACAGTAAAATAAATTGTTCACGAAGGCAAAATTACCCTATCTAGATTATTTATTGCATCTTTATATATATGGGTATGAAAGTTTTCAAAAGGTCAACGATCTTATAACATCCATGTTGCAAACAGTACACAATATTATCGGGTTAAATATCTGAGAAAAAAAGTTAAACACATTTTTTAAGATTAAATTCCGCATCACGCGGTAGGCAACGGAACTGTGTTCTTTATCCCACCTTTGAAAATGGTAAAACAATTATTTTTACCTACCATGAAATGTAAGCCGGCTCGTTACTATGTTCGGTAAAATGATAGCAGTGTAACAATCAGTAGCAATGATTCATGGCATGTTCAAACTTTAGTCTTGTGATTAGCGCGAGTCACAGTTTGATACCCGGCCGTAGCCATATCGCAGACGGACACGTGGTGCTTACAGACTGGCCGATGGCCGGGCGTTCTGTTCGCCCCGACCATTTGTATTATCATTAAACGAGAGTGTAGAGATTTTGATGCGGTTTTTTTATGGATGCAAGAGAAAAGAATGTGTATAATATATATTTGCATATAGTAGGTATAGCACCCGTGCGAAGCTGGGGCGGGTCGCTAGTTGATCATAAATTTATTACTAGTCTGCTTGTTAACACGGCTGTTGCAATACAATCGAAACGAAGAAACATGTAGGTATGTACTAAATAATCTTTGTTCCCGAGATATACCTACAATCTTCAGGTGTTCAAGGCGAGAGAGAATCGGTATATTTTTGGGTAACCGCGCCATCGTAGGTTTCATTATAACTTAACATCAGGTGAATAGTGACCAAGGGCAAACAAAGAAAAAAAAATCGCGTTCCTCGAGTTTGAATTTTGTAATGGAACGTGAAAGTTTAAAATCTTAACCTATAACGATGATGATTCTCAATCGTTTCGCGCCACAACATTCGCCGTGGCGCAAGTGGGGCGAGACGCGCGACGCCCGCGCGGCCGGCCGCGGCGCTTCGATCGCGGGGACGCGCACCGGTCGTTCACCCCGCGCCCGCCGACCGAGCGGCCGACCGGACCCGAGCCACAGTCAGATAGGTAACGGTGAGACCCGATTGTCAATAGAGGGTCTACAGAATGTCCCTCTATTGACACGTGTGTCGCGCATGTACTGGTCACATTGTTTCAACAAACAGATATCACGCTTTGAGGACATACGTGATCAAAATACAATATGTTCAATTTGTCAATTTCCATAATTTTTTCATTATTTCACATTCTTCGGGTCTCTTTATTCCAGCGACAAATACGTTGCTTGCAGTATTTATCAAATTAGAACATTATTATGGGTCATAATAATGCTCTTCATCCCATCACCATGTTTAGTACTTTACATAATGCTTTAGTTAACTGCACATAAAAATATGATCTTGGGTTCTCTGGTGACGTTAAGAACATTAGTTAGACTCTATGGAAAATTATTGTAGTTTCAAAATTTGAACTTCAAATGCCAAGCAGATATTTTCGAGATATCTTGATAAAAGGTGGCCTAAAAACGCCTCAACCTTCTAGTTGGTGCCAAATTAATAATTGAAAAGAGTTAAAAATGTGCTGCACATCTACAGTATTTTATTAAATATCTAGTTTCGAGAGCGACTTGTGAGTTTTCTCACTGCCAGTCACTCCTGGAGCCAAACGAACATGTGACTGCGTTTCAGCCGTGAACGGCTCATTACTTTTAACAGAGCTTTCCAAGGCGCTGTGTCGTTATGACAAATCAATACTGTCTATTCTCGTATTATTGACCGGAATGGCCGCTTTTAACTTTTATAAATTATTGATGACGATGATACATTCTCGTGTATGTTTAGATTACGTAAAGAGGTATATTTAGTTAGCGAGAACGTTCCATATATCGTGTAAGATATTTGGCGGGACCTGCTGGCATGTTCGTTCACGTTTTCCTTATCTAACTGATAAGGAGATAATGATATTATTAACAGAAACGCAAGACAGACACTATAACGTAATCGAAGATATCAAAAATAAGCCGATAACAAGTAGGACAAGTAAATATTTAAAGGAAAATAAACAGAATACAAGTCATTACTTAGCCGTGTGAAAAAGTGAATTCTCAATTATTCTCATGCTTGTTGAGAAGACCGTTTATTACTTGTAATTGCTGGCTATAGAGTATCCGACACTTAACAACACCCAGCAGGGCTGTTAGTGGCTACAATCTAACTAAGTTATTGATAATTGTATCTTGTTTCTTTGCACTTTGCTTGGTAATAAGAAGCATTCGACTGCATTCTGTTTTGTTCTACTTTGGGAAACTCTTGCGGTGTCTAAGGTGTCATGTCTATGTATATTTCGATGTGTTTTTAGTTAGCCACTAATTAAATAAATTGTGGGATAAAAGAAGCTCACCAATACATATAAAAGACATAATTGATTCGACTCATCAGATTAATTTTGTAAGCATGAGGCTTAGTTCCTTTGATGATAATATTATTTTACTAGCAGATGACAAGGCCTATTAATATTATCTTTGAAATTTATTCTGGTAATAATAATGCATTTAATTAGAACATTATGTCAACTTAATTGGCGCATTGGAATCTAGTAATCGAGATTTGTAAAGATAGCAAAGTCATCGACGTATTTCCACATACAATACTCGTAATGGCTAAAAAGTATTAACCTGCTCCTAATATCATCACCATATCATTGACACTGCAAAGCTGTAATCAACGTAAATCATTTAGCATCTATTCATCACCATCATCATCAGCAGCAAGCAAACAAACGTCCACTGCTGGACATATGCCTCCCCCAATGCCAACTATTTGTGGTGATTTGCCATAGTCTGGTCATAGCCGCTTGGCAGGCGGGTTAGTGACCGCAGCTTTTAGTTGTACCCAGATATTCCCTTAGTCGTCTTCTGCGACACCCACAGTATCTATTACTAAACTTATATGTCGGTTGTATGAATTCAGACATAGATTCACTTATGTTACACCAACCGCATTACAGCTCGTCAGTAGTAAGTCTGCTGAATAAAAATAAAAAAAGCTAACACCATCGGACGTTACACGCTTGAAAAGCTGTGAACACAATCTCCAGATAGCCTGCCCTTGGCGGCGCGTTATCAAACTCATACATGAGCGCGCGGCGTATACTTACTGGGCGATGGAATGGAAACCGCTTACAACGGAGATTCCCGAACTTTTTATCCCGTGCAATGTGTAGCTTGTGTTTAGGAATAAAAAGGTCACAACTTTGACGAACAACATTTCTTTATGGTAGAATTGTAGATTTGTTTTCTTATTCTAATTGATGTTAAATGTATCTTACATAGCTCCTTGAAATGAAGACCGAAAGGACGATGCTAACTTGACGGATATAGCCGACATCGATCAGACAGATCAGGATCATCACCATCATCTACATTCCATCACAACATCTATGTGATTTGATATCAAGAGCTTGGTCGATCTTATTAAGAACCAATAAAATTGCAAAAGCTATTTCTACCACTGTATACTACACTGTAATACTCATAAAGACTCTTTTTGCTTTTTGAATTTGGTGTGCGAGTTCAGTAGAAGTGCCACAATGACCCACCCGCACAGAATCGTGACCGACAAACAAGTTTCCGAATAAAATTGATAATTACGATACGTGGAGTGCTTTCATGTTACGCTTTCCGAGAAATCCTTGCACAAGTGTGTAAGTAAATTAACGTTTCTATATTTTATTTGCAAATTATCACAATTTTTATCTCAGAGAAACATTACTTGACAATTTTCAACTGTATCATGAACGCTAAAAATTGTGTAGTGCTGTACGGCAAGTAAATGACAAATAAAAGGAACGTTGATCTGACGGAATTTACACATAAAAGCGAATAGACAACAAAAAAAACGACCATTCAAAAGTCACTTTCACAAAAGGGTAACATTAAAAAACGGAATCAAATGCCGCCGGGCCGGCTACACACTGGCGGCAACCGTTTACCAATTACGTAGTGGGCTGTGGGACACAAAACCGTGCGGAGATAGGACATAATGAAAAGCGGGTCACAGGCGGACTGGGCGCACAATCTGAGTAATAACAGTGAGCCGAGAGAGACATAATAGAGTATTCGACTGACTAATCAAATGAGTTAAGAGACAGTCAAAACGGAAACTTAGAACCATAGAATAAAAGAACCAATTCTTTTATGATATCAAGTCATGGTCAAATTATTATACTGATCTTCTGACCGATCTAAATTATACTGAATCTCAAACCGTTCGAGTGTATTTTAAGATAAACAAAAGAAAAAATTTTGAACATCGACATTACAGACTTAATGCTGTGTTTATTATGTTGCTAGTTTCTTAAATTCGCATTTTCGTTGTCAAAAACACGATTCGTCTTTATTATTAGATAGATAGATAGATATTCTTTATTGCACAAACATGAACATTTACAGGAAAGAGTATACAAACATATCGTAGGTACAATGTAGGCGGTCTTATCGCTGGGAGCGATCTCTTCCAGACAACCTTCAGGTAGAGGACAATTGCTAAAGAAAAGGGAAGGCAGTGCAAACGGTTTAGTTATTATAACTAATAACTAAAAAAAAAAGCGCGCTTAAATTGACCAGACAAATTCCGTAGGAAATTAAAAACGGGCGGTGACATACCTTTTAATTTAATTTCAAAAGAAAATAATCTCGATTGTGGTCACCTATGCCGAGATCGGAGACAACATAGAAGATAGCGAGATAACTGGAGAATTGCCAAGACAATAAGTATTGATTCAACAATCCGGTAAGGAAGTACAAATGTAATAGCAACTCGAAATGTAGGTTATGTATGTAACCGTCCTGTTATTTCCCCCAAACTATATAAATTTGTAGGGTGTAACTATACTGTTATTGTCCGCCAAACTGTGACACCAGACAGGTAGGCGAGGGGAGCAGTGAGCACATGACTCGTAGCTTTCTCGATCGATCCCATTTTGCGAATCGCCCGCGAGTACTACGCTTTATTGCATCCACCATTCAACGAACGTATTAAGCAGGGGAGTTTGCGTCTATTTAAAGTTCACTATGTCAGGAATGTGATTTCAGTGACATTTAGTGAATGAGCAGATAAATTCGAAGAATTTTACGTGTGTGTTTAGTGAGTGATAGACGTAGTATAGCGATTCTATGTATTTTCTTGCTATCGGAACTAATTATGTTTGAATGAAAAATGATAAACTATTCTAAAAAACTGTTTTAACTGTGGTTAGTAGAATTATTTATTTACTGATAGCCATTTGATTGAATAATTGTCTGCTTAATAACAGTAGAACCATATTACTAAGGAAAGCAGTAACATCATTCTTTGATGGCAAAATTAATCGTTGGAATTAGTGTGGAAATAGAAACGTTTACTATAAAATGTAGACAATAATTTACCGACTTTTGGAGAAAAGACATTTGACAATAAATCGTAATTAATTTGAAAAGAAAGTTAACATCAAAAGCTATATCGAAACAAGCATGTTATATGCCAAGGTTATTCCGTTTCATATAACATTCATAATTCACTTGACTTCCGTGGGGACGCGTCTCCGGGGGCTAGAGACAGCGTATTCTGAGCCGATGTATAATGCAGTGAAGACCCTAAGGCGTTACGTTTCTTCACTCGAATGTAAATGGAAAATAAGCCGAGAACCTGTTTACCACTTAACATGTTGCCGATGACGTATAATACAGAACAAGTTCCGTCATCTTGTAGTCGGATGTTTTTCTGTTTCATTTTAATGTATGGTGATTCATTTTAATACTTAAGTTGTAGGCAGGTACGTCTGCCTACGTCCAAATAAAGTATTTAATGATGAGAAATTAAAAATTATGTTAATTTGCATGCTTTTGCATTGCATGCTTTGCATCCAAATTTACTGATAAATTCACAATTATGTTGTAAATACAACAAAATACCTACGTTTTATTACTGAAGTAAATAAAAACTAATTTACCAATAAATAAGACCGCAAACAAATTTTGTAATGAAAAACGTTATGTTACATACAATTCCTCATAGACACTAGCTAGCTCTGCATATTTCAAAAGTTTTTAATCTCAATAATTGTGTATTCATGGTTTTCATTTCGTTTAAAACACTAAGAAATGAAGATAAAATATGTCCAACCGAATCAACAAATGTTAGTTGCAACTTCTTTTAGCGGTTGACAACCGCCTAAAACTTTAGCTATTACAATAAAATAACACACCTTATCAGTGGAAAGTGACAATGCCAACAAATACAGCAACCGTGATTCATTATTTACAACATTACAAGTCCCGAGAGGACGCGGACGTTAAAACTGTACCCCGCGGGTTTTCTCCCAGCTCCTCTTTTGTGCAAACGTTAAGTACCGTTTTTATGCAGCGGGCGCCGGCCAACAAAGGCCCGCTTGCAACTTGCATGCACAAAGACAATGTGGACGGGAGCGTGAATGGAAGTGGCGATGGTAAAATCTTTACAGAGCAATCATTACTTGTTTACTGCTGTCGAGAAAAATGAGGATCCTTAGCTACTGTTATCGAAGTTTGTTATGAAAACTTTACAACTCTTCTCTCTCTCTCTACTCGGCACTTTTTTTTATGTATGTCTAAACTACGTCTTTGAAATCAATACCTACACACCAATAACCTGTTCCGAAACTGAAATTAAAGTTTACAAAATGTGCTTCTAGTATTCACTAGAAGTTATGTAATTTACTAAGTTGATCCGACCCGGAACGAAAAATTGTGTTTTATGCAAAAAGAAAAGCACGGAAATAACATTATTGAGCCTTAAACACTTTTGAAACATAAATAAATACACTCTTATATCGTACGAACTACACATTTTGTAATATCAATGACAACTGTCGCTCTCGAGCCTTAAATAATAAAAGATAATATTCCCAAAGACCACCCTATTAGCAAAGTTAGATCCCCGATACGTTCCCGCCCTCATTTCAAGTACATATTAATTCTATCCACTCACCACGTATTCCGCCAACTTTCCCACAGCCAATTTCGTAACAATATTCCAAAATGAATTGACCACTCGACACAAAAGCAAATATACTGTAATATTTAAGAACAAAAACGAATTAGCCAGTCAATTTATTCACTTTTTGCTAACAACGTGTATTTTACCGGACAAAAGACGTCCTAATGATACGTTCGTGAATAGCTTTTGTCTTACAAATGGCCTGAATGTTTCTCACGATTCTATCATTGATCATTCTGTGTGACAAATGTTCACGTTCTTTATTGTGCAGATTCTGCACTCAATTTGCGTATGCATAAGGTATAAAATCTAATGTGGGTTAATGGTTTTCTAACGGTTAGGAAAAACCTTTGTCAGCATTTTCGCGGGAATTGTTTTTTAAAACGTTATAGGTAGCATAACCGCGGCGACAGCAGAAACGGGAATGCTCGCTCAGCGTACTGCAGGCATAAACTTTTACGGGCGTATTGGAATATGTAAAGTTGACTTTATAGGAGCCGCGCACGATGGGATGTGTCATTCTGACGAAATTACTATTTTATTTCTGTCAAATAAAAGGCTTTCTGATAGCGACGTCAATGACGATTGACGACTTAGTAATTGAATTTTATTGCTATCTTTTATCAAAAAGCCATTGTTTGAATTAATTGTTTTTAATTTGAGTGACTAATCCATCAGTTTGCGCATTGCATCACGATCGAACACTCTACTACGTCACATTGTGCGAAAAGTGGAACAAGGACTACATTTGTTTCCGACGTCGGCAAAATAGGGGGACAAAAAGTGTGCGTTGTCAATGTCGATTCACGATAAATCGATTCGTGCTGAGCGGCGGCCGAACGTACGAATCAGCATTCCTTTTCAGCGAACTAAGCGGAAGCGAGCGGACTGTCTTTCAATATTATTATTGCTTGGAAACTGCACCGTTTGCCGTTCCGTGTACACTATGAATAGCAGAGATTCGCTGCGCTTGTGAAATATGGTCCTAATATATTACCGAGCGCATTTTTGCAGGCAAGTGTATGTAACGTAATGTTATTTACGCAACGCCAGTGACAGATATGACCGATGCGGCCTTGAATTTGTTTCTTGCGAGGAAAAATAAAATGTTATTTGCAACGAGTTCCGAGAACTGTTTGTTCTGTTGTGAGGTGAACGGGAGGCGTATTTGTTGAACTCTTCAAGAAGCAAAGCTTGGAACTAATTATGCGAATAAACAATCACACAGTTCCATTCAATATAAGCAATAATGTTAAAACACACTTGCACAATGTGTACAAATGACAGACGAGTCACATCTTAGTATTGAATAAGAGTTTGTTAATTTTGAATAACGAAACGTTGATATTTTCTCGACCACATGGTACCTACAAAGAAAATGAAAATTAGTGTTTACAACCTACATTGAATAACTACATAGTTATAAACGAAGACATGCCGCGCTATGCATAGAAAGTGAAATATGCATTAAATTAGACGAGATAAATTATGTAGCGTTATCGAATTCGGGCACAGGTACAGTCAGACATAATAAAGCCCGAATTTCGGTCGAAACGAGGTGGTATCTTTGACGCATTAAATCTAATTTGCAATTCCGCGCACGCTCATTGCGGTTACACATAGGGTTGTCCATTTAATACATTTTGGAACCATTAGAAATCACTATCGTTATGGCCATCTGCATGATACAAGTTATTTATAAGCAGATAGATTAAGCCTAATAGACTAAACTATCTTAGATTTTAGCGTTTAGCTTTCCATTATAATTAAACATAATAAATGTCGTGCTGTAAGTTAATTTTTAACGTCGACCTATGTTTTATTCTGAAAAAAATTGCAGACACGAGTGTTATGTGGATGAAGCAATAATGAATATGCATCAATACATATTTGTTTTACGACTTTGTGAAATAGATAAACATTTTACAGACAACTTATGGTACAATTTAGGCGGTCCTATCGCTAGCAAGCGATCTCTTCCAGATAATCGTCAGGTCTACCTGGAAGTGTAATGTTCTGAAGAAAGGATATATGTACTATGGACGGTAAAAATGGCCGTTGACGATAAACCATATGACGTGGTATCGCCAACCCTCAGCTAGCGCTCAACACATCGAGCCCCGAGGTTCATAGCCGGCGTTTCTCGGAACATGTATTAATAACAACATGTGCACGGCATGTAATATTTCACGAGGAGATGCGTACACGCTCGGGCGCGAACGCTGTCTGTCCGATGTGACGCCATGTTTGCGAGTCGCGTAATCGCAGACTTTAGGCGCGAATTATGTAGAAACGGCGTGTAAGGTAAAGGTGTAGCGGGGAAGGCATCTTTGCCGCTTCAGAAAGTTTCAATAAAAGATGTTACATACAATTTAGTACTTACCACAGGCAGTGAAGAGATGTGATCGTGTCACAACTAAGTAGTAAGCTCACTAACAGCAGGAAAAAAATGACAACATGAATAAACCGAAGTTACTTCGTACTGGCATGAAAAGATGGATGCATGCATGTCGTGTCCTAGGACTAGAGCACTATTAGATGAGATAATCAAGAGTTAAGTAAATATTTCTTTGGTAAGCTATTAAACAAAAGAAAGGACCTTATTTGTAACACATTTCATATACATTTTAGGGGCACTAAAGGCAAAAACAGTAGCCAATAATTTGTTGTATCTTGATTTTAATGGTTGCTGTCGAACTACTTCATACCTCACTTCTCATAAATACAAAATTAACACGAAATCTCCGATCCAGTTCAACGTAATAGCCGATCAATCAATAAAATAAGTCTTCATGCAAGAATTTCGATGCACGATATCTGGTGTCGAGATCGAAATGCTATTCGCGTTAACTGACCGCCATATTAGTAAAGTGCCTGTCTGTTATTTACACCGCATTGCGAAAGCGTTGAACTAGTTATTAAGAAACGAGATAACCTAAATAGGTAACGCTTCATTAGTATGCGCTATTGAAGCAATTAGTAATACGTGATTTTAATTTAAGATTTGACAGAAAAAAGATCATTCAAATTGTGTTACGTACAACGGAAAGGTCATATAAGTTAAAGTAAGTATATTAAGTATTTCTTTTTGTGCTCCAATCTTCAATCAGTTATCCACTATGCAGACGACTTGTATTGTAGCCCTTGTAGGTTCTGTATTAGGCAAAGTATTACGAAGTTAGGTATTCCTTCAGTAAGAAAAACAAACGCTCTTATTTTTATGTGTACTCCTTAAGTATTTTCTCTTGAGATAGAAGCTGCATTGTATAAACCCTCAATTACGAATACAACATGAATGTTCCTAGATCCAGATATGGGTCGGTTATTTTATGTACCGTACATGCATTAACTTACACATTTATAGTATGGCTAATTTTCCTACGCCCGCATTAATCTGAAATACTAAATTCAAAAGGAGCGAGATGCACACATCGTACGCAGTAGGTACCTATATGTAGGTGACGTAGCTACATATTAAACGAGCAAGTAACGTGTACGTAGGAGTGCAAAGATCGCATTCCCATTTCTCAGGGGAGGTGTGGGGGAGTGGGGGGCGGGTCATGGGTCAACGCTCAGGTCACGCAACCACCATTCCGGGGGTCACTGTGCGCTGCATCTGCAGATTCTGCAGTGAACGTGTGAACTAAAGAATTCTGCGGTGCGTATTGGTAGGTACAGTTAGACTTCGGTATGTGGGTAACGTAACACCGCCAACTTTGTATTGGTAGCGGTTGTTTTAATATCTTTCTCTGACTTTACTTAGAAGTATATACGTTCATCAAGTAAAGTACTGTAAGCGGTCTGGGCGAACAAAACCGATGTATGAAAGTGAGCATGCAGATGAATGCAATGAGACGGAATACGAAAAGAGAAAATCACACAAAAGACTAACACCATTAACGCAGAAAGGCCTTTCGAATGTCTTTTATAGAGTTCATAAAGGCTGAACCTAAGTTAGCTGTACCACTGATGTACAATATAAATGTTCGTAATGCACATCAGATGATGGTGTATTAGACCGGAATCTCGTCATAATCTTATCATTTAGTTTCCTACACTTTTAGAATCACTTAATGCGCATTCTGGAAGCGCCAAGCTAGGACCAGACCAAATATCTCAAGGTTTGATCCCAGTTTTCATTCCAGTTAGAAGAACGAAACTTAATTGTTTCTGGTGGTCTTTTGGTAATCGCTCATCGTATTATTTTAGAAAAGCCTTGGCTTATGACCTGACTACACCAAAATTTCATACAAAAGTTATACGATGAATGAGGCAAGTAAAGGTGAGTTAAAAAGCGTTGAAATTACCCCGAAAGACTTAGGAATAAGCCATCTAAACATTATTCCTTCTAAACCAAGCAATCATACAAATCGCTAATAAAACACATTCGAAACAAAGTAAACCAACAGCAAAAGGAAAACCATTCATATCCAATCACCAATAGTTCAATAACCACTACTTTCAAAACTAATACAGTTAGCGGCGCGGTACGTCGCTAGAGATTGCGCTCAGGCGCACAATGGCAGCGGCTGCAGACACGCGCATGCGCGGAACAATACACGACACTAAGCGTCAGGCAGGGTCCGTATGTGCTGGTTGCGTGACAGGTGTCAACCGTTAAGTGGAGTTACGTAAATTAGCGAGAGACACGAAAACAACGCTTGTTGCTAGGCGCGCCCGCAGCGGCCAGGGTTGCCACCCGTGGTGTCGACTGGCATGCAAGAGGAAATGTTAATTAATGAGCGAGGTCCGTTAAAGCAAGAACCACGGGTACAGAAAGCGGCAGATATGATTTAGCTTTCTAAGTGGTCAAAATAATCTGATGAACATAGGTTAAATTTGATATTGGCAGGCAAGGCATTCAAATAGGTTTTAGTACACAAGAGTGGTTACGTTATTATCTTAGCTACCGAGAGTCATTATTGTGTTAGCTCACAGAGGGTTGTCAAATCTGTCTCTGACAGCTAACGTAAAGCTGTCAAAAGACATAGTGTATGTGTGATCTACATTCTTCTGTATGATTACAATTATAAATAATAAAATAAAAAAAAATAAAAAGTGCTTTATTTCCAAAATAAAAAGTACTTTAAAATTACGCCTCAATTATTCCCATTGGTATCTATCTATAGTAAATAGGTAAATAATTAGGTTACTTGTTAAGTCCCCATATGACACGATTCTACTTTTCACAAAGACCATGTACTTTGTATAATGCAATATTGTAGCTATTGTCAAACAACATTCTCCGGTGCCTACATCTATGTCGTTGTACAGTTGGCATTATGCCATCGACGCCTAATTCTGCAGAGTATGTACAACTGACCTGGACATTTTCTAGTGAGCTTTCACATTTACGACAATAAATAAGTAATGCATTGTTTAAATTTTGCACAAGAGGTCAAACTGCATTATCGGACTCATAAAGGATCCGCAATTTGTGATATAGGTTGACAAATAAACTTTCTACTACATAGATTAATTAGCATCCTACGTAACCATTTATCATAGAGGTCGAGAAAATAGGCATAATAATATGTTCAATAAGTACGCATTGGCTATTATCTTAGAAATCTACTTTCCGAACACGGCGGTAGCTTCTTTTAAATTGCTTTTATTCACATTCTTACTTTACTTTTTGTATTTCTACATTATTTTTTACTTGACGATTCATAAGTGCTTATTTTAAGTCTATGTGAATAAAGGTATTTTGACTTTGACTTTGACTTTGAATAGTTAAAAGAATCGTAAACGATATTCGTGTTAAATGAATAACGTCATCCCGACGCAATTTTTCCCCCATTCGAGCGTTAACCCTGCCCGCGAGAAAGCGTCCGAAAGCGGTCGGTTCGCTTTCCCATTTGCGTTTTGTGTCGCAACGCAACGCGACGCGACGCGAACTCTCCGCACCCGGCCTCGCTCGGAAACGGGCGAGATCGCTCCCGGAGATACGCCGCTATCGTCCATCACCGGTCGTTTGCGCACACCACGATACGGACGGTATCGCGGCGATATTCGTGACGCAAAAGGATTGGGAGTTTGCATTTTTCTCAATGATAAATCGAGTCTTATACGACGGCAGAGGAACATTCTTTTACAGATGTGATGATAGCCAATTAGGGCCTAATGTTATTCTCAGAAGAAGGTTGGTTAAACATACGTTGCGTGTTGTATGTTTCCTTTTAAACAATTCTGAATGCATATCCGTGGTCCGTCCGATCTAAGTAACAATAGGGACAAGATCGCTATAAACTAAAAATTAAACTATTCCTTCACCTTATACCCACTTATCTGATGAATGTGTATGACGTAAAAAAAGACTAACCTTTGCATTTTTGTTGCTAATAAACTGTTAAAACGAGTTCGATCTCATACATGTTTTTATTCCACTTGTCACAAACCGACAAGAAAGCGAATTTAATTTCAGATCATTCCTATACAAAGTAATTTTAAATAGTACAACTGTAAAAAGAGAACGTGATGATAACTCTACTTAGGCACTAGAGCGAAAATACAAACCATTGTCATCCGCATTTGTAAGAAAAACCCAATCCCGTTGTTGCCAAGACAAAAAGAGAACTAGGGTACACACATTGAAATAAATGTTCCCGAAGCGAGTTCGAAGAAATCGTCGCCTAATTCCACTCCGCAACTATTGTGGCGTTGGAAATTTATCGCGACCACAACAAAAGACACAAAAGTTAGCCCCAATAATAGAGAATATTTCATTCGGGTGCCCGGCCAACTAGCTTTGTCGGGTCACTTTTGCATAAAACGCTTTTGCCCGCGGTGAACGACCGCGCTCTCGCTTCGTAGAATTACTTTACATATTTCGACATGTCGCCAGTAGGCATGTGCTGTGCAGATCGAAGCGTGCCGGGGCACATTTACACAATATGATCAATAACTGGCCAACAAATTTCGAATGTGTAGATTAATGTTGGTACTTTCGAACTTGGATGACAATTTGAATTGAGAAAACTATACGGTTTTTGTGACAGGTCATTGTGACATAAAAAAATTATTATCTCTGCATAAGCAGCTAAAGGTTTTTTTATAACACTAAGTTGGCCACAAGCCTACGGCCCGTCTGATGTTAAGCGGTTACGGCAGCGTATGGACGCCTGCGCAGCACCAGGAGTATCCCACACGTATGTTGCCACCACCGGCTGCCGATGCAGCCACTCACTCAATGAGCTCCGGAAACCCGATCACCGCCAGAATTCTCTCACCTAGAGGTCATTTGAGAGGATTTTCCTTAGCCTTTGTACCCAAATGAACTGCTGTCCGTTTCCTGATATTCCCTTAGTCGTCTGCTACGAAATCCGCGGGATGACGGGGGTTTGGAAACTATATGCACAAAAACATACGCATGAAGCTAAGGATATATCGGACCAGACGGTTAACTGTAGACCATTCCTACACATCGCATAATTAGATAGCCATGTACCGCGTACGCGTTTAACTACTGTTTACACGCGCTCATTACTGGCATTGTCTATTAGCGAGCTTATTATTGACAATGGTATTGTTCAATAAGCAATTGCTCAATATTATAGCGGTGGTGCTATAATGAGGTTATGTGGTGTTATGTTAAGATACTTGATGTTATTGTAGCACTTTTGACGTTACTATGTGATAATTTGGACCAATTTTAAAGTACCAGGAGCGCATAGATGCATGAGAAGTCGAAGGCTACATTTTTGTGTTTAAGAAAATGTAATATTTTAATAACCAACATTAGATTAGTCAGTGCAACCTATAGATTTCCTATACATCTATGCGTTCCTGGTACTTTTCACTCAGTCACTGCTCATGTTACCTATAAAAATTGGGACATTCTGCGACTAAACGCTCCACCTTTAAACGTACGTACTGTATAAAGTACAGTATTAACTGTGTCCTATTGACATGCAAAGAATATTCGCAGTCAACGTCTGTAGTGTGCCAATTGTAAGGCCAGCTGGCGTAGAATGACGTGGCGGTTGTTCACTGGGCGTCGTGTCGCGTCGGCAAAGACGCGAAACCACCGGTCACCAGATGGGTGGCTAGATAACTCGAGTGCGGAATACTAAACGTGGTAAAGTGGTTTTGAGTTTCCGGGTACTTCTAGTAGGCGAAGTGCGTTTGGAAAGCTTAACAATGTTTCCGTTAGTGGTGGTATGACGAATGCAATTTGATTTACATGGTTCTGTTATTTGTTAGTCAAAAAGTCAAGGTGTATTCTCTAAGACGTAATACTAAACTACGTCCCGTCATAGCCTATCTAACATAATATTATTATCAGAATAGCTTTAGCTGGCAAATGAAGAACAGACCCTTAGTCTACAATATTTGTACCTAAGGAATGATTTTTTAGAGACGCATCAAAATTCTTCCATAATTATATTCAAATCAACAACATTGTCTTTGTTTAAACATGACCTGCCCTAAAGAGAGTTCTTTCTTCTCGAAATTTAGTAAATAAGGATTAAAACAATATAATTTAATACAGGTTATATACGATAATAACCATTATCCAAATCAAGTTTTTCCTTTCAAATGGAACTAAACTCGTGTAGATGTAGATTCATACTTGATTCTCAAATAAAATTGATATCTAGAATGGAAACCTTGCTATTTGCAGACTATTCAAGTTAACCCAGTTCATAAACGCGCCTTGGGCGCTGAAGTGTGGGTGCGGTCCATTTATCGAGAGAACTAATAACTAGATTGCCTAAAGGCAAAGCCAATCAACAGACAGAAAGAGCTGATTAGACTAGAAAACAACCTGTGGACCGGACAGTTAAGAATTAAACAAATGGCTATTTCGATAGAGGTCATAAGAGTTGAAGATTTATGGAATGATAAATTAAAATGGGTTTAAAAATAGTTAGCAGATCATTATGAAAGGTATTCCAAAATTGCATACCTATATTTAAACGGCTTCAAATCCTACAAATGTGAAAGTATGTTTGGATGACAAGCTGTATGAATGGATGCTTGTTATTCCTTCGTGCTAAAATGCTAAGTACTAAAAGGATTTGAGACTAACACAGTAGCCCATACATCAGATTGACACATGGGCTATAATTTGTAAAGAATCATTTCACATATTATCACCGCTTTTCACGCGGGCAAAGCCGCGGTCTGCAGCTAGTATGAGAAATGATTACACCACATGACTGCAGAGTTAGTCAGACATGTCGGCAGTGGCACAATGCGGTTATTGAAGAAACCTTCGCCTGTGAATGGAACATAAATAGAGTGATAAACCCTATTGTGAGGCAGGATATGTCTAAAAGCGAAGTGGAGTCATCGTCGTTTGTTATTTTTTATTCGCAGCTTAGCTTCTTCAATGAATGTCAATTCATATACGGTATTATAGGTATCGTCAATGTAACACATAGTATTCTACTAAACAAGCGATGTTGATTTGATTATATCGAAAATTTGTGTGTAACATTTTATGTGTAAACATTTATTCTTTTCATGTATGAAGAAATCTGTTTTCCTTCCTAAAAATTCCCATTCCAGTTTAACAGAAATGAGTAAATGTAAAGTTAACTTTGTATTTGTTAATTTGAGGGCCTTAACACAACTTTCCAATAGCATCAACCGATTAATTTAAAAATAAAGCGATGTCAAGAGAATACTCAACTTTCACGAAGCAATACAAAACCAAATAACAATCTAAATCTATAAAGCCTATTGAACAATGTCACGCTTCAACCGTTTTTGCCAACACCACCTAGCAGCCAGCACCGGATCTCTATCAAACCATTTGCGTACACAAATGCGCCGTTAACGCACGCTCAGCAGTTACGCGGCAGCCGCGTTGTGCCGTTGTGCATTTGTGTTAGTGCATCTGTACTGCATTGCGATACGGACGCATCGACACAAGAGGCAGGGAGCGGCGTATAAAAGAGTGCCTGCCTGCTCGTTTGCATGCGTGCGCCGCGCTCGCGACGGGTCGTTCACTCGCCTGAACGCGCCGGACATACGAGCAGTTAAAATTGGACATAATTAACAATAACGTAGACAAAACACTGCTAAAAAGAATATAGTTCAAACAATTCCAAGATTCATCTCATTTGATTCGGATTTAGCATAGAACCACTCCATGTCATCCCGTGAAAGTCGAAAAAAATAACTAAAGAAATATCAGGAAACGGGCCGCACCGTTTACCTGGGTACAAATACCACCTACTAAGGTCACCAAACCACATGCCAAAACGTGGTGACTAAGACAAATCCCCCAAATGACCCCCAATTGTCACTGGGCGAGGCCAATATGTCCAGCAGTAGATGTTTGCAGGATGATGTTGATGAAATCTCATCCGGAAACCAACTTTGGACGAGTAACAAAGTAGCCACAAAAGTTGCAATTACCTAATTTCACCTTGTTACACCAGTTTTACTCCACAAAAAGTAAATAATTGGGTTAACTTCGGAAACTTAACAGTTACTTTTGAGAGAGAGAGTTCCGAATCGATTCCCGAGTGCCATTCTGTAGCGCGTTGAGTATAATTTCCGGATAACTAGCAGTACCGTAAGTGCTGGTAGTTAAAAGAAAGTCAACTGTTTTGGTATACAATAGAGAATATCTATAGATCTATCTACTTACCGTCAACGGTACTCCGTCTACACATTTCCGACCATGTTTTAAACTTTCACGGGTATTGTAAATATTCATTGCTTAGTAGCTTGTACCGATTACCGTAACGACTTCTGATTAAGCAGCTACGTTGCTTCACTTCTATTGGATAATGCAATAGAACTCAATTGCCTAGTAACCGAACACGAAACTACCTAATTACAAAATTTTAAATACTTAAATATACCAACTCAATTGCTTTGACAATTTTATTAGACCTTGAATTATACGTTGGTTATAACAACACAACTGAATACACAGAACTAACAAATTGGACGTCAAAGCATTGTTTACACAGCTGTTATTGAGCAATCGTATAAAGAGAAGAATCGAGACAAACTATTTGAAGAAATTGTAATTTCGAAATTACATTAATATATCCGAAACGCTACGACAAACGATCTATTCAAGCTGTAAAATCGATCTTGAGTGGAAAGATAACATTATTATTCTAACACTGACGTCAAACCGCAAAAAAAATGTATGAATTGCTAATGTTCCAATGTGTGTGCCTGTCTTCGGTCCTATCAAAGGTTCGCGTACGTAATGTAAATCTTTATCAGTGACGAGACGACAGATAATTTCGGCGGTACACAACTACTAAAATTGGATGGAAACATACCAATTAGTAAGTATTTTCCTTATTTTAGATCTCGCCCTTTTCGCTTTTATTGTATTTACATACCCAAATAATTAGATTCAAATTTTATTAAAAGGTATTTAAATCGAATCAATGTTCAGACATAATGTTGATCGATATGTGTTTCGATGCTCTATTGCCGTTGCGTATCAAGCCTCGGTAATTATCATTTGGGGGGATTTACTTTAGTCAACATACCAAGCTTGGCAGGCGGATTGGCAACCGCCGATAGGTAAGTAGCACTAATTATTGTAGCAGCAGCATTACAGCGTAAATTCTTTGACATCCGCCTCCAACCTTTCGAGCTTCGCCACACCACACCACAACACTTCTGTCAACAAAAACACAACACGGCAGCCAACAAAAAGTTGCCAACTAACGCGAACTCGGGGCGCGTAAATCACGCGACGCAGCGACAAAACTTTACTTTGAGATAGTTTTTAATTGATTCGCTCAGTTATTACATCCAGTTTCCAACTGCAAGTACAACTTCGCCTCGGCCGGTCTCATTTGTTAGTGTTGCTGGGGGATAATTTATTGTTTGAAGCACAAAATTCGTTTGCGGCGTTTTTGGCGAAATATTGTTGCGAAGTAGTGAAATATGCGTGACTCTACAACATAGGTAAAAACTGTAGGCAACGTTGTGAAACATCAAAAATTTCAACGGGGGTTAAACGTACCATTATTAAGTTAGTTAATGAAAAAATATTATTGGAAAAAGCATCTCAGCATATTTCCAATTGAAAATTTCGATTAACTGGAACGAAATTACAAGCGATCTACTCGTAAGCATGTCTCGTAAAGCATCCGTTACCAAGAGGATATCAAAACCTGTTAATAAGTTTATTTTTTGTTAAAAATCATATAGGTTATACCACAAAAATAAGGTAATGAATTATGTATTTATCTTTAATCTTAAATGTTAATGTAGCAGATCCTTTTCGAAAATAGCACTGTCTATGTAAACGAATCGAATTGATTCAGCTCGAAAAAAGTAGGTGATCTATAAATCACGAATTCAAATAGACTAGCCATAATCATTCCGGAAAATGCGACACGAATCCTAATCCACCCGGTCTGCGTTTTGTTTAACGTCAGTATGATAATTCGGCGGGACTGTAAATCGAGTCTGCATTCTACTGTCTATTACCGTTCGACTTTCGACGGGATCTTGGGAGGGATATCGCCATTACAGTTTCCAGGCTCATGGACACGTCGTAAATATCGTGCAATTTCTACGTCGAGGTTGGGTCCAATATCTCATATCTGCGTGAAATAGGGTCGAGTGTCGCGTGTCGTGTTTTCTTAGGCTGCGTTTCCAATACGCAAACTGTTCGCCGTTGACTGAGTGAGCCGGGATGTAAGGGAGCGGCGACCCATCATCTTTTCTCTTCAAGCCACCTTATATGCCTGCCGAATAGCAAACGAGGCTCTGGCAATTGACTGGTGGCCTTATAATCATCACAATTAGAGTCCTAGTGAAATATCACAGGCCGATGACGGGCGTCGGACGGAGCGTCATTGGAGCGAGAAGCCACGCCCCGCGATCGCCAACCCAGCGTGGCGATAATGGGCAAAGCCGCCAGATGTTTGACCATAGCGGCGATCAACTGTAGAGCCCTATGTCCAGCAGTGGACTGCGATAGGCTAATGATGGTTTGTGGCCAACTGACATTCGAGTTAGCGGCACACACTCAGGTCAATGCCGATCTGCCACTGCCTATTGTTTACTTTATGAAGTGCGAAGGGAGCTGTTGTCTTTGTCACAATGGTATCTATGAGGTAAACATGAACTAAAACAATTTCGCCGCCGACTGCAATCGGTTTTTCTGTGAGTCAGCCGCCCACTGAGATAGTCGGCGCGCATTACGCTGCAAATTGCGTAGATTGAGCGCAAAACTAGCAAACTGTGAACACTCCATTTCGAGTATATGGATGGAAGGGCATACTAAACCTATACGCCGCTAACTCAGTCGGTGGCAAACAGTTTGCCTACTGGGAACGCAGCCTTACGATACGAAGGCCGGCGGCGAAGCCTGTGGCATTTTCCTGTTTGTCGCATCGTCGCTACATAGGTATATGGCGGTGAGTAACACAACACCGGATGAATCGAGGCGTAAGGGCGGCCCGAGACGTCCCACCCCTGGTCGCCACCTCGCATAGCTCTGGAGCCGTGTCGCCCGCTCCAATAAAAACGCCACGAGTATTAAGATTACGTACAGTAGAGTTGATAAAGTCAACAAATTAAGGAAAACGCCTCGTCGGCTTTTTAATATTAACTTGGTGTACTTGTTTACCGCAAATTTGCATAGTAACTTTTACACACTTCGTCATATTAAGAACGTATGTACTCAGACAATATGAAAATGATTGATTAGCATAATTGTCTTTTTACTACTCATGATTCCCCGTCAAAACGTATTTTTTACATAAAGCTTACACGTCAACTACATACAACTTACCGATGTTTGTTCTATTTACGTTATTCTTATCAATATTTGCTATGTATATCTTTTATCTCATGGGACCTAAATCAAATAACAGCTTCCCTTTGATGTCATCTCCAGCATAAAACGAGTCATCAATACAACGGTTTTCCCAGAAATTCCTTCTTGCTCTGTACAATTTTATTGCGTAGTAATTGAACGAGTAGGTATTATAAGTAGCTTGCTATAACACTCGATCTATGTACAGATGGCAATGCCAGTCGAGATCAAAATAGAGTCATCTATCAATGTTTGCTCAGCAATTACCCGGTTAGGTAAAGCGAGTGTCGTATATGCACGATACTGCGGAATCGGCGGGCGCGCAAAGTGTCGACGTTGCCGTATGCCGAGTACGTTTTTAGCGTTACATTAGAGATGTGCCCTTGTGCGGTGTGAAATCCGGAGTATTTTTTTAGACTGTACACGTTCGATCGACTTTTACGGCAGATGAACGGACCATCACACACGTGTGCGTTCGTTGACTTTTGCGATCAATACGATACATGTCTTTTTTAATTAATGCTTTAAGTCAACCTAGTTGGAAAAATGGAACCTGTTCATTGGACATTTAGTTGAAAACTTAAGACAATTTGACCAATATATACGCCTGTAGCAACGAAGGCAAAACGATGGTCCCTTGTCGATTAGCCAAATTATAATTAACATCCTGTAGTAAAAGCAAAGCAATCCGGCCTTTGAAAGATCTCCGGAGGCATTCTAAATCAATTCTAAGAGTATTATCTTCCCAAGAAGTTAATCTTGGAGAAACTTGAGATTTACTGCCGAAATTATAGTTACGCCACAGGCGCAAATGGCCATAACTACAACCATTAAATCAAATCTAAGTTAACGCCGTGGAAACAGACTTAGGAGTAGGCAGTATATTAATATTTGCTTATGTTTATATTAGAGTTCTTTTGTTATTGAAACACGTTGCGTTTGAAGCGAGTGGGCGCTTCGAAGATTATAGAAATCTAGAACTTAATACAAATGTACTATGACCGCGGATAGGTTTCCTTCCTATAGTAGGAATCCATTGAATAAGCTCGTAAACTGTTTATCGATCTGTGTAGATCTTGCCTACAGATTAGACAGAGAACAAGAGTTATTGTTTTGAGTTTGACTTATACTCGTAATACCCATTCGTATCACTTTACAGATCGTATCACTTGAAAAGTATGAAAGACTAGCTGCTGCTCGCGGCTCTGCCCGCGTGAATGTTCGTATAAAACATAGCCTATATGTTAATCTGATGTACAAACTATATTCCTGTAAAATTTCATTAAAATCCGTTCAGTAGTTTTTGCGTGAAAGTGGAACAAACATCCATCCATCTATCCAAACAAACTTTCGCGTTTATAATATTAGTAGGATTATATTTTCTTTGTATGAAAGATTTTTCAAAGTAATACGAGTTTTAATTTATCGATTTTTTATGTACTCCTATATTTTCAGACGCTAATCACTCAATCATCGGACACAGTCACGGATCGATATCCGATGTCCGATGTTCGTGTCCAGCGGGCGCGGCACTAGAGCGCAGTTATTATCGAGTCGGCGAGCGTCGCCGGAGATCACGTAGGGGACCGGTCGTCGTGAGAGCCCGCCTCCGCCTCACTCGGCTTGTGTTAAATTACCGCCTGGTTAGGGCTGCCTTTCCGCAAAAACAAAATATAAATAGCAAAATTCCTAAAACTATCTTTTAATTACCAATAGCTTCTTTTTAATGTAGCATGCCATATTATATTATGCATGCATGCATCTCGACCTGATCTCGGAAATGAGGATTCTGGATCCACATTAAGACGCCAAACACAGAAGACGAGAAACAAGAAGACTTGCCCAGAAGTCGGCATTTATCAAATCGAGATCGCTCTTGGGCAGCTTAAAATTCGAAAATCCTCTGGATGTAACATAATATTATAGTATGTAACTACGTATATTATGTAACAAAAACGTGATGCTAAATAATATTCCATTCATAGCCTAGCGCATCGACACATGTTTTAGAAGATCGTCGAAATTCGTAAAGGGGTTTAGATTTCCGTAGGATGAACGTCCCGATCGGTATAAGTTAAGATGCAGTGGCCTTTGATGATGTTATATTTGATTACCACTATATAAATTCAGTCCTATTGACCTTCAAAAAGTTACATAAGACAGTTACATACAAAAATACAAATCTTTCCTCTGTATAATATTAGTGTAGATAAAGGCATGTTGGCAGCCCTGCGTCGCCTTCGAGCTCTACACGATCATGATCGTAAAAATGTGCAAGCCAACGGAAAAACTACCACTAGCCGGTTCGACTGCGAAAACTCCGCACCAGGCCGCCGCGGGGGCTGACTTACACATTTTCGTGGACGTAGGCGTAGTCATCCTTCTTATTAGCAGAAAAAAGAAATCCATTACAAATACTTTATTACAACTCGTAAAATAATGTTATGTCGAAGCAAAAAATGGCCATAATGAGAATTGGCGACAGAGCGCGATAAACCAGACAGACGTTGATGTTACGATGTGAAAAAAAATGTTTGCCGCAGAACAACACGCGGTAAATGTTATTATCTCTGCAGTTATTAACAAAAATAACATTGGGCATGCAAAGATAGCGTAAATATCTGTTTGGAGATTAGTCTGGATACAAAATTTACCAATTAAGCAAGCGTGCATCTTAAAATATTTACTGGGAAATACTTCCACCGCACACCGGATTTTTCCATTCAACGAGCAATTTCAGTCTCGTCCGTATACATACATACGTACGGCAATTATCTACAAGTACACACATACGTGCGGCTTTTATTGTCTTTGTGAAGCTTACGCCCGATAAGATTACAATAATGAATGTGACATTCAAGTGAGTCTGTGTGAATCAACGTGTTTCCAAGAGGAGTTTGGAGTGGGCTCGGTGTGTTATTTTACGTGTATACTATACATAGCGGTTATTTACATCGGATGCATGTGCGACCGGGCGCTCATTCAACCGTCACAAAACGAAACTGAATGCCATTTCATCTCAAGATGCGCCTCTCGCCACAGATCCGAGGGGTCACGGTGGGGGGAGGGGCCCGAGCCGCCCGGCAACTGCGCCATAACTTGCCGCGCACGTACAACCAGACAATCGCAATTATTATTAACAGATATACGTTTAATGATCGTGTGTGCCGAGCTCAAACGGCCCGATGTAATTTTAACGTCGACGGCGCGCGCGATTGTAGTGTTTACGTCATTGCGGCTTTCGTGTGAAAATCGCTTAGAGTACGGCGGTGAATGTGTCGTTTCGGGGTGGGAATTAGCGGGAAGACGGCGCCGGGCGTGCGCGGGGCGGGCGCGGGAGGAGGGCCGGAGGGGGGGCGAGTTCTTGCGGAGTGAGTTAGCAGACTCGATGATTTGTAGCGCGGTTAACGTTCATCTAGCGGACTGTCGAGACACCGGGCATAACTCACGCGAACAAAGACGGATCGCTATGGCAGTCGATATGAAAGCGACGCACGCCGTGTCACCCGCGCCGTGTGTGCGCCGGCCATTGTACGCGGCGCTGGGGCCGGGTGTTCGCGAGCGGACAATGCCACCCGCGCGCAGATGCCGCGCATTCCTCGCCCGAAACTCGAACGCGTTGAGATACGTAAACACGAAATTAGACTTGAGGAATTTTTACCCTCCACGACGACTGAGAATTAGGTTATCGATTTCAAACTCACCAAGCAAAACTCATTTTTGCGTAGCCCATCGAAATTAATTGGATTCATAGTGAGATCAAGAGCATAAAACATAATTACTTAACGACCTCTCATGCGATACTTGTAGATTTAACACGTAATTCACGGCTTAGTTGGCACAACAAATTGGTAATTAATTTGTCGGCAGACTCACAAAAAAATGGTACACGACAACACAATGAACGAGCTTAGTTACCTACTGCTTCGCTGGCAATCGGAATAATGACTTCATAACGGCTGGTCATAGGCAAAAAAAACCTTGGTTATCGAATAACAAGTTAACAAAATCAACTTACTTTATAGTCCGGGAGTTTAATCCAACACTAACGTTAACCTGTAACAAAGGAAAGATAACGAATTAGAACATAGCTTTAAAACAGTAACAACAGATCACAAATGGGAGCGCATTAGCAAATGAGCCGAAAGGTCACGGAGGGTCACGCGAGACGAAACGATAAAATTCTTACCATGTAAACTAATAAAACTTAAAAAGAAATTTCCATATCAAAAAGGTGAAATACTTCTTTGTTTTTTTTAAAGAAAGAAGAACAATGATGAACGCCGTTGATGTTGAAAGAATTATTGATTTTGTTCAATTTATTTTGGGATACCGTGATTTCTCACCAGCTAGACACTGATCACTGACATAGACCGACTCTTTGAAAAGTGTTAGCTAATCTCCATAAGAAACAAACAAAACAATAACGTTATTCATAAATACGGTATTCCTATCAACCTACTTCTGATTAAATAGCATTCATCAAATAGCTGTTAAATAGCAGTAGATGCATCAGCAACTTCCTTTGTTCTGGACCACGTACCGGTTTTATCGCAGACAAAAGATACGTAACAAACAAGAGATAGCGTTCAGATTTTTACGCTTTCTAACGTCTGTGTAAAGTACCTATACTTTTAAATTGGTAAGATATATGAGTTATGTATGTGATGATATGATATTTGGTTCACTTACTACACCGATTTAAGCAAGGTCATGTAATTAAGCGTTTTATTAGTAGTTTTTTGCTAAACTAGTCGAGATACTTTCTATAAATTCTACAAGCACTGAAATGCATTAGATATTAGATTGCATTTTATTAAATAATCGAGTAAAGTGGGATGTTTATTGCAAAGCACGTTGGCTAATCTTCGAAGTTAAGGCCTAAATATAAATCGTCCCCGTAATCGGATCGGAAATCCCTCCATTAATGGTGTAACGAAGAGGAATGAACATGTGGGTACGGCGAGGAGCGACGGACCATCAGTTTACGGATTAAATTCTGTTCTATTTTAAAAGTAAGCATTCCAAGAATGTTTGTAACTTTCTTGTATACCTGTTACATCACCGTCAACCTTGAAAGATTTCCCGAATCAGTGCTTTAAATTGATTAGTCGCGGGTTTCGAACTTTATGTTGGAGATGCCAAAAGCACCCCTATGGTTTTTAGGTCAAATCGGATAAGTGTGTTAACGTTTCAAGATTCAGACTCTTGAGTACTGGCACACTAGATACATACCACAAACTCGAATCTTTGGGTCATGCAGAAGGTGTTAGATTAGTGCGGAAAATGTAGAAAAAGAATATGGATAAAGTACCAAATTAATTATGTTAAAACAATAACCTATTATGGAACTGTCCAATCATATGTACCTCATATTCTAGTTAATTGTTATCTTTTAAAAGGGGCGTACAACATACAGGCCAATTACAGCTTTCGCGCTAAACCTATGATAGATGGTATATTGACTAATATTCCCAATATCAGCTCAAATAATGACGGTGTTTCAAATTGAAATATTCGATAGATTGCGTTATGTAGCTCTGCGGTCCAGTTGTCATGTGATTGGTCAGTTGCTATGTAAATGTCAGTGCCATGTCAAAATGAACCAATTACATTACAGTTGGACCTACTGCATATGTGGTAGCATCTGGTGGATATATTTTATCAGGAAACCTTCATTGGAACAACAATTCAAAGTGCTCGCAGATTCAAATCGGCCGTCTCCGACGAGCCTGAATCGAATCGTTCCCCAAAAATTGTCCGACTGGCGTTTCGGGCTTGACCCAATGGCTCTGTCGATGCGCCCCGAGCGCGGCGGGGCGACGCTGTAGTCGCGAACGAAATGGACAATGCGCATAAAAAATCAATAAAAGCCGGGAACGGCCTTCGCGTAGGTCGGCGGATCACCGCCCGCCGCGTACTTGTTACAAACTTTGTGCTCGACTCGACTACACTTGACGGGGTTGGGTTTGTTCTAGCGATCACCTTGCCGGCTACTTGTACGGTATGCTTAATCAATGGAACGGTGCAATACTAATGAGGAAAATTGTGGCGTTTGAATTGGTTATGTCTGTTACGTCGAATGTAAATGGGTTAATAATACACATAACTTGTATTAACTCAAAAATAAACATTAGACTGCTTGAAACCAATGGAATGCATTTCGCTTTTAAAGAAGAGCAAAATACTTATCTAAACAATAATATGTGTCATAATGACGATGTACTTATTTATTTGAGTCTACTTGATTCAAGTCATTACTAACATCTTCGAGTATCATCACGATTAACGACATCAGAAAACCCATTTTGAACTGTTCGTTCGGTCGTTTCCAACCTATGCTGTATTGCTGTCTAGTAAGACACCCACCAGTAGGTGGGCATAGGCCTCCTCCAAACTCTTCCATAGTTATCTGTCTAAAGCCAGAGTCTGCCAATCGACCACTGTATTAAACTTGGCGAAAGTATCCCTGAAAAACCTACAAACACTGGACTATGTACTTGAGACATTGCAAAACAGAAACAAAACGAATATTGAACCGATGCGATTGTGTCATTCAAAACAAGAGCATTATTATGCTCGATCGCTTCACAGACATAGTTTCTTGTTACCAGTCGCTCTTTTATCAAGGTGCAATAATACAGGCAGATAAGCGGGAACGATTATAACGAATAACTTGGCTATAGTTCAAAGAGTTAACGCCGTTTCATTCAGTGCCAAGTGCAATATTTTTAGATGGAGAGTGACAGAGCAATTTCGCAGCGGGTAATCACTAAATTCGTCTCGGTTTGTATGCGTCGATGCGACAAAAATGTCTACTATATCGATAGTTTATGTGTCTGATGTTTATTTTTTTAGATCGAGAAATGTTCTGCTATAATATATTGTGGCGATCACGGTCACAACATAAATAAAGCTTATATTGTCTTTACCGTCCACGTGCTACCCTTTTATTTAAGATGATTAATTCGAATGATTTATTCAATTATTATTTTTAGTTGTTGACTGAAGATACCTACTTAGATTTCTACAAGATAGGTGCAGAGATCCATAAATGGTACGCTAGTAAACATGAAAACACATTTTCCACCTGGAATAACCTAGATCATAGAAATATTGATATTAAGTTTTTTTTTCTCCGTCTTTTAAAAAATATTAACGTTGTATGTCCGTTTATTACACAATCCTAAATGGTAAGTATTAGCTAGTAACAATGAAAACATATTTACCGTCTGGTAAAAACGTAGGTCATCGAAATAATGTTAAAGTTTATTTTCCCCATCCTTCTAAAAATAATATCTTTACTGCACAATTCACAAGACATCACAAAAACCAACACAAACGATTCACCGGTCTTACGAAACCCGCGTTCGAGAACGACAAGTCTTTGTTTGTTTCCCGTACTAAAGCCAAACCACTGTTTAACGACATTCTAATAACGTATGACGCAATAAACACGCGCCGTGTAGTGATCGCAATTTACTGTCACCGCTATTAGAAAGGATAGTTCAGAGTCTGTGCACCGGCGCAGTTAACCTATGCCCCTGTGACATTTCGCCGGTGAGAACCCGCTTACGTGCGCTGTGCAGAAAACGTCTTCTCTAGGGAAAGTCTAGACCTGTTATCTAGTTCTGTTGGACTAATCCCGGCCCTACGTAACTATCGTAACGTAATCAATCTGTGTTGCTCAATCACAGTGAGAATTACATTACTTCGAACGTTATTCTTAATCTAAAGCTAGCATTGTAAAATTGTGGCGAGTGGTAGATGCGAGATGTCCAGTATTCAGCTAAATGGCGAACAAATTGGAGGGGCCTATGTCCAGCGGTGGACTGCGAGATCATTGTACAATTTCTAGACATTACTAATGATCAATCTTTTCATTCTAAATGACTTATCCTAAAGACATTTTGGTCCAACTGCAACCAAAACAGTTACTAATATGGCATACGAGATTCATTGCAAATTATTTCGTCAGTAGAATTTAATGTCTCTCATTTCTTTTTATAGACTGTCATACGATATTTATGTATTGATCGATAAGCATTTGAAGGTGTGGTAGCAACGTATGGCAAGCTCTAATCGTCACTCCACCTTATCTGAGGGTCCTACAGTACGTTTGCCGAGAAGCTGAGTAGAAAGTCCACGAATTGCCAACTGCAAACAAACCGTATACCCTATCACTCAAACCTGTACATAATTTACAATCACATTACAGGTTGATGTTAGCACAACAATCTTAGTCATCTCGGCCGTGTCTGTACGCGAGGGCACACTAGCACGAAGGCTCATAGTTATTTATAATAAAGCCTAGCTATACTATATAACGAGCCTATACGTGTATCTGTAGACGGGCTAACCTAAAACCGGTCCAGCCCGTTGTCGGTCGTAGCTAGACTGGCTATTAAAGAAAGTTGCAGTGGTGTAGGTCGAAACCGGAGGTACGTACGCTGCGAAAGTATTTTATATAACCACTTCGTCGGCTAAAGGAATTTCTTTGAATTCGTTTTACTCGTATATTATAAGGTTTTTAGATTTTCTGCTCTTGCATTTTTGCACGTCTGTGCACGGAGATGACGCAAAAACAAGTAACAGTTGGCATTTAGTGAATTTACGTGTTAATCTGATGTATTAGCCATAATGTAGAGTTTTATTGAAATCCGTTCGGTAGTTTCGCGTTATAACATTAGTAGAATGCGAATTTTAATGCCAAGACCCGTTGGTGACGTTGTTGCCCATACGGACGAAGCCCTGGTCTAATAATATATTAACTATTTTGATCTATATAATACTAATTAGATCATCACAAAACCACCAAAAGTAATTGTTGATATTAATTCAAACGATTCATTTGAGTTGTTTCCGTTCGCCACTCTCATCAGTTCACAGACTCGATTCTACAATCAATAACCTAAACGAATTAACGGCGCGGCTGACAAACAATACAAATATTGGAACTAGATCGAGCTGTGCTCTCTGCGAACGTTTTTGTCCACTCGATGCGGACTGACCCATTTTTAATTTGCATTGGCTGCTTCCGTGTATAGTAATGTGCATATATTTTCGTTTTAGATTTGACCTGGGTGACCCAAATAGGAATAAAAGTTTTCAAACGTTTATATTTGGCGGAATATGTGTTTAAACTGAGCAAAAGTTTGACATATTGATTGTTCATGTTGGATTCGTTTTTATACATTGGATTAGTTTTAGAAGTATGTGTGTATGTTTAAAAGTATGTAGTAACAATAATATTAATTATATCTAAATTATACAAATGGTCCGAAATGAGATTGCTTGCCAGTGTAAGAGGTTTAGACCCACACTTGGTAATCATAAATGTTCCTGCTAATCTGCCACTGATTTTGTACAAGTACCAATAAATAAGATTGTGATTACAATGCCATCGATTGTACAAGCACAAAGCCAAAAAAAGCAAAAAAAAAAATGCCATCGGTGTTTGTGGATGGGGGTACCTCTTACAATTTGTCCTAACGATTCCTAGGCTATAAGTCATTATGATCTTGACTCATCAATAAAACTATGTACGAGTTTAATTGACGTGTTGGACGAGAACCCAATCAAATGCAGTTGCATTATAACAAAGCGTCTTGGTTACATAAATGATTATGGCATTTGCCTCGACCAGATAATTGACATATTCACAAGAAAACTCACAATACAATATAAATGTATAAAGTTGGTTTCAAGGCTGCGAACCTGCGACTCTTATTTGCATAAAGAAGCATAACATTTACCATTCAGCGATTCTGATGACAGTCTGCCAACAATCGTACGCGTTCAAATAATTTCTGAGTTATCTATGGCGTGATCATATCCGGTTGTATTGCGAGTGTAAAAAATTTGACTGTCTTAATCCCACTTTGATATATCGAATAATGTAGTTTATACGTAGTACCATGACATAATGAAGATAACAGTAAAAGAATAGAAACTTGATCTTTAACGACGATGATTGTAAATGAATTTTACTATGTGTATATCGTCATCTCAGTGTTTTACTTGTGATTTCTCAAATAGGTTACATTTAATGAATCATTTCTGGTAGCATGCAAAATCCTTAAATACATATGTGCTTATTAACAATACCATTAAAGTAACTGGGCACTCATGCAAATCTGAAACCGCTCAATAACTATACTCTGGTGAACATGTATAAGTAAAAGAAGTGTACATATATATAACGCTTAACTAAATACGTAGATAACACGTACTTGGTTACATAGACTGTATTAAATCCAAGATACAAACTTGTGGACAGAGCGAGGCTCTCCTATCACAAGTGTCTAACTACTTTTCGGGGAGGACCCGTCAACTATTAAATAAAGTTTATTTTATTATTTATTTACTTTACCGATACCGATTTGACCTATGGCGTTTCGCGTACAGAATATCCAGGAAAACATAGTACGTTACAAACGAATCGTGACTAAGTAGGTATACGGAAAATTATTATTACCCAACAACAGTCCATCCATAAATATCGCTATGACCTAGCAACAACCGCATAACACGAATAAGCAAAATAATATTATACATTTAACGATACGTGTGATATAATAGTGACATCATTCGTTAAATATTTGCAATGATTATAAATTAATCACGTTTAGCATACATTATTGCGGAGTTTGCGTTTAGCTGGACCGTTCGTTCGTTTGAATAATCGAAATGTGAATCAGTGTAAACACCAGGCCGGGTTATTAAATTATCACGCAATGGATTAATGGTATCACGATTCGGTAACGTGTACCTACCTACTTCTGTATAAGTACATTTAGTTTAATATTTACCCACGTGTAACTCTTTTCCTGTGTAAGTGCCTTCATGAGGTCACAATCAACACGTGTAAGAGAGAGAGAGGGTATAGCCGCGTATGAGAGTTGATAGAAGAAACCGCAGGAGCAGACTAGACAACCAATTCGGTAACTATGATTGACATAGTTGTTTATAAGAAAACAAACCACGTAAACGGTTTACCAATTCTGCAGCTTTGTGAATACGGTTAAAAGTGATAGATGAGATACAGGTTGTAATAAGCAATTTATCAGCAAAGGGCGTACGTACTATTATACTTTAACATCATAATTTAAGACACGTGAACTGCCAAAATCTGTCGTCTCTTCACAAAGATATTGCCAAGTAGGCTTAAACAATTAAGCCTTTAAAGCGACTTAAGAAAATCTAACAATTGAAAATTTAAATTAATTTAACAATAGAGACATTTAAATGGCATCTTATAATCTCATCTCTTTTCTATTCATAAAATGCTAATCACGACTTGAATCTCACTAAACCTCTACAAAATTCTAAGAACTTATTACATGAAAATTCAATTATCATTTCATATCCGAAAAATCCGCCGCTATTAGTTTTTTTAAATAAAAGGTTTTTCAAACTTCATATGTCAGCCGGAAATTTACATAAACACACATTTTTATAGAGGGATGAACCCCCAGGGGAGCACAGACGACGATATATGGCCAGGTTTGAAGGGTACATGTGTTCCAAGGTACATATCCAGACGAACGCGACTGATTCGCACGTGACCCACGTACAGAGCGCCGGAACACGGAATAAAAGTAAGTAATAGTCCCCGCGTTCGTGACACCGACGTGTCTCTGGCAAACGCGATTGGTTGGTTCGGAGGAATTGTGGATTGCCGTGGAAACGATATAGGTACTTTATCTTCCTTGTGTTTTGCCGTAACATTGGTTTCTATTCACCTGATAGTTATTGAAAATGTGCAAATCGGTGTGGTGTAAATAAGTTCGTATCTTCAGTTTCAGGCTAGTCATTATAGCTACCCGGTTTATACGCTATTTATTAATCGTCAATTTACCACTGGCACAAAACAGTATTCTCCCTAGAAGAAATCGGCAGGAAACTTGTGTAGTGGCCCTTTTCAATTAAAAGTGTTTACAATCAACCACATCAAACAGTATTTGGCCTTCTATAGCCTAATAGAAATACTTACATAAATGACATAGTCTAAATTTACAGAGGTAGGTATAATGCTTATTCCCCCATGTTATAGTAATCCATATCGTAGAAAAAAGTAAAGAAATACCGGCGAGGAAAGTTCGATAACATCTAGTGCAATACTTAAATTTTAAATTAAAATGAATGATTGTGGTATATATTCCTCTTTGCATTATGTGTACAACTCTACCTTTTCAACAGACCTAACATTTACACGACCATATCGCACCAAGGCCGATTCTGTGCGTAGCCTGACACTAAATTCAAATTCAAATGTTTATTGCATGTCACATTACAAAAAAAATAAAAATAAATACTAATTTGCCCAGTGCGGTATATTTGGTGTTCAATCATTTGTACAATCCCCATTAACCAGGCAGTCAATTACCCCTACGGATTCGGCCATCGCTGCAGCCCAGAGGCCGTTTTTATCCCGTTCCAAATGTCCAAACTGCGGATTTACGTCGGCCTGTCTGACCGTTTGACCGCATCGATCACGTGACGAACGTGTTACGCCGTTAGTTCCGAAGCCCGAACGATGCATAACACGTTCTGATGCAACAACTGAAATAAATTCTGCAATTGATGCAAAATTGCAGATTACTACCTTCGTTGTTTCGAAAACCCATAACATAAGAGATTGCTACTTACTTTCAGATCGGAGCAATGTATGAGATGTTGTCTGGTATCATTTTTTTCTAAGCGAATGAAAAAGAAATTAGGTAAATTAAGGAACTAATCACTCCAGCAAGGTAGACTGATGACATAACAAAAGTAAGTTATAGGGTTGGGATGCGGCTACCTCCTGCCGCTGTGGAAGTGTTTGGGGAGGCCTATGTCCTGCAGTGGACCTGTTTCTCCTATGTCTAAATACGATGATGATGAGGGACCAGTCACAAGTTAATAAAAATTGTCACTTCATGAAATATTAATTAATTAAGTCGAAATACTCATTTTGTTTCCGAAGTCGGAATATATTTGAAAAACTTCGACATTTGAATAGCGTCTAATAAACTTATAACCCAAAACCAGATAATAGCATTTAGGATAAAGAACTTTCAATGCACATAAGATTGATAATAGTACCTAGTAAAATAAGTTGGACACTACCTACTATTGAGAAGCATAAATGATATTTCACGTAACCTTGTATGAAACGCACGTGCATCGCATGAGCATTGCACTTGATTAAGTTTTACGCTCGATTTGCAAAAGTTTATTTTCATATTATTAACATCTAATAGGACTTACATTCCGAATTTAAATAGAGACAATCGATTATAGTTCTATTGTAACGTATCCAAAAAAAAATATCTCTCTCCATTATAGCACTGGAGGACTGATGTAAGTACTATAAGTAAAAAGATGAACTAATACCTATATAAACTTATTTCTGATTCCGGAGATCGATTAACACCTACATTTACGAGTGGACAAACTACTAAGCCCCTAAACCATCACCAACGCAAATATGATACAAATGTATTATTCGATTCGATACCTACAATATATTCCAATTGCTGCTATCCTGTGGAAAAATAAACACTACCGACCTTATCATCTTAACTAATATTATAAAGCTGAAGAGTTTGTTTGTTTGAACGCGCTAATCTCAGGAACTACTGGTCCGAATTGAAAAATTCTTTTTGTGTTAAATAGACCATTTATCGAGGAAGGCTTTAGGCTATATAACATCACGTTGCAACTATTAGGAGCGAAGAAATAATGGAAAATGTAAAAAAAAAACGGGGAAAAAATAACTATTCCACGCGGACGAAGTCGCGAGCACAGCTAGTTAAGTTATAATTTCGAACAAAATCACTGAATCTCGTTACACCACTCACAAAACTCAATCGGTAAACAAACTCCGAAAACCACTTCAAACGACGCGACGCCATGCCTCCGTACGAAATCAAACTTTAATCAAAGAGTCTTCCCGGCCCGAACGACTCTCGACACCAATTTGGCATCATAAACACGGTTGACCGGTTAGGAATACACTCAAACAAGTAAGTAGCTTTAGCCACACGATACGACTGCAAAAAACGACCCGAAAAAACGAAACAAAGTCAAGAGATCTTATTTATCCATACCTACTATTTACGTGACGCAAGGTCATTGAACGCCGCACATCACAGCAGCCCCATAGAGTCGTTCCAGCCCTCATATTAACGATACGATTGTGCTCGCCGTTAACAGAAATCGCGCCATTGTTTACTATACAAAGTGAAGTTTACACGGCAAACGTACCTGATAGAACGCTTCGGTCGAGTCAAACAATCTGGTGCCTACAATCTGGCAACCAGGTATAGTGTACACAAAGGGGGGACTTCTCCTTGTCCGACAACAATGGCAATAATGGCGACGTTGAAACGCGAGGATTGGTCGCGGGCGTTTATCTGCCGGTGACTGTGAGTGGCGTCGCGCGTCGTCGCGAATAACAATAATGAGGCGGCTAATTATTATTATTACCGGCCGGGACGCCGAGAGCGCGTTCGCTGTACGTAGGTAGGTGGCGTAATCGCTGAATTCTGTATAATCGCTGCGCGCACACATCCCCGCCGCGCCACGTGTGATGACGTCGCCGGTCGCAGGTAAGCGTGCGGCGCTGGTTGGCGGCTATGGGCGCATATCGATCTCGCGATAAATTCGATACGGTGAGCGGTGAATGCACCGCTGGCAGCGGCGCGGTCGCCTTTCACGGCGGCGAAACACAATTTACGATCGCTGCACGCTACTATGAGTCTCCAGCGACAGTGTTTATGCGAAGCGGCTCGAGCACAATTCGTCTGTCGATGTGCTATCGGACGCGGGCGCAATGCCACGCGGACCGGCGAAGCTTCTCGAATGCCGAGATAACATAGTGTGTATTTATTAAACGCGGGAATTGCGCAACGTTCGATAAAGAGAAACGTTTAAATTGTAATTTAATACTGAAGTAAGGTGACACTTAATTGTATGATGAGGGAGGGGCTATCATTTCACGGGCATGTAATCCAATTTGGCGTCGGCATCGCCGTTTCTAATCGTGCTAATTGGGAAACGCCCCGGCTCAAATTATCACTATCGTTGTCGTACCTATCTATATGGATTGAATTGACAAGATCAAAAACAAACATGGAAACATTTCGAAGTAACTCCACAAGCGTGGTGCTTGAAACGGGAGGAATCAATTTAGATAGAAAACGAAGCGGAAACTTCTAAGTGTCGCATCACACACGCGATAAAGCTGTCTAAATTGGCTTGTTTGGAGACGAATACATTTGGAAAGCAAAATGTCATCTTGTCGGGACATGAATAGACATTAAATTGCAATGTAAAGATGTCCGCAGCGTCACCGAAGCGAGTAGCTTATGCCCTGCGATCGCCACCCAGCGTGGCGAATATACGTATATCCTCCAGACGTTTGCCCTAAGTGGTGAATAACTGGAGACGTCTATGTCACATACAACAGTGGACTGCAAATAGGCTTATGATGTGATGATGTAAAGACAGGAGGTACGGAAGATTTAAACGGGCAATCTAGCTACAAACCAATCGCCGATACTTACGTCTATTAGAGCACAAACGGTGACAATTGGAAATTGCATAGTCGCCGCAGCGCTCGGAGCGAATCGAGTTCAAACAACCGTCCAAAGCCGATTTGTTTTTTATTTGCAATTTGCGCGGCGGCCGTAACTAGCCCGGAAATCGGAGTGGTCGTCCAAAAATGACAAAGCGGCCGATTCAAACCGAGAGCCGCACAAAAACGTCCACGTCGACGGAACGAGCGTCTGTCGAACGCTAGCGCTCGGTGCAAAAAGTGAATAATGGCGGACGTCGGCGTCGCGCGTCGGCCGGCTACCACCAGCCGATTCGCCGGCGCACAATTGCGCTATTTCGAGATACGTTTTCCTCTTAGCAGTACCCACGGTTAATAATAATAAACACAGCGGCGCAACACTAGATAACGACTGTTCTGCAAAAACGACGCTAATAAATATACAAGAGACATTGTATGGGATTATAATGGAAGAAGACTCGAATAACACGTGCGAAATCTGTATGTAAGCGTCAAGGTGAACGACTCCATGAAATATTAATGTTGAGCAAACATTCATCATTGTTACCGTATTTGGGCGGCAGATTCGTGTGAAGGAAACAGTAAATGAGTCTAGTCTAGCTACGATTTCGTGCGACAATGCAGAAATTGCTCAATAATATGTATAGACTTGAGAACCTTGTCACAATAATAAATGGCATATTAAATTATGACATGAAGCGTGAAAATTTACAATTTCAATGGGACAAAATTCTAAATTATGTACGCTCGATGAGCGATGTAAAAGGTCGAGAAAGTATGCATGATTGCATTGCATATAACAGACACGTGTTGTGAACACGTACTGTAGGTATGATTCGCGTATTTTCTTTACAAATAAGCGAACTAGACTAATACGAAACCAATCATAACTGACTGCTACATACGTTGCATAATTAACAACTATGTATTAACTATATACTACGTATTTCATCAATAACATCATTATTGATAGAGATTACTTTGAAAGACATAACTTCTGTTTAATTTCCTCAATGTGAAGGTTGTCTCAGAAGACGGAAAAAACGCTACTAGCAATACTAATAATAATTAGCCGAACACCGTCAGGTTTAGTGGGTATTCTCCATTTTAGGAGCGAGTCCCACATAACCCAGGTGTCTCGTACCTAGGGCTCTGGTGTAACGTCAAAGCAAGATTCTACTAACCACACGCGCCTTCAAAGCCTATCCAACGTTCGTCTTCAAACACCTATACACACGTATTTAACGTTTCGGACCACGAATGCAGTCGATGAGACTACTACAAGTCGGTGCGTCAATTCACCAAGCAATCCGCCAGAGTGCAGAGTGTGCACTAAAATATAGGTTCAAAGTAAATTGAACAGGGCGGAACTGCGACACAGATAGATGCAGGCAGCGTATACGACGGGGTGGTACGTTAACCTTCTGACGAGAGATATTCAGCCAGCACGCAGCTATGAATTTGGAGTTAAATTGCTTAGACGTCAGCGGTTAGTCAAGTTATGATTTATGATAGTTTGAAGGCAACTGTGGCGGGGGAACTTAATAACGTATATAACTAGTGCTTGAGTTAAAAATGCATTGGTAAAGTGGTAACACGCCTTCGAGAGGAATCCATCTAGACTAGTCTCATCATCAACATCATCATCATCAGCCTATTGCAGTCCACTGCTGGACATAGGCCTCTCCAGTTGTTCGCCATTTATGGCAAACAACTGGAGGATATACCCATAATCGCCACGCTGGGCAGGCGGGTTGGCGATCGCAGGGCGTAGCTTCTTTCTCCGGTGACGCTGCTGCCCGTCATCGGTCTATGATATTTAGCTACGCTTTCTATCGTGATGGTTATACCGCCACCAGTCGGTTTGCCAGAGCCTCGTTTGTTGTTCGGCAGGATGCACCACGGGCAGGTGAGGATGGCTTGGAGCGAGAAGGTGACAGTTCGCTTCCTTACATCCCTATATATCATCCAGATGTTGGCCCTAAGTGGCGAACAACTGGAGAGACCTATGTCCAGCAGTGGACTGCAATAGGCTGATGATGAGGATGATGTTAGATGGACTTGATGAAATAGAAATGGAAAGCTAAAGAGAGCCCCAAGATGCTGCGGTAAAGGGCATTTAACCAAATCCACCGCTTATCAGTTGCCACAGCCATGCTAGCAATGCCTGTATATAATTATTCTGGCTATGCACAAGACGAGGGCCTATGTCCAGCAGCTGACTGATACAGGCTGATGATGATGATGATGCACAAGACGAGAAGTCACCTTAAAGGTATCATCATGCCACATATTTGAAAAAATATTTGGAAATAAAAAACTAGTAAAAGGTTAGTATGTACAACTATAGGAATCTGAGAATCTTAAGAATCTCGCCTATAGGTACGGCCTAACCTTTTCGTGGTTTCAGGACTTATAAAGTAGATCCATAGTAGTCATATTTGATGATTCCTCTCGCCTCTTATAGGCAGTTCAAATGGCCTCACGGTCACGGACGTAGAATAATCACAATCCGACGGTCCACATAGTTCATTCATAACTAATTCAGATTTGAATACCACAGTTCAGCGTCCGAGTCGGTATGAATTCATTATGGCGGTACGTAAGTCCAATCAAACTACATATAACTTTTCTGTGGTCAAAGTTGTGAAACTGCTTTTGGATAATATAATATAGATAGAAATCCATTTGCGCAGTTGTTTTTCTTTATTTTACGCTGTTAACAGGTCTTTAGTACATACATTATAACTATGTATAATATACACATAGATTTGACACACACACCGCACCCTTAATAAAATAACCTACCTCAAAATTTTGTAAATCTGAGGTAAATTTTGGTTTTTATCAAGAGTGAGATACAACTTTTGAAAAACATCGACCTACACAACACATACCTTTATAGTAGTATCAATTAGAACGCAACGATAAAATGTTACTCAAAAGTATCAAGATGTATATGGGTTCACTTCATTTACCCCACCCCCAAGAGTGCATCTATGTTGGCGTACACACGTGTGCAATTGTGCATACTAGACGATTTGGCGATCACAGACACGTGGAGATTGATTGGAGCGCCCGAAATGCGGTCAGAAGAGTTGGTATACTTATACTCTCGTACGTAACTGATATAGAGCCCCATCAATCATCAACAGTTCATGTTTGTCCCCACAGAAAGGCTTGAGCCTACTCTAAACTAGGGCGATAAGGTCTTATATTCAGCTAGCCTGTTTTGCTTTCTTAGACAAAACAATTAATTGCGTTATGGTTGGGCTAAACACATGTGTTTGACATTCGATAAAGACTGTATCCAATTGCGATCGTGTGACACTTTTCAGAAGAAACAAAAGTAGAAGGTTTAAAAAAAACGCCGGCCAAGCGTAGGTTGATCCAATGTACACAACCTAAGCTTTCTAACTAACTTTCTAACCTACTGCTTTCCGAACCGGTGGTAGCTTCGACGATTTGTAAGTGTTTTTTTTAAAAACCTATACAAATAAAGATTATTTTGACTTTGACTAAGGATTTCTTCACACATGTGCCGGTTCCTTCTTGTAACGGACGTAATTTATTTCAAATTTGTAAAACACAAGACAACGGCTTTATGCTCATGCCTTAACCACTATGCCACAAACACTCCAGAAAAATCTAAATATATAAAACTCAAAGGTGACTGACTGACTGACTGACTGACATAGTGATCTATCAACGCACAGCCCAAACTACTAAACCGATTGGGCTGAAATTTGGCATACAGGTAGATGTAATGACGTAGGCGTCCGCTAAGAAAGGATTTTGATCAATTCCACCCCCAAGGGGATAAAATAGGGGATGAAAGTTAGTATAAAACTTTGTCAATTTTAAGCCGATTGGGCGAAGACTTTGCATGTGTAAAGCTACTATGACGTAGGTATCCACTAAAAAAGGGGTTTGATCATTTCTACCCCCAAGGGGATAAAATAGAGGATGAAAGTTTGTATAAAACTTTGTCAATTTTAAGCCGATTGGGCGAAGAATTTGCATGTATAAAGCTACTATGACGTAGGCATCCGCTAAAAAAGGGTTTTAATCATTTCAACACCCCAGGGGATAAAATTGGTGATGAAAGTTTGTATAAAACTATGTCAATTTTAAGCCGATTGGGCTAAGACTTGGTATGTATAAAGCTACGACGTGCTATGACGTTTAAGCATCCGCTTAAAAGAATTTTGATCATTTCGAGCCCCAAAGGAATAAAATAGGGGATGAAAGTTTGTATGAAACTTTGTCAATTTTAAACCCGAACGGGCTGAGACTTTGCATTCACAAAGCTATACCATGACGTGGTAGATATTGCCAACAAAGGATTTTGATAAATTCCACTCCAAAAGGGATAAAATTTCAAAATTTTAAATCGACCCTTTATGTGATAAAATAGGAAAAGAAAGGCCGAGAAATAAAATAGCCGAAAACTATTTATTCCTCGAAATAAATGGCGTTACCGGTCAAATTAAATCTAAATATATAAAAGGAGAAAAGAAACTCACTGACTGACATATCAACGCACAGCCTAAATGGCTAAACTTAGGCACTTGAAATTTAGAAGGGACGTAGCTTAGGTACCGTAGAGGTGCACTAAGAAAGGAATTCCCGAAATTCCCACGGGAACGAGAAATGCATGAGAAATAGTTACATGTATTTATCGTAAAATAGATAAAAATATACTATGAACAGTGAAAACAAAATCAAAATTGGCTGAAAAATGGGCGAGATAGAGTCGTTGAAAATTAATATCACGAAAACAGATTTTTCTATGGAAATTGTATGGCGCGCACGGTACGTGACGTCATCCGCCACGGCGTCGGATCTCTCTGTCTAAGCAATAATTTTTACGCTTTATAACACGCTTAATAGAAAAGATAGTTTAAAAATTCTACGATCTACGAAAAGATAAAAGATGAGATCATTGATCTTTTAAATTCATAAAAAAAGTCATCCATATTCCCTATTAGCGGGAAAATCTTGAAATTAGGCATGCAGGTACCTTAGTGATTTTCAATTGCAACAGGATATTGCAAACTTCCCACGGGATCAGGAGTTAGCGGGAAAACCTTTTGTATGAAAAATCTAAATCGCGTTAAGATAGATGATTGAAATTTGGCATGCAAGGTACCTTAATGAACGTAAAGATTACTTGCAACGCGATATTGCAAAATTCCAACGGGACCGGGAGTTATTGGGAAAAAACTTTTGAATGTAAAAATCTAAACACGCGTACGAAGTCGCGGGCAAAAGCTAGTAATCTATAAGTATGATCCCTACGAAAAGCTGCACAACAAAATGACTTTACACTTTCTTCAGCGCGTAATGAATAAATTACTTCATCGGACGTAACAATAACCAGATCAAAAGTAACAAACGGTAACGTTGATAAATAACAAACACCCGAGGTGTTTCGGGGTGGGGACACTTTCATTAACGTAAAAGCACAAAATTACTCACTCAATTTGGCTCGAGACAGTGGGGTTTTACGTACGCATTATCGTGTCGTGACGCACAATTTGTCGTTTAAGCTTTCTCACCTGGAACAACAGAAAATAAAGATTATTGTTTTTGAATCCATTGAACATTGTCTGAAACTGCAAAGCAAACATATCATGTTCATTATCATTCTTGAAGGACTATTTCATTATCTTTCATCATAAAACTTTGATATATATTTGATGAAAGTTTGTTCCGTACACACATTGAACACACAAAGTAACTTCGTGCATTATGTTTAATTAAATATTATTTTAACAAACATATATTTTCATTGTGACTACTATTGTTTACCAATAGAAAATATTTCAATTGAAATAATGATGGAATATTTCCATCAAACGAAACGTAAAAGGTAGCACTCGACTCCAAACAGGGCATCCTAAAACAAATACCTACTTCTACAAAGGACAAACACGCGAATATATAAGTTATGATAGGTATGAAGTCGGCTACAAAGGAGTGGGTTCTCAAAAGTCAGGGCACATCTCGCGTCGGGCGGGGGGGATTGGCGAGGGGTGGGGTGGGTCCAGGGGGGCCAAGGTCGCCGCCCTTGCCGACGTAACCTAACTGCGACCTAGCTGTGTCGCCGGGCCTGGGCCCGTTTCGACGATTAATATTAAATGATCCGACCGAACTACTCGCGAAAAAGAAAACAAATCAATAAAGACTCGGGCGAAAATAAATATTCGTGGTTTTAGGATGATTTCGGATTGATATCAGAATTACGACCGCTACTAGCATTGTGTGCAGAACGATGTTGGTACTTAATTTGCCAAGATGTTAATGGTAAGTTTATACCCTATCACGTGATTTTACATATTGTATAGTATCAGATTGTATAATTGACGTACAGCTAAACCTATTCATTTACAAGTTTTGTCAGGTGTTTCCGTTTTAGATTCAAGAGTGTTGTTGTGATCATTAATTACAAGAAGATATTTAGTATGGAAATGACGAATAGTGGTTATTAGCTTCAAATATTGGCAAAGGGATATGTATCAAATGCTTCAAATTGGCACTACCAAAAGATGCTAGGCAAAAATTCTTTCTCAGACATCCACTTTTGTCAAGAGTGGACGTAGTCATTGAGAGTCTTCTTTGGCAGGTAGGATGGCAATCCCATTCGTCCACAGGTGTCTTGGTGACAGATTTGATATGTCTGTCTATCGGGTAGGTGATCGACCACGAGGTATGTTACATTAGACTCTCCCCTGAATCCTCAATCGCCCCATCGAGTTTTATTACACGTAACGTGTCTAGAGAATCTAAGCATTCGTAGTTGTCAGTGTCTTTACCTTTATTCTACTAATCATACAAGACCACTATAATTTATACTGGTGACTGAACACTTGATTTGCTAGCATCCAAGCTAAGGCAAAGCCTTCGTATGACGCACAAACAATAAAAAATTACATAATTATAAAGATTCTGCGCTCCCATTATTTGTGCTAAACGAGCATTGTGATCACGTTCACTGCCTATTTGAGTCACATATTCTGCTCGCATGCAAACGACCGTTGACTCATTGCTTCGTCGTCGAGTTGCATCACGCATTTTATGAACGTTTATGGCGAATTACATAATTCAATACGGTTATGAATTAACTTTATTTACTATGACAGAAAGTGGTACCAGCGAGGAACTAAAATAAAAGAGAAGTCGGTTAAAAATTGTCATAGTAATAAATAACATCCTAGGTACTGATGGGCTGATTTGGGAAGGACTTGCGTGTATTCCGTGTGGATGTGCCAAGTCATCCACGGGAGATTATTCAGGACAGATCAAGATGGACGCTCTTATTATCGTTAAGAGAACGGAGTGTATTATGTGTCATGAAACAACCTTGTTAGTTGATTTAGTTTCATATTCCATTATGACAATACATATATGTATGTTATTTAAAACTTACTGGATAGCAAAATTTACGAATTTCCTTTAAGTCGAAAGCCCTATTCAATATCTCGTGACGACACATAGAAATTAATTGGTTATAAAGCCTAATAATAAACATTTGCCAGTTAAACGAGTAGCAGTTGGAACCCAGAACATAAATTAAGCAGCTTGCGATATCTAATAAACTGAGACCAATAAACGCGAATGCTAAATTGAATAATCCCTATATTGGAATCGTTGTGTGCAGTGAAATACTTCAAGACGACGAGAGAAGGCGTCGTGTTCGCAAACCAGTTTTAGTAGCGCCGGGGGACAGGTGGTGTGGTGTAACCATCGTGGAACCAGTCAATGGCAATTAGAAAAAACTGAGTAGCCATTAGTGTGGCTATTTAAAACTATCAGGATTGTACATTTGCTTCGCTGTACTGATAAGGTTGATGCTATGAATCTAGGCGGTTTTATAAAAGTGTATTATCTTTTTTTTCTAAAAGATTTCTGATGCCCGCCTTTGTTTATGACAAATGTGACACAATATTTTCTTTATCGTGCCCATTTAATTGACTTATTAGTTTTTTTTTTATTACAAATGGGGTCAATGACATTGAGACAACACCAGGTGAAGTTAGAACAATCTATTTAAAAGCATCCCACACACAAGTAACGCAAAGAACGCTCAATAGTAAATAATGGGAACTATTAATTTTGATTTAACCCGCATGTTCACTGTGGTAAATAAATAGTAATTTATCAAAGTTGCTAGAGTTTGACGTCTTGACAAATAACCATGATGCATTTGACTAATAAGAGTACTTAAAAACCTATACTAATAACGAAATGTATCAGGAAATGTGTTTCATTTTCCAAAAACACACTACTGGACGTAATGACAGTCGATAAAGCGTCACAACCCAATTTCGACGACAATCCATTTATTCTCAACGCTCACAATCTGGGATTCGCACGATATTGAGCGAGAGCACTCGTCTGAGCAAGCGAAATCCATCTTCAATGTCAATCGTCATAGAACGAGATAAATGGTTCAATCTCTGGTGCGGTACAGCTAATAAATAAAATACCACTGGGTGTGTTCTCAACGAAGCTAATATTAGGACGATCAAATGTTACTACTTAGTTTGCTTATGGTTACGGATTATGCATTGACAAGATTTTTTGTTTTCTAATAATTTATCTTTGTCAAAAATTACCATATTCGCAAAATAATCTAAACTGTTTTGTTGAACTATTTCAGAACCGTTGTCAGAAAGTTTAGTCATTCATTAGCATTCAAATAATGAGTATAATGAATAAGTGTAATACTTCATTGCATGTCCATATAAAGCATGAATAATATCAAGAAAGTTTAAAATATGCATTGTGCTTCGTTAACCATTAAATTCTTAAATTGGCAATGAAACAAACTTATCAAGTACTTTAGACTTTATTGTCAGACCCATTACGGATGACAAAGATAGATCTTTTCGCATTGATTTATCGCGAACTAGAACTCCGTTTAATATCGGATCGGTATAAGATAGTGATTACACTATCACAATTATATTTCGTAACATATGTTATCTTTATTTTACACGTTAATTTATTGCTTTCGGAATATGTAATGTATAGAAATTTCAGTTGAAAAGGGATCAAAGTTTGTTGAAACGCTGCTGCCAATTGCTACAATATCAGGGAGTGAAATATTTACTACACCCATGGAATGGAATGGAATGGGCTGGTCCTATTCTAAATCCGGAAACCACACGGATTATGAGATACATAAATAATTAGAATTGAAATCAAGGAAAACTGGACAATTCAGGGCAGGTACAACGGCAGATAAATTGCACATTCATTTTGTTACACAACACACCACGCTTCGCTCCTCGCAACCCAATCTCCCACATAAATCAGTAAACACGACTGTTAACGAAAACGTTAATGTTTGCACTTTCCGAAAACCAAGGGGAGAATGTCTTAATGAAAATTTACGATCGCAAATGTGTTTGTAAGCGAATCGAGCGATTCGGAAAACAATTCAGCGGGAGAGGATAGCGGGTACCGACTGTGAAACATTCGTTTCGCCTGCGTCAGCGGTGACGGAGGAAAAATGTCTCTCCCTCAAATAACGTCCGTCCCCCCTCCGATGCGAATACGTAAGCGAAACTGGAATCGGCGGCTATCTGGGCGAAGGCTAGTGTATTCTAGAGCAAAATGGATATCAGTTAGACTTAGATTTGTCGCGACAATGTGACGTTGGACGAGGACGTTGCCTTTTGGGTCACATAAATAAGCTATTGTGTCGTATTGTTGATAGTATGAATACTGTCACGTTTAAAAAGGATAATCCATCCCCAGCTATATAAATTGATTAACTACTCACACTTTTTTCGTTAATGGCTGCAGTTTTAAACATAATAGCATAATTTTGTTAAAACCCGAATCGCTTTGTAATATAAAAGGCAGTTATGTCTTAATTCATTTAACACGCCCGTCATACATTAACAGCCTAACTGCTGTAGCCATCAATCCAACAATTTAATTGGACAACAGTCCAATTTTTTCGTGTCGGAAACTTTTACAAACCGCAATAAATTACATTGAGGCCTATTAATCACAAACATTTTTAAGAGATTTTTCCGTTATTGTATAGTTATCGGTAGCGCTAGTTGTTTCCTACATCGGAGACGGGACAGATAACCTTAAAACCTTTCTCACTGGCTATTACTAGTACAGAGTAATCGAGAAGCATAATATTAACATTACAAATAATAACGTTAGAACGGGGTTCATAATGTCGTCGTTTGAATGATTACTTTTGTTAATTACAATCATGCACTTATGTAATCATAAAAGTCATATCAAACTAAAATAACCATATTGTATTGTGTATAGACCTTATTGAAATAAAATTTATTAACCATTCTAATAATATCCCTTCCAATTATGCTCGGGGACCGGTAAGTGAATTCGGTAGGCTGTCATGTGGAGTGGATACTTTCGCAGATTTCAAGAGCTTATGAAAGTCCTTGGTAAAATCAGTTGCCGTACGAACCTTTACGCTATTTCGAAAAATTAAGTGTGGGTTTATGTATCCCGTTCTTGACACTGAGGGAAAAAATAACGTAAAATCCCTTACGTTATATTTTTCGTTCTACGCATTCAATCGTGTATCCAATGGATGGTTTTATCATGACTAATGAGGCTGGTATCTTTACCTACCACATATTACAGACGTAAATAAAACCTTGATTCTCTTAGAACGCAACCGAGACGTAACGATAAAGACGGTCGAGAAATTAGAGCTTGGAACATGCAACGGTTGCAAGTTACGCGAACTTAATGCATACCCAGACCCACTTTTAGAAAGCCAACAGAAAGGGTGATGCATTACATTCTTAAGTTAATGTAGTAAGGCGCCTTTTCGAATACATCTTGTCCGTTGAACCTTTCGTATTTATTTAATGTTGCCACGGTGAGCAATGGAGCAATTTAGTTTAAAAACGTTAGCTAAAATTTCGTGCACGCAACCGGAGAAAAGCTGATAAAAGTGTAGTTGCGGGCGATAAAAATAAAAATTGTAAGTTACAACGAGTCCCCGGCGAATCGTGGTCGGGAACTCGCCGACTAAGTAATTGCCATTTACGGCGTGTTGCTAACTCCCGCGCTGACTCACTCTGTATCTTTGGAGGCAAAACTGTTTTACGCGGAGCATTCCTTTTCTAAAAACAATGACGGTGAAGTGAATCCACTACAAATTTATGTGTCGTTGTGGCAATTAAGCCCCTACGTATATAAAGCTACGAAAACAAATCTATACAGATATCACAGATTATTGAAAAGACATCAGGACGTAATACGATTATATGAATCAGTCCTGCTGTACCAAAATTGCATGACATTAAATCGCCCGACTCTACCGCAGCTTTTATTTGTATTTTATTTTTATCTTTTATGTAAGTAAGTATATTTTTAACATTTTATATATGTTTGAAATCCGAAGCATAGATTAATTCATTAATATTTATTTATAACGTATAAATTTTCATCGGACAACATTAGTCTAATTAAATATTATGACCTTTCCATCGGATCATTTCATTTCCATCCATTACTAATTAAGGCAATCCATCCGTTATTTATACGGCGAAGGCAATTTCAAGTGTACTATTACAGTGATAATTGTAATTAACACTCATAATAATCGTCAAGCCTCGCTCATTAAGTATAAGTACTATAAATAAAAAACTAAACTAACCATTTCCACTCCGGCAGTGGTAATGTCCAGGCTGGTTCGTGTAAGATTAATGATGACCACTTTGCATAATAAATTAGGAGCATTTAACATCCTTATACAGAAGGAAAAGTGGTTTCAACAAAAAAAGTATAGGCACTTTATTTTTATGTGATGTAATGAATAACGTACAGTTTTAATTTGTGTACTTTATGTTTTACGAGCTTTGTGTATATCTTCCTACTTTTCTATGCAACTGTTATTATCGAAGAGCCATGAAATAGAAACCTTATAAGATCACAATAAATAACAAGTATGTATGCATATTTTACGCTCCTACGAATTCATTAGGGAAATAACTATATACATATGTAACAGGAACAAACTGTGCATATTTTCAAAGCGTAATAATGCTAAAGCACAATTAACTCAACAGACAGCAAGCAGTCATAACAAGACAGTGGTACTTTTAAATACATTCGCATATAAAACAAAAGAACATTCACGCGCTGAATCGCGTAGACAAAGCAGTACGCAAGTTGAATTTAAGCCCGGCCACGTCGGCTCCATGTCCTGGCGCTGACACACCACTCCGCAAAAACAACCTGCCTCCACAATGCTACAATAGGTGGCTGTTGTATCCCCCCCTCCCTCCTTTACGAGCGGCCGTTCGCATGACTCAGCATCAGACTTTGGATCAAATTCGACATTTCGACTTCTGTAGGGCTATACGTTTAGTGACATAATTTATGTCAAGTTATGTAAGTAAGCAAATGTTAATTGGTTCTAGTTTAGATAAATTGCAAGATGTCTTCAAGTCTCAGTCCAGAATCAAAAGAAGGGAATCTTGCTGTAAATTAGACTAGCGTGCATTTTTTTTATTTACTGAACCTCTACCTAATAATAGATTAGCTGTGCTTGTCTTATTAAGACTACATTAATAATTAATGAAATCCTTGTCATACTGCATTTATTTAATACATAATGATAATAAAAGAATAGATTTGTGCTTGTACTACGTAAGACCACGTGAATCAAGATTTTCACAAATCCTCGTCACCTCTATTATTACAACAGCCCTGTTTTAATGCCTTGTTTTCGATTGTAACCAACACCATTTTTTACCATTGAAACGTTGGGTAATGTTGACAAAAAGGTGAGCCGAGAGAGCAATTCGTTCGCTTCGCTCCAAAGAAAGTTCCTTTCTCATTCTTTTATGTTACGACTTTACGGTATCTCGACTATCAAGAACTTTGCCGAGTTAACAAACGAAATAGATCTAGTTGTAAATTGTTACGTGATATTTTAATATTTTATATTTTAATAACGGGGAAAATACGTCTTGAAACTTTTATCTTCTACTATGCAAAGGCACTTTATCGTAAGAATTTTCGATAAAATGATTACCGAATTCATATCTCTACGTCTGCACGGTTAAACAATATCTGAAGTATGTTAAGTACCTAGTAAGTTGAATATACTCGTATTTAAAAAAGTTAAAACAAAAAGAACTAACTAGTACGTTCTTTATCCAGCGGCTAATATCGGAGAAATCTAGAAACCGCATCATTGTTCCTTCAGAATTTCCACTTAAAACGCTAACAAAGAGCTCAAAAGGTGAATAACACCGTAGGAAACGCAGCCGCGCCGGTTTCCGATACAAAACGGAATCCAATTAGCCATCCCATCTCGTCGGCTTTCATTAACCGGCCGAATAAGCGGAAACCTTAAAAAAACCTAACCGGGAAAACTGGCTTCGCGAAAACAGCTTACACAAGTCACCATTAAATACATTTTAATGATCACGGCTCGGTGTAGTGTAGGGGCGAGCGCGAGTGTTTAATTACCTCGTGTGCACTGTAACTAACACGCCTATGAGTACTGTTGCTAGGCGAGATGGTTAACACTTCTACTACTAGCGAACGCAATCCTCATTCGAGTTGCGATTTTCTTTTCTCTAAGTCTCGAAGAAAGTGGCGAAAGGCGCTAGAACAATTCGATTTTTAAAGTGATTAGGTAAAAGAAATACTTTTTATTCCTCTTCTTCATATCGCTCTTTGTGAGTATTCCTAACCATCAACGAGAGAGCGTTGAGGAGGTCCCTTCCACCATCACGTTCGGTTCGTAACATGTCTGATGAACTCATACGAGTCGAGTTGCTCACCGCATATTAAATTTTTGTTAACATCTTGTAAAATGAGGTGTCGCTAACTGTACCATAATTGTTGGCACATTTACGGTCATCAGCTTTCCATCTTTTGTTAACAATAAAGACACTGGCACGAACACAGTTTTAAATGAACATTTTTAAATCTAGACCGAGTTACGAAGCGTCAATAATCACTAATAATCGACGTTTAATTATTTTCTCGGAATCTCGGGTGCTTGATAAATTGACGATAACGGTGTTTAGACGAGGCGACAATTATTACGGTAATTAAATACATTTAATGTTAGAAAACTTTAATGCTGAACGAAAATTTAGCTCTTAAGCCAACAAATTAGAATAGAATAGAAAAACGTTTATTTGGTACTATCATTAATCGATGGATTATTGAGATTCTCTCAATGTGTTACAATTTAACCGACCGCGATATGCCCGGAGGACGAAAGTTATCGATATAGGATTAGTAAGCTAAGGTGGAGCAGACGAATCTTGGAGAAGAAATCGCTTTTAGGCAGACGTGGTGTAGACGCTCTGCAACCCGTTGGGCTGATGATCTTAAAACAACTGCCGGCATACCTAGGCTGAATAGGGGAAATGCAGCGCGAATTAACGGATCTATGTTCAGCGGTGGACTGACTGTTGATTGAAGGATTGACCTGATATGATGCGACTTGGAGGTTATACCAACGTCTATTAAAATAAGATCATATTTATTTAATACGCACACAGAATACTTAGTAAATATATCGAATAGTTACCGTTACGAGATGAAAGAAACCTCACCTTACCGTTAACATATTGTGTTAGACTGTAAGATTTAAATCTTCGATGGCTTTATAGCGAGCTTTATTTCTAATCAAACGGCCACTCCCAATAAAATATATAACCGCACCACTTGTTAATTGCGTGAATATCATACGGGTAAAACCCAGCTAAAGGCTATATCGAGTTCGAACTTCCTAAGCTAATAGAGGTGAATTTCCATGACGGCCTAACTTGTGTAAAATAAGCTTCACGAGTTAACAGTTTTAAGGAGCTAACAAAAACATTATTTTTGTATTTGACTATACACGTCGGTACGGTCGCCATTTTTCTTGGATGGAACTTGGCTGACACGCGAACATCTAGATTAAATTTAGGGTTTCACTCTCGCTATAACCATTCGTTCCGTACTCCCATTTAACTAAAACCAATCTTAATTTTTCAAGTACAGAAATAACTAAATGTGTAGTTTATACAATGTTTCACTTCACAGCCCATCAAGTGCCAACGGTGCAAAGAGGCGTTACTACAAGATGTCAAGGTCTTATCACTTAGAAAAACAAGGCCAAGCTAGTTCAGCAAAACGGAGCATCTAAAAGTGAACATTGCCAAATGTAAAATAATCAATGAACAGTTAAAAAGATAAATAGTACTCGCAGCCTTGAAGGAGAGGCGTGATATTTGGACGTCAAACCCAAGTTAACTTAACTTGGCACCCTCTTAACTGCGCCCGAATGGAACAACTTGGCACGAGTTACGGCTAAGCGGTTTTGAAGTTTCCATTTTTATTGTCCTCCATTGAAAACAATCATTAGTTTGGTACGTAGACATTCGTTCGAGTTGTGCTTTAATTCGCAGTCCATAAGTTACGGACTTCTTTCAAAGCGTTTTATGGACTTCAACGTACAATGTTGCCAGTTACTTCATATTCAACTAGCGAACTAACCCGCCGTTCGCTTCGGGTATTTCTGCTATATTTCATTGGCTTGCATTATTGGAGTTTTAATAAGTATCCCTAAGCTTTTCTAGCACTAAATAAAGCCTATGTTACTCAGGGTAGTTTTTTTGAGTTCGTTCATTACAAACATACACACACAAAAATACAAATGTTTCCTCTTTGTAATATTAAATAGAGCATAAATTGGAGCAAAAATTGGTAAATAATCACAGGGGCCTCACATCTATCTACATGGCAAAGCAAATCATAATACTCCCATATAGATAGAAGTTATAAAAACAAATCCGGCACATCGCAACATCAAACAATCAAATCCGAAGCATGGTATTGAGTCATAAAACCCAGGCACACAGTAGCTCAATAAGAATACCACGGCAGCGATCAAATGGATAATTCACATGTTTATAACACTGGGAACATCCATTATTATATTGTCCAGGCGTGCAACGTAATGCACAGTTTGAAAAATTACACGACACTATTTTGTCCTAGCGGGTTTTTGTCATTTTCGCAAATGCATAAACGCTTTATAACAGGCTTTTCATTTATTCATGCCTATCCATTGGATACGTATAGTATACTAATCCGTCCAATCTAATTAATGTTGTAAATGCGAAAATTTGTTTGGATTGAATTGATAGATAGGATTGTGATGTTTGTTACTTTTTCAGAAAAAGCTACTGGACGGATTTAAATGAAATTTTACAGACAACAGATTCAATACAAAAGCTATGATTGATAAGAACATTCACGTGGCCAGAGACCAATGGGTAATGAATATACCTAATGAAGACTTTAATTATGCCTATTCTGGTATATCTGGCACGCAATCATCATCAACAGAGTATGATTGTCTCCACACGAGGGGCTCGAACTTATCCTAAAGTCACCCACACATGCCTTTTAGAAAGCACGTAGCATATGAACATTCATTTGAAAACAGAACTTTTTTTACCTATGTGGCCAAACAACTAGCAAACCAGCGCCACGCCACACAAAAACACAACATCATACACAAAGATAGTCCGTAGGCCGGTTGTTTTCGCCAATCGGTAGACCAGCAAAAAAAAACGCGCGCGAACCCGTGTACCTAGTTTGAATACGCAACGCGTGTATTTATAGATAACCTTAGAGCGTTGCGCTCACGCCTCCGCGATGCGACTAGTGTGCTATTGGCCAAAAATATTCCTCTATTTTCAGTTGATTGATACACATTTTAAAATATCTATAATTTAACATCGTTGGCTTCGGTTAGAGAAACTTTTTGTTCGGTTGCTTTTAGATGCGTATGGAGAGCTATATTATTTTGTTTGTGACAAAACGTTATCGTCTGCGATACTTTTTTTACGTGCGTAGACTAGGTACTGGATGTCCATTTAACTCTGATAGTAAATGTTTTATAGAAAATATAGTTACTATCAAATTAATGATGATATGGCTGAGAGAGGAGTGACTGGGACCACGACGGCTGATAGGGACGAATGAAAGAAGAGAACATATTGCGCCGACCAAGGCAGGCATATTGGGAGCAGGGCAAATGATCAGAGATATTAAGTAAAATAATTTTTTCTAAATTCCTAAAAATTACATTGAGCACACACATATTTTAGTCTTTATAAAATAATATATCAGTAAAAAGAAACGAAATCAATAACACTACAGCGATAAGATATACCAGCAATACGTATACGTTATGTGTATACGTGCAAAAATGTCTTGATAAGTGAGTTACGTCCACACGAGAGGGCAGAGCAAGGTCACATCTAGAATCTTGAGGGGACATCCGACGTACCTTCCTAAGCTACAGATACGCCCCCCTCCCCACCGTCGACGTTACCCTCCTTTTGTATTAAAATAACATTAGTGGCTATTGTTCAATTACGCTTTGTAGGCCCTTAATATAAAAGCGATCATGCGCTGTATCATTTTATGATACACACTCGAAAAGGCAACTCACGGCAATTGTTTTATCGAGTTTTATTGTGGACTCTCGCGCGATAGAACTAATAACATCGATTACCTTTCGCTATGGGCTCTCAAGATATTGCAAGATGCCATTATGAGATACAATACGTTATTATACGTTACCCATTACGATTTACGGTTAATCGATATCTCTTGTAGAGATTTTAGAGCATCATTACTCGATTTAATGTTTCCCTTCGCCTATTCGGTTCTCGGTTAACGTAAATGAACACGGAGCGGCGAACAATCGATACGACAACGCTTCGACAATAATACTCGAAGTTCGTTGGTTAATTACAATTTTAATAGGTCGGTCAGCGTGTGGGGTTGTCCGTCGCCAGTGGTGTGGGCGCGAGGGGGGGCAATAACAGCCTGCAGTACAATGAAGTTGTACCTAACTCAAATTATATAGCTTTTGATAATGCCATTGAGTCGAAGCGTGATTTTCGAGCGGACTGTGTTTACTTATCGGAATGTAGTTTTGTTTCCATAAGCGTTGTCGGCCGATTTAATGTGATTGTGCGACGAATTAATATTTCAATTTAGCTAAATGCGTTTTACTGGTAATAATAGAGAAATTTAATTTTAATAGCGAACAGTTCAGAGTAATAATCAAATATTATACAGGCTAAATAAATACCTACGCGACATTATGAGCACAAACGACAAACAATAACGGAAGTCGGGAACTAAATTAATTAAGTAATGTCACGCAAACAGGAAAAACATAGGTACCTACCAACTTTATGTTCGCCGTTTATTTTTTTCAAACGACTTTTTGCATTAATTAACATATATTATGTAAAACACATCTCTCAAAGAGAGATTTTCGAAAAGGCAATATCACGTAAATTGTTCTTTGATCTTTAATTCATTGTGTGCGTTTATGATTGAACATTGAATATAGCGCTCTTCACACAGTTTTGAACTTATCACTTGTGAAGTGATGATGAGTTTCACTCCTCATCAATTGAAAGCAGTGTGTGCAAAATTTCTCACCGCTTCAATACAAAACGGAAATGCACAAACACATGTGCGAATAACCACACATTCCATAACTATATCACACTTATCAATATCACAGGAAAAATATTACATTTCGCAGTCGTCTATAGGGAAAACCCGTCTCAACTCGCGACACACGAGAGCAATTTGCGATTTGAGCGTTGGTACCTACCTACCAAAAAAGTTGCCAGTGTCGCGAACAGTCGTGATAATTATGCGCATACATTACCAAGGCGCCCAAGTTTTAGAGGCCGTTGAAGAAAGTACACAGTATCTTCTAATTTTGACGGCGGCTATTGACAAAATATACGCGGTCGGTGAAAGATATTTATGCGTGAAGCACTCGAGGTCATATAACCACGCTGTCAGAAAATTTATTGAGAATTAACGAACAATAATTTAAGTTCTAAGAATTGATTATCTACCTATTTATCGTAAAACACAACATTTATACCCCTTCTTTTAAGTCGATGGCAGAGATCAATTAAAGCGATTGAACTACCGTCATTAAACAGAGATCTAGTTTTAAGTCAACTGTTTGGTGTATAGTAAAGAATCTATCTATTTATTGATGTCAGAAAAGGTGGTAAATGACAATAACTATAACTTAGTACTTGTGAATCTACAACAATGTTGTGTATCAAAGTGTGTGCACGCGATTGGAAAATAAGCACTACATTACATACAATACAAACATTAAAACAAAACAGAATAACGCTTGGAAGCAAACACGAAACTTAAACAAAATCCTAATATCGTACATTTATAAAACATAGCAAATAAAAACCTAAATAAGTGTATAAAAACATTTAACAAAACCATTTAACAACCAGTTTATTGAGGTTTACAGATTATAATATAAAAAAAACCCTATAAACAAGAAATACCTATCAAATAAGGAAAAGATAACCTATTACAAGAATTTTGAATCAGATATAACTGCCACAACGGTATCTTATCTTGGTTTAACGTATCTGCAAATTGTACTTAACTTGAACTTTACTGTAAAAACTGCTAATAATAAATTAACATAGTACATATGTACTAGAAATCAGTATTCAAAACCGTAGACTAATTTATATTTTTGCAGAAAACGGAAGAATGATCATACGTTGGCACTCTATTTCAACTTCATAATAAGGTACGACGAATTACTACTAAACTTAATAGAAAACCTAATGAGATACGTAAAAGCGAATACTGGTTTGAACTTGTACATTTAGTATCGACACGGCGACAAAAAAATGGCTCGCATCCAGGTCAAAAGACGAGCGTGAGTCACGGCATTGGTAAAACGCAAATGATGACGTAAGCAATACAGAGTCTATACTATAACCTCACCCCATGTCCTAACCAAGCTTAACTAAGATGCCTGTAGGCCTGTTTGTCTACTGCCCGAGAGTTATGAGCGAATTATGGCATTATGTATTCAAGTCCTTGACTGCCTTAGCCATAGGATTGGCCAGAATGTGTTCAGTAAATCTTCAGGCCTTCAATGAATATTTTCAATAAACTAGTAATTTTATTGTCTGCAATTAACATGCGCGAACACTAAATTACATAATAATGTTTGTAACAATAGAATTTTGAAGTGACTTGACAAATCATTGTAATTTATTCTAACAGTTTGGCAAAACCACGAACATATTAACCGCTAAAAACCACTTATACAATCTCCACCACCAAATGCTCACGTTTAAAAGACACAACAAAAACAAAAAGCCGACCCAGAGTCCTTGATCGGCGCGAATCGTGTCGAAAAGCATGATAGTAAGCAAATTAAAAGGTAGTATAGGTAGGTATAAGCAATCGATAGCCGATCTACACGTACCGACACAACCGCGCGAGTGTGTGTGTGAGAGAGACACTGCGAACGGATGCGGTCTGGCCAGGGCTACCAGCGATTACGCTAAAATATCCTTTTTCGACGAAACGTTAAAAAACAAACAAAAGAGCTTCGCTATTTTAGAATTGCGGTGCTCTTTTGTTTTTCGGACGAAAAGCCGAAGGGCGTAGAGTGGACAAGAAGACACAAAGACGAAATGGGTACCTAATTGCGGTACGTAGGCGCACATTAAAAGGTAGATACGCAATCGATCGCCGATCGCGGAGAGCCGGTCTGCCTGGTGTGTGAGGCTGAACGAATGCGGTTTGTCCGCTTGACAGGGCTGCCGCGTTATCTTGTTAAATTATTACTTTTATGCTGTTCCAAACTAGTTTCACTCACCGTGTGATTAATTTATTGTGTTCCAAAAAACTTGCTTTAAATTTATTGTACATTGTTGTACAGTATTATGTAGGAAATACAATTATTTGCGGTAGTGTTTTATTACGCGCAAAGCACCAGAACATAGCTTAAAAAAAGTAAATGCCTACACATTTTACCACGATCGCGAAAGTAGGAGTTGGGTGATCGCCGAAAAATCAAGCGGAGTCATTCAACTTTAATCAAATGCGAAATCTAGAAAACTATTTCACGTATACAAAGTATAAGAGAACGTTGGTTTCTGTTAAGTAGGAGACTTAACTTCTTTAAAAGGATTGTCTAGTGTAGTTATACATTTCCACCTTGACGATTGTACTACAGGTCGATAGATACTATTCTGTATTGGTAATCAGTCGATGCAAGCGAAGTTGAGTGCTGCTGTAATCTAGTTTATTGTAAACATATCATATCATTACACAACATGACATCATTTGATAAAGCGGCGCGTTTGATAAGCATAGTTAATTTTTAATCATTCTTAGAAGTAACACGTACTAACCATTTTATTCTACTAACCACTTTAAGAATCGAGCATTTTATATGCCATTATGTCTCATTGAACTGAATAAATACATGATCATTATGTAAATTGAATCCGTGACTAAAACCAGTTTAGGAGACAACAAACGATATATTATGTAATGGTAGTTGATTAAAATTTCGCGTAAATTAACTAAAAAGTAGGTACCTGCACAAAAATCGCCTAATTACGATAAAAAATCCAATTACTTACTTGATTTTTTTTGATAGTAAACAAAGAGCCATAACGTGAAAATAAATTTTTAACGATAAAAATGAATAAAAAGTCATTATTACTGGCCATATTCTTAATTATGTAAATGGACTTAGAGAAAAGAGATAACGAAAAACAGAGTCCAAAGTACGTAAATTAAAACAGAACAGTATGATAAAATTATTTGCAGTTGCAATAGTGATACTAAAATTTCAAGTAAATTGTTTAGTAATACGGCTGTGCCCCGCTGATGCCCACGGGACGGTTACTTGTATTTAATTTAACATCATTTTACCAAAAGCAATAAAAAAAATTTACTCTTCTTTTTTTGTTACAAAATATTGTACATTTATATAAATTGCACTCACAGACGTCATATACATAAAGATATAAGCTCCCACATCTTTCCACGTGCTAACTAAACCTACCTAAGTTCGTAACACATACAAACGCATACAGATTTAACTACGTTGCTACATAAGTATAACTAGGTATATTAAAATCGCTATTCACGATCGCATGGAAAAATGTCTGGGAAAAGCAGGCACACGGTCCGTTGAGCAAAAACGTGTGATGTGATGTAGGTACGATTTTAATGAGCGGTCGTGATTGCAGACTATAAATAAAACGGTGACACGAGAATATAAGATTCGGCCGTATTAGTACAACGTTGATTCGTTCATATTAATGATCGAGATTGAGTTGATATGTTTTGTTAAATGGATAAATGAAATTGCAAATACAGGCACATACACTTACTAAAACAAAGAATAAGAAATTCAATTAAATTGAATTAGGGCATGTGTGTTACAGCATTGGAAAAAGGTATTTTAATGGCTCAGAAAAATGTTCACGGGTTGGTGACCGCAGTAGGTTTTATTCGTACCCAGGTAAACGCTGCTACCTATTCCCTGATATTCCCTTAGTCGTCTTCTACGACACCCACGGGATGAGATGGGTAATCCATTTATGGCGTAGGTATTATTCAAGTTTAATACTAATATTGAAGAAACATTTCATTAATGCCAACCATGTCTATTAATGACAACTAACGACTTTAATGCAAACCGTCATTGAATTCCAAATAATTTAGATAATGGTGTCATACTCAAATCGTTCGAGAATATCGTTAACGACCATTATGGTCAAACAGGCGAAGCAGAGCTCACATGTGGCAGTCGCCACGCCTTTGTCGCGTGTACATTTTTTTTATCTGACTGTTCGACGCAACTTATTACATGAAATGAAAATATCTAGGTATATTCATTTCATATAGCCTTATAAGCACTTATAAAATAAATAAATAAACATTGTTTATTGCATAATTTCTAACAGTACAAAAAGGTAATCCAAGGCCGAAATCTGCCTAGTAATCATTATACAATACTTGTGGGGGGAAAAACAACAAAGGAGGTGCATATATCGTCGAATACCAGTAATAATGGCTACTACCGTGGTCGTAAAGTAGTTTTTTTCGAGAAGAACCGGCCAGAAACTCTACAGTTATACGAAATCCATGTCCAAATAACATACAAAACGATGAATTCTGCATCCGTAAAGGATGTAGACTGGTAAAAACACTAAAAACCTTGACCTAAGTAACTATCACATTGACCGCTGCTCATAACATTTCAAAACGAATCTGGCTCTTGATTTAGAAATTACATACTAAAACTCTGCCCTAACAGTAGAGTAAATCGTCGCGCATTAATTAAAACTGCGCATAGCGAGATTTATATCAAGAAAAAAAACCGCTGACCAACCAGCTCGTTAATTGGCAACCCTACGCTAGTCGCAAGTTACAGTTCGCAATATACACTAGTCTGTCTATAGGCGTATTTATAAGCGTGTACATTTTCTTCACATCGCTGTAAGGCGTCGTACGCACGTAGAGACAAATTTGTCGCGTTGCATGATACGAAATAAATTGGTACGAACGTGCGTAGTGGTAAGAATATCGAACACTGTTCGTTAAACGTGTTTATAGCTATTCTATTAGTATGTTATGTATTGACGGTGTTCGAAGCGCTATACTAAATAGCTATATAATTAGGAAATAGTCTTTATTCATGATGGGTTTACGGTTGACCACTGTTCGCCTGATTTTAAGTGATTGTCAAGCCTAAGACAGAGCGCGCTTACCCAATAAATATAGATTCAATCTCGCCTTTTCACTTCCATAGTTCGAATATAACCGTTACCTTATGAACGAGCTATAGTAATACATATTATTGAAATTTCCTCCCAAAAAAGAATCAAATAAACTTGCACCAAATGTTAGATGTCAGTGTAGGAGGAAGTCAAGCCTTAGGCTGTTTATCCACAGACGCGGAGACAGGCTGCAGAGGCGTAAGTGAGGTAAGCTTCTACCAATAGAATCGTGAAGAGCGAATAGGAGTTAAGGGTTGGGCCGGCATGACAATGGCAACTGACCAGTTCCTTGCCTGTTGGCACAGCTACTTTGGATTTTATTGTCGCTTTCCACCAGGTGTAGGGATGCCATTATGTCTTGTTATATAGAAAAAAAAGGCAGACCTAACGTTTGACGATTCTACCCGTGCGTACGCCGCTTTACAAAGATAGGTCGAGGCGACGCTCCGGCCTTTGTTTACGACGTACAAGCGTCGCTGTACACGCGTCGTTACATATATGAAGTTACATAGCACGTTTATATTAGCGAAACGGTTACGCCGGCCAGTTCCGTGTCTTACCGCCTCTATGTGCACTCGAGACGTCTTACATGCCCTGTACTACGTGTAATTGCATGGAAAGATGCACGCTATATTAATATTTCAGAATATTAATAAGAGTTGAGACTCTTTTACATAAAAAGGAAAAAGTTGAAGTCTTTTTTTTTTTGAGAGATGAGTCAAGCAGCATTTTATATTTATTTATACTTTAAGTGAACAAGTATGGAATTTATGTTCACTACTATTTTAAGTAATTACAGGAATTCTCAGATGAAATGCTTTTAATGAGTTAGCTTAGGATGGACAATACTTTTTGCTAATATAATATAAAGTTCTCGATTAATGTGATAAGTTGAGCAAATAAGCCTCTACATTATAATCCTATTGCCATGTGATATGGATATTATTTGACATAGCTTACAACTTATAAAAATACATTTAATCATACTTTTCTTGCATATTTTTCTCAATTAGTTACTTGTTCTCATGTGCCGAATACAACCCTTTTGCAAAGAGAGAGTAGAGAAATTTGATAATTTGTTATCAAACAAAGAACAAAAAATCAAAAAAGAGATTTGATGTATTTTATAAATCAATAACCATAACTTTTAGACATCATAATATTTAAAAATTTTACAAGATCTACAAAATTAGACAATTATTTAACTCTAGTTATTACAAAACTTGATTTGTAAGAGTTTCTTTGATGAGCAAAGTAAACAAACAATTTCATTTGTTTCATTAAATTTTGATAACTACAAACATTTCTTGACTTGTGTAACTTTCCACAATGAATAGATGAAACTCAAAAGAATTTCCAAAGTTAAATCCGAGTGAAAACAAATGTAGAGTTCTGTAAAGGTAAATAATGTAAGACAAAACTTCGGCATGAAATCCATTGAAACTTTTTACCCAAATCAAAGTTAGTTAAGAGAGAACTCTGTACTAATTTAACTTTTCCTGGGGGGGAATAATGTCTATTAACATTAGAATTGAAATTGTTACATGTAATTCTACAAAATGGGTGGCCTTAAATGATTAAAAAACTATAAGTACTAACATTCTACGATAAATAGAGTATCATGGTTAGATTTAATACTTATATCAATGTGATTTTTCAGAATAGAGGTTGTAATCAATTTTTTTCAAAGTATGTATTTATACCTCGTAGTCTAACATGGTTTCTGGTAAAACGTGAAAGATTGTACCTAAAATGGCATGTGGTAATTTATGGTACTTTAAACTAAATCTGGGAATATCTCTATGAAACTTACCACTAGTGTCCGAGCTGGTTTAAATTAAAACTCTCCTAAAAATTTCCAAGTAACCACTCACACACACTCCAAAGAACATACAAAGAAACACGTTCAACTAATCAAATGTAGGTCAGTTGGTGTCCTTTTAGCGTCCTGTATCAGAAAACTAAACTTCACATAGAGCCTTCTAGAAAGTCGATTCACAGCAACAACACGTTTCTTGCGCGCCCAACTTGTGACGCGTCGGCGTCGGTGCCGCGAGAATAATGTCGTCGGCCGTCAGCCATCGCCTCAGCAATCACCGCGCCGCCACAACCGCTAACATGACGCTATCACATTCTCGCAAATTACGCTCTCCCAACCACATCCACATACACCAAAATTACTCTCACCGATCAAGCTCCATCTTAACTTCATTTTATACAAATATCTAAATAGAAACTCACCGTAAATAAGCCGAATCCAACAACAAAGAGTCACCAGCCACGCGCTCCAATTATAGGGCACACACAAATCACGAAAGCACAAGTTATTGCAGCAAATTTACTTCACAGTAAAGTCGATACCGTCCACAGTCTGCTTGTAAAGTCAAATTGAACAAAGTTTACAGTTTTTCGTGACAATAATCACTAAATCAAGAAAGTAAACCCTGAAGCACCGCCAGCTACGTACAAAATGGCGGATTTGCGTAACGAAAGTGACGCGCTGACGCGCCGACAAACGCATGGACAAACTCGCCGGTTGTCTATGGCCATTAAACGATCAGAAACCGAATGTTGTAATTTACAAGTGTTACTTTATTTTTTATTTATGTGTGTAATTAAAACATAAGCAAATATGAAATTATTTGAAATATCGGTTTAGATAAAAATCTTTTAAAAAAATACATGCAAAAATGCTAAATTGTGAAGAATATTCTGTCTTTCGTACATATCTGCTTGTTTAAATCAGTGTTGACTAAGGTAATCAAAGTGAATCAAAGGTTTTAATTTCAACCAAACCCCCTTTGAAAAAACGGTTTTTATTGAGTGTGTAAATTCAATTGAAACCCTTTCTTGACTATATTAGTAGAGACCACTTAGATTTTTTTTGGGATGTTTTCTTTTTTTAAGAAGAGCATTCAGGCTGACCTCACAGGCAATAGAACAAACCCATTGCGCCTGTCGTCCTCACCATAAAGGCCCACTGAGATTCTGTTTTACGCCCCGCCTAAAAATGCCCGGATTGTAAGAGGAAGGAAACAAATGAGCTAGGGCATTCCACGACTTCATGGCACGAGGCAGGAACGAGTAACTAAACCTCTTGGTGCGCGCAACCATCGTCTGGATGGTATGCGGATGGCAACGTTATCAAGGACGTGTTGTTCGGGAGTGGAACTGTGGAAAGGATAGGATTGGATGGGTATTTGACAGATCTTAGACATGCGGCCGTGTGGTTTCCGAATATTGAATAGGACCTAACTACCAAGCTCATCGTGTGGCGACTAAGGCAAATCAGTGGATCTTTTGAAGGATTGTTGCAGGTTGTTGATGATGATATTCCGTTCCTACTTACTTACGATTTTATAGTGTACTAAAACAGGCCATAATGATTAACTTTTTATTTTATGCTTCCAAAATGTTTAAACACTGAAAAAAAAACAATGGATGTCCCACAACCAAGGTATTTAAAGTGCTGGATTTGAATGCCCTCAGCAAGATTACTATTTTTGACGCGGTATCCATTCAGACCTTCACCGTCTGCCACAGGGAGGAAAAATAGGGAGAAGAGGCAGGCAAAGAAGTTCTGTGCACGACAATAAAATAAACCCTGCGGTGATACAACTATAATATAGGTACTTGTGTTCATATGTGTAATTATGTGCCAAATAAAGTTTTTCTTATTCTTATTCTAGTGTACTGGGGAGCCAGGATGCACAAGCATGATTCTATGAGGCTCAATTGTACAACAAAATGCTTTATTATTTCATGAATTTCCTACCCAAAAAGAACGTCAACTTTAATAATATTTTTATCCTTATCTTTTGTCTAAAGTGTTGCACTACTGAAAAAAAAGATAAATACACAAACTTTGCAATTCCTGGACGAAAGTCTTGAATGTCTATGGTTTGACATATACACGAAGGTACGTTCAAATACTTTATGCAATTATACATTTTTATGTAAAATTAATTTATAGATTTATCTATAGGTCACAACTAAAAATTTGAAAATATTCATCACTGTAAGAACTCATTTGTTATATGAGATGAGCAATTTGAAAATGTTAATTTATTTTTACTACTGTTATGAAATCCATATAAATTTATGATATCTATGTTTTGAAACGTACTTTGAACTGCTTTCCACCATATTTGAAAGATTCTTTCGTCTCGTTCTTTCTGGAGTGTATTTTATCATGTCAGAAAGAGACAACATATGTTTTATGTCCTATTTGTCTTCGCATTTGTGAGCCATCAATCTTTTCCATTCTTCTTGGTTTGTAATTTATTTCCGAAATAGAAACAATATTTTGCATAATATGTTGCAAATTTATTTAATTATCAGTTTTATAATTCGTTATATCTTGTTGTTTTAAACAACTGTACAATTTGTAAGTAATGTTTATGACGTAGTCTTCGAGCTATAGAATCAGCTGAGTTTGTTTTCGTTTTAGGATTAAAGTAAATCAGCATTCTCTCGACCATAGTTCGTTATTGATATCTTGCTGCTCGAAAGGGTTCTAAAACTTAAAAAATGAACGAAATTAAGTCTCTTGAACACGCTACATTGAAGGTAAGTGGTGAAACCAAATTGCAAGTAAGGTTGAAACTGGCTGGCTTTAATAGTTTACTATTTGGACAATAAATTGGTTATAATCCCAAAACTTTCGTTAAATAAGTATGTCGAACGTAATTTTATGTTTTGACAACAAAATCGACTAATTGTAGTGATTAAAGTATTTTAAAAATTCAAGTTGGAAATGTATTAAATTATAAGATGGACTGGTTGTAACTGAAATGTTTAATTATTTCCCAGGTTCCATATGAGGTCTTCAACAAGAAATATCGCAATGCTCAGCGAGTTCTGGACGTGGAAGCCAGGCAGGTGTCGAGTGCTTGTACTGAAATAGACAACACTGCCAAGAACCAGGGGGTGACCACAGGCGAGATTGACACATTGTTAGGAGGGATGGTGAGTTGTCTGTTCACACCCAATTTAAGCTTTCTAGCCTTTTTTTTCCTTCCTTCCTCTATCTATACAACTAGCTGTGCTCGCAAATTCGTCCATGTGGAATAGTTATTTTTTCCCCGTTTTTTTTTACATTTTCCATTATTTCTTCGCTCCTAATAGTGGCAGTGTGATGTTTTATAGCCTTCCTCGATAAATGGTCTGTTCAACACAAAAAGAATTTTTCAATTCGGACCAGAGGTTCCTGAGATTAGCGCGTTCAAACAAACAAACTCTTCAGCTTTATAATATTAGTTAAGATAAATTCGGCCCACCCCACGCAAAATAGGGACTCAGTCATCAAGTTGTGGATAACAGCCGTTCAAACTAACTAACTTCCTCTTACAATCATGGGTTCTTTAGGCGGGGCGTGAAAGGCACGTCAGTGGGCCTTCAGGGTGAGGGCGACAGGCGCATTGGGTTTGCCCTAATGTGCCTGTTGATGTAACATTTGGACCTCGTGATCGCTTACCGTCAGGTGTAGTGAAGTTCATCTTGAATGCTCCTTTTATAAGAAAAGCCTAGTTTCAAGTAGTATAGTATAATAGGATTGTTGCCATAAAAAATGTACCTAATTAGTCTGTCTTTTAGATTATTTAAAAACAAGAGATACATTTTAATTTCTAATTTAGACTAAAAATTACAAAGATATAGTCCGCTAAAGTTACATGATGTGTTGTAATGCCTCATGGCATTTTTTCGAAAGGGTGAGGGGATTATTTGATTTGGAGTTAATTTATGATTTTTTTTTTATTTATTTAGAATGATCAACCAACAGTTTTTATAATGTTGTTTAATAAATTATAACATTCTAAGACAATAGTAATTTTAGCTAAATATAAAAACCAATTACAGGTAGACACCACATGACAAAAGAAAAAAACATCACTTTGCTTATAGGTACAACAATAAACTTAGGTTCTACATAGTTAATTTATATTCTAATTATAGTCTTAAGCCATAACCAGGCAACCAAATCAATCCTGTTTTATGTTTCCATGGTTACAGGTCGAGAAATTAACGACAATGAAACGCAAGGCATCTGAGGCGATTAGCGAGGAGTTGCAGGCAGCATACATTTGCAAGAAGCGTCTGGAGCATTTGAAGGAACAGGCCAGCGCTCTTGGGGAGCCCAGCACTCCTCAAGTCAGAGTAAGAAATTATAAGAATACATAATATAACAATAATTACACATATTATACATCTTAAAGTAATGGGTATACAGAAACAAACAAAACAAAATATTAAAATGTTTACTTTACATTGCTGCCTGCCATCCAAAGCAGAGTGAGTACATACTCCACTCCAGATATTTGCTACTTTGGGAAAACACTGAAGGTTATAATATTATACCATAATCGCCACGCTGGGCAGGCGAGTCGGCGATCGTAGGGCGCTCTGGCGACGCTGCGGCCCGTCATCGGACTGTGGTATTTAGCTACGCCTTCAATCGTGATGGTTATAACCAGTCGGTTGCCAGAGCCTCATTCGTTATTCAGCAGGATGCACCGCGGGCAGGTGAGAGTGGCTCGGAACGAAATTATGATAGGTCGCTCTCATACATCCCAGGTTAGTTAGTAAATGTTAAGTTAAAAACCTCTTATATTGATTATATGAACAATCACATACTACGAAAATGGTGGAAGCTAGTAAATCTTATTATTTTTTTCCCGTTTCAGACTGCAATGAACCAATGGCGAAAAGTGCGCCTGGATCGAATGCTGGTAGATTATTTTCTTAGAAATGGATACTATGATTCTGCCAACAAGCTTGCTGATGCCAGGAGCCTGCGAGAACTCACAAATGTCGGTAGGTTCCCCATAAAAAAATACCCTCATATTTACGCTTCAAAAGTGGCAGGCAATCTTGTAAAGAGTATAACCAAGTACCCTATATTCACTCTATGTTATAGCGAAAAGCGACTAATTGTAATGAACGTCCCACAGCATTACAAGAGTTAATACTGTCTTTAAAAATGGCAACAAAACAAAGATGCTCAGACAATGATGAGCAGTGAGGTCCAAAATAACAGGGTATCCCCAAAAAGACGAAAGTCATTGGGCATAGGCCTCCTATGTCCAGTACAGTGGCGTAGCGAGGGGTTAAGCGGGGCAGTGCTCCGGGGCGCTCAAGCTCAGGGAGCCCTCGAACCTTTATCAGAAATGTCTATCAAACTGATTTCTTTCATTTTCAAAATTTGTATTATTTAATATTTCTACTTATTATTATATATTCCATACTTTTCTATCTGTGGCAATCTAGTCCATGTTGCTCCTGCAACTTTCCTGATATCGTCCACCCATCTTCTGTGTGGTTTCTACTTGGTTGGGGTTTAAAGAAATTTATTCTCAAAAAGACTTAAATAACTTACATGAGAACACTACTAACACCACATGAGAACACAACAAAACAAAAACTGCACTGATGCACCAGCGTACCAGTACCTTCTCAGCATTTTTTCGTCCACTGCTGAACATATGCCTCCTTTCTGGAATTCCAGAGCGTTCTAGATGCGGCGTCTCTGGTCCAGGTCGGCCCTGCCGTCTTTTTTATGTCGTCCGACCATCTAGCTGCAGGTCTTCCGACGCTTCGACTTCCTTCTCGGGGTAGCCAGTGTAGGACCCGGTGGCTCCACCTGTTATCGTCCCTGCGGCAGATGTGTCCGGTCCATTGCCATTTCAGTTTCGCAATACGCTCACCTATGTCGATGACCTTAGTGCGTTGGCGTATGTGCTCGTTCCGGACTCTATCCCGCAGGGAGATTCCTAGCATGGCTCTTTCCATGGCTCTTTGCGTTACTTTTAGTTTATGTATCGCCCCAGTTGTCAGTGTCCACGTCTCACAAGCGTATGTCATAACTGGTAGTATGCATTGATTGAATACTCTTGTCTTCAGAGTTTGGGGGATTTTAGAGTTCAGCACATCTTTCAGCTTCCCATACGCTGCCCAGCCAAGCTGTATACGCCTATCTATTTCGGCATCTAGAGAGTCTTTGCCAATTTTGATCTTCTGGCCTAAATAGACGTATTCGGTAACTCTCTCGATCTTTTGGCCGTTAACCGATATCGTTGCTGTAGTGGTTGGGCCCATCCACTTGGTCTTACCCCAGTTCATTTTTAAGCCCACACGTAACGAGGCCTGGCTGAGATCGCTGAGCATTGCTTCTAAATCTCTTGGTGAATGTGCGAGTAGGACAATGTCGTCCGCAAATCTGAGGTGGCTAAGGCGTTCTCCGTTTACGTTTACCCCGCGCTCAGCCCAATCGAGTGTTTTGAACACATCCTCAAGGGTACTGGTAAACAGCTTTGGTGATATAACGTCGCCCTGGCGCACTCCTCTTTTGATAGGAACGGTGGTCGTAACGTCCTGAACTTGGACAGACATTGTCGCCGACCGGTAGAGATTTTTCATAAGATGGATGTACCTATGATCGATGCGGCATCGTTGTAGGGAGTCGAATACAGCCCAGTGCTCGACAGAGTCGAAAGCCTTTTCGTAATCCACAAAGGCAAAGTACAGTGGTATGTTATACTCGTGGGATTTCTCTATGACTTGTCTTACAGTAAATATATGGTCTAATGTACTGAAGCCACTTCTAAATCCGGCTTGCTCTTTGGGTTGGTTTTCATCCAACCGGTTGGCCATGCGCGACGTGATCACTCTTGAGAACACCTTGTATATCTGGCTCAGCAACGCAATGGGGCGATAGTTTTTATTATTTTTAAGTATTTTTTTATTATTAAGTATTTTTTTTTATATAAACTGCATTCAGGATGATCACACTCCACCTGATCGTAAGCGGTTATGAGGTCCAAATGTTAGGTCGACAGGCACAATAGGGCATACCCACCGCGCCTGTCGCCCTCACCCTGAAGGCCCACTGAGATGCCGTTTCACGCCCCGCCTAAACAACCCAGGATTGTAGGAGGAAGGAAACACATGAGCTGGAAGGGCATTCCATGATTTAATGGCACGGGGCAGGAACGAGGAACTGAACCTCTTGGTGCGCGCTACTATTTCCTGTATGGTATGCGGATGACAACGCTTTAATCGCAGTCTTGCCATAATTTCTTAGCGGCTTGGGTAGAACAAGTGATTAAAGCTAAACTGTTTAGGTTTTTTTTTTATAGTGGCTCGACATAATGGCTTCCCTACGCCTGATGGAAAGCGAAAGAGAAGCCCAAATCGCTGTGACAACGGGCAAGTAACTGGTCAGTTACCTGTCAGTTGCCACCGCCATGCCGGCCCAACCCTAACCCCCCACGAGCTCCGGAAACCCTACTCACCGGCAGAAACACGACCCAAAGGTCATTTGACTGCGTTATTCTATACGGTGGAGGTCCTTCCCCGGACGGGCGGCTCAATTCGAGGTAAGATTCGCTATGCCCATGCTACATAGGTAGCGGTGGGCTCACATTTTTGAGTTTCCCCGGGGCCCTTGGTCACCTATCTACGCCACTGGTCCAGCAGTGGCCCGGTTGTAGTAGACACTAATCCACATATGAAATAACCATGAACAATAAAGTAATGAACGATGTGATGGTACCGATGATATCGGCTCGCTATCCTCGTCACGAACACGTCTTTACTCGGCGGCGGTGGGACGCAGACTGACTGTCCTCCCACCCCGCACCCTGCGTGAAGTGTAGGTACGAGACGACAGTTGTCAGTGTCAGATGTCAATGTCAGATGTCACTGTCAGATGTTTGACAGTGTGTGTAGTTGTGTGTGTCTGTTTGTATGTTCGTGTATGCTACACCGGTAAAGGCTGTGTGTCGCAGACATCTACGCGGCGGCGGCGGAGGTGGAGGCGGAGCTGGCCCAGCGGCGCACGGCGCGCTGCCTGCAGTGGTGCGCCGACAACAAGTCCAAGCTGAGGAAGCTCAACTCCAACATGGAGTTCAAGATCAGGATACAGGTAATACTTTTTTTTAATTTTTTTTATAGTGGCTCGACATAATGGCTTCCCTACGCCTGAAAGCGAGAGGGAAGCCCAAGTCGCTGTGACAACGGGCTAGTAACTGATCAGTTACCTGTCAGTTGCCACCGCCATGCCGGCCCAACCCTAACCCCCCACGAGCTCCGGAAACCCTACTCACCGGCAGAAACACGACCCAGAGGTCATTTGACTGCGGTATTCTATCGGGTGGAGGTCCTTCCCCGGACGGGCGGCTCAATTCGAGCGAAGAGTCGCTATGCCCTACCTCTCTTATAATAATAACCCAAAACATGCAGGGGCACACATCGCCATCTAGCCCCAAACTAAGCCGAAGCTTGTACTATGATGCTAGACAACTGATAAACTTACTTATAGTCTTTTTCAGATAGGATGGGTACGCTGACACTTGGGATTTGAAGTTTATAGTCATGTGGTAAAATGAAAATCGAAGGTAAAAAAATCGATTTTATGATTTATCGATTTCATTTTGTATGGAGAGAGAATCGATTTCGAGATAATTAAAAATGGCATGATTTAATAAAAAAATATTTATTTATGATCCAAAATTATGTAAAAATAATCATTAGACCTATCTGAGTTTGAAGAATCTCTCCATTCTTCATTTTACATAGATAATTATTTGAATTACGATTAAACTACCCATTTAAATGTACTAACTCAGTCGTGTTATACATGATTTTCGATTTTACGCCAATAACTGCTTATCCTTTATTAAGAAATTTAAATATTAAATAAATTTTATACAATAGTTGAAAAATCGTGAAGCGATTTTACGATTAAATCGGTATTATAACGATTTCTATGTTTCAATCCCTATGAAAATACGTTTCAATTTACGCATCAAGCATTACTGATAAAAAATATTTAATGTATTAGATTTCTTTAGTTATGTACATTATAATGTTATTTAAGGTTTCAAACACAAATTAAAGTAAATCTCTGTTATCATGCGTTATAAACAAAGTGAAAACACTTTTTATTTTGATGATTATTTATCAATTTGTCATAGAAATTGCGTAAAAAGGATTCGTTGACAAGTGTCACTGATGTGTCAGCGTACCCATCCTATCTGAAAAAGACTATAGATACTTATTTTTTTTTATAAATAAATACTTATAATACATAGTAACCATCCAGACCACTACAAACATACATATTCATGAACGCAAATGTTTGTACTGTGCGGGAATCGAACCCACGACCCTTGGCTCAGAAGGCAGAGGTCAATACCAAATGAGCCATTGAGCCAGTCAATTATTGACTAAACTAAAATGACGCGCCCTGATCTTTAATCGCCCGGGGACTTATCATGCTAGCAGAGAAATTTTTATACTTCACGAATGTTCGACTCAGAAATATTGTCATTTTTTTTTATAATAGCTCGACAATGGCTTCCCTACGCCTGATGGAAAGCGAAAGAGAAGCCCAAATCGCTGTGACAACTGGCAAGTAACTGGTTAGTAACCTGTCAGTTGCCACTGCCATGCCGACCCAACCCTACCCCCCACGAGCTCCGGAGACCCTAGATAGATAGATAGATATTCTTTATTGCACCAAAACACAGAGTAAATACAGTAAAGGTGATACAGACATGTTGTGGTACATTCTAGGCGGTCTTATCGCTAGTGAGCGATCTCTTCCAGACAACCCTCAGGTAGAGGACCCTACTCACCAGCAGAAACACGACCCGGAGGTCATTTGGCTGCGGTATTCTATAGGGTGGAGGTCCTTCCCCGGACGGGCGGCTCAATTCGAGCGAAGATTCGCTATGCCCTACCTCTCTTCGCTATGCCCTACCTCTCTTATTCTATGTCTTATATTATGTCATGTCTATTCTAGGAGTTCATAGAGCTGGTCCGCGAAGACAAGCGGCTTGAAGCGGTGCGCTACGCCAAGAAGCACTTCTCCGTGTACGAGGAGGGGCAGCTGGAGGACATCCAGCACTGCATGGGCATGCTGGCCTTCCCTAAGGACACAGGTTTGATTCCCCACACGTACACGCCTCGCGTGTTTAGGTTAAGATGTATCTACGATAAGAAGGCACCAGGTGTGTTCAGGTCTAGCAATTTTTTCGAACCAGCATTGCAGGTATGCTGGCCCTACCCAAGGACACAGGTTTGATCCTTGAATACACATTTCGCGTGTTCAAGTTAGTCTGTGTATCTACGCCCAGGACACGCCAGGCGCGATTTTTTTTTAAAAAATAGAAAATAAAAATATGTAGGTAAGTCTTTTAAAGTGATTAAACTAAATGCATAGACTAGTGGTGGTCGGTGCCATAAATTACTTTTAATATGAGGGATGTGTCACGCCGATTATCGGATTTTCTTTGCGTTTACTATAATATAGTTATCATTGAGATAACACACACAGGGTAACTTTCATCATCATCATAAACAGTCTTATCTCAATGATAAAAGTTATCCTGTGTGAGTACACGTGTGTGGTTGTGTGTGTGTCCGAGTGTTTGTGTGTGTACATCGATGTGTGCTACCGTGTGTGTGGTTGGTGCGTCAGTTCCGCTGGGAGCACGCGCGGCTGCTGCACCCCGCGTGTGCGTACGTGTGTGTGTGTGTACGTGACGTGTGCTAGTGACGCGTGTGTGTGCAGAGGTGCAGCCGTACATGTCGCTGCTGGAGGCGGGCCGCTGGGCGGCGCTGGTGCGTCAGTTCCGCTGGGAGCACGCGCGGCTGCTGCACCCCGCATGTGCGTACGTGTGTGTGTGTGTACGTGACGTGTGCTAGTGACGCGTGTGTGTGCAGAGGTGCAGCCGTACATGTCGCTGCTGGAGGCGGGCCGCTGGGCGGCGCTGGTGCGTCAGTTCCGCTGGGAGCACGCGCGGCTGCTGCACCCCGCATGTGCGTACGTGTGTGTGTGTGTACGTGACGTGTGCTAGTGACGCGTGTGTGTGCAGAGGTGCAGCCGTACATGTCGCTGCTGGAGGCGGGCCGCTGGGCGGCGCTGGTGCGTCAGTTCCGCTGGGAGCACGCGCGGCTGCTGCACCCCGCGTGTGCGTACGTGTGTGTGTGTGTACGTGACGTGTGCTAGTGACGCGTGTGTGTGCAGAGGTGCAGCCGTACATGTCGCTGCTGGAGGCGGGCCGCTGGGCGGCGCTGGTGCGTCAGTTCCGCTGGGAGCACGCGCGGCTGCTGCACCCCGCATGTGCGTACGTGTGTGTGTGTGTACGTGACGTGTGCTAGTGACGCGTGTGTGTGCAGAGGTGCAGCCGTACATGTCGCTGCTGGAGGCGGGCCGCTGGGCGGCGCTGGTGCGTCAGTTCCGCTGGGAGCACGCGCGGCTGCTGCACCCCGCATGTGCGTACGTGTGTGTGTGTGTACGTGACGTGTGCTAGTGACGCGTGTGTGTGCAGAGGTGCAGCCGTACATGTCGCTGCTGGAGGCGGGCCGCTGGGCGGCGCTGGTGCGTCAGTTCCGCTGGGAGCACGCGCGGCTGCTGCACCCCGCATGTGCGTACGTGTGTGTGTGTGTACGTGACGTGTGCTAGTGACGCGTGTGTGTGCAGAGGTGCAGCCGTACATGTCGCTGCTGGAGGCGGGCCGCTGGGCGGCGCTGGTGCGTCAGTTCCGCTGGGAGCACGCGCGGCTGCTGCACCCCGCGTGTGCGTACGTGTGTGTGTGTGTACGTGACGTGTGCTAGTGACGCGTGTGTGTGCAGAGGTGCAGCCGTACATGTCGCTGCTGGAGGCGGGCCGCTGGGCGGCGCTGGTGCGTCAGTTCCGCTGGGAGCACGCGCGGCTGCTGCACCCCGCATGTGCGTACGTGTGTGTGTGTGTACGTGACGTGTGCTAGTGACGCGTGTGTGTGCAGAGGTGCAGCCGTACATGTCGCTGCTGGAGGCGGGCCGCTGGGCGGCGCTGGTGCGTCAGTTCCGCTGGGAGCACGCGCGGCTGCTGCACCCCGCATGTGCGTACGTGTGTGTGTGTGTACGTGACGTGTGCTAGTGACGCGTGTGTGTGCAGAGGTGCAGCCGTACATGTCGCTGCTGGAGGCGGGCCGCTGGGCGGCGCTGGTGCGTCAGTTCCGCTGGGAGCACGCGCGGCTGCTGCACCCCGCATGTGCGTACGTGTGTGTGTGTGTACGTGACGTGTGCTAGTGACGCGTGTGTGTGCAGAGGTGCAGCCGTACATGTCGCTGCTGGAGGCGGGCCGCTGGGCGGCGCTGGTGCGTCAGTTCCGCTGGGAGCACGCGCGGCTGCTGCACCCCGCATGTGCGTACGTGTGTGTGTGTGTACGTGACGTGTGCTAGTGACGCGTGTGTGTGCAGAGGTGCAGCCGTACATGTCGCTGCTGGAGGCGGGCCGCTGGGCGGCGCTGGTGCGTCAGTTCCGCTGGGAGCACGCGCGGCTGCTGCACCCCGCATGTGCGTACGTGTGTGTGTGTGTACGTGACGTGTGCTAGTGACGCGTGTGTGTGCAGAGGTGCAGCCGTACATGTCGCTGCTGGAGGCGGGCCGCTGGGCGGCGCTAGTGCGTCAGTTCCGCTGGGAGCACGCGCGGCTGCTGCACCCCGCGCGGCTGCCGGCGCTGCCCGCTGCGCTGCAACTCGGCCTCGCTGCGCTCAACACGCCATATCCTTTTCAATACACTACATCTAATATTTTGTGTAAATATCCGTAGACCTCCGAAGGAAATTGATGATAGCCGCTATATAATCATCACCATTCCTGCAAAAGTCCATTGCTGGATAACGTCTTTCCCCAATGACAATTTTTATTTGGTATTTGCCCTAGACACCACGCTTGGCAGATAAGTTGGTGACCCAGGTAAGCGCTGGCTATTTTTTTCCTGATATTCCCTTAGTTATAATAACTTTTAAGCTTTCGCGTTGCATAATATAATATTAACTTTTTAAAAAAGGTTTTTAAAAAAGGTATGCGCGTTAAATCCCGCTAGTTATATATTATTATTCCCTTAGTTGTTTTCTACGCCCTATTCTAAGTTAGGAAAACATACGGACCTCCATATGCATATCCCCTATACATCCACAATCCACTGAACGACACACTGTATTTCATCATCATCATCAGCCCGTAGACGTCCACTGCTGGACATAGGCCTCCCACACTATATTTACTAACTTTAAAAAATTCAATTCGTCATTAACGTAAACAAAAAACAAATATGAGGCTATAATGCAGCCCTGAGGAACTCCTGTGAATTAACTGCGTGTCCTAAGAATTTAACAGTCAATATGAATATTTCAGACTGAACAAGCGAATTGTAATTGTATTAAAAATTGATTGCATTAGTAAAGTCCCAATTGACACCTGTATTCGTCAATGATATTGCGAAGTACATGAAATCGAATGCCTAAAATAGATCACAAAAACAATATGTTCTTGTCCTGCGTGAACATAACTTTTTATATTCTAATATAATTTAACGGCACACCGTTAAATTATAATCCAATCAAGAGAGGTAGGGCATAGCGAATCTTCGCTCGAATTGAGCCGCCCGTCCGGGGAAGGACCTCCACCCTATAGAATACCGCAGTCAAATGACCTCTGGGTCGTGTTTCTGCCGGTGAGTAGGGTTTCCGGAGCTCGTGGGGGGTTAGGGTTGGGCCGGCATGGCGGTGGCAACTGACAGGTAACTGACCAGTTACTTGCCCGTTGTCACAGCGACTTGGGCTTTTCTTTCGCTTTCCATCAGGCGTAGGGAAGCCATTATGTCGAGCCACTATATAAAAAAATGCCATCCATCAATTGTAAATATACAATTTCACGTTATTTGACAAATATTTGTTTGTTGTAACTGTGTCGGGTATGACCTTAACCCGGGCGCACTCAGTGCTACTCGCTGCACACGCGCGTGGCGGCGTGCCCCGCGTGCCAGCCGCCGCTCAACGCGCTGGCCCGCGCGCTGCCGCACGCGCACTGCTCGCACTCGCGCCTCGTCTGCCGCATCACCGGCGACCCGCTCAACGAGCACAACCAGCCCATGGTGCTGCCCAACGGACAGGTCTACGGCGAGAAGGTACTACCTCACTTTGCCCAAAGGGATTTATAAAGCTGTCTTAGGATTGAAGGCAAAGGGAACATTGACCATTCCTTCCCCGTATTCACTTTCTTTTTGTTCATCAATATACATTGTTCCGATCATAATATATGCTTAAATATGAACACCCAATCAAACACAAAAAATTTAGTGTGGGATCGATGGAAATAATCAGTTTTTAAGCGAACTTTTCTAAAATGATTGAGTATTCTGTTAGAGACATTACTGTTAAAGAGTAAGTGTTCATTGTCTTAACGAATTCATTTATTTGTAACCAATGAATTGACCTAGAAAATATCTAATTTGTGATAGTTGTTTTCTTAACAGAATGTTCTTTTCTCCAGGCTATAAAGGAGATGGTGAAACTCGGCTCCATCGTGTGCCCGAAGACGAAAGAAGTGTTCTCTATGAAGAGCGTGGAGAAAGTCTACGTGATGTGAACCGACGTGTACATACCGACGCTCGAACGCAACATACAGATCCACTTTGTATATTGTATCATAAACCGCACATCTACTCCTATCTAATCATTAAAGTAGCATATTTTATACACATATGCACCTTATTCTTATTTACGTTTAAAACGATTCGATGAAAATACTATTTAAAGAATTTCTGTCAATTTTATCCTCTGTCATACTAATGCAGTTGATAAAATAAATCCTTCTATGCTCTTCTGTTGACTATTCGAGCGAAATGCCATATATCCTCATTTATTCCTTTAATTTTAAGACCTCGCGAGTCTATTACACAAAAACAGTGAAACATGTTTTAAAAAACATTACGTATTGTAAAATATTATATTTTAATCCTAATTAAGTTACGACAGATGTCTTTTATAAATAAAAGACTTCTTTAATATCGATACGAACTGAATACCCTACGAAATGTTATGTTCTACAGACACAATGACAAAGATGAATTTTATCAAATTGAAACGAATCTCCTTTCTTGTAAGTAAAGCGTCTGTTTTCTGAAACCACTACAATGTGGGTATCTATAAAGCAAATGTGAATATTCACTTACTGTTGTCTCAGCGTGATCCATCTTCATCCTCGAAATCACTTAACACCGGATTTTAATGTTTACAAATCGGGGACAAACGCGCACGGAACTGAATATAATTTAAAAAGAAATTATCAAAAATAACAAATTGAAAAATTACTATTTAAATATTAATTATAACAAAACTCACCAAAATTATTTACAAATTAGTTTTAATGAGACAAAATATCATTTTTTGTAAAGTATTTTATAAATATTTGGAAACTTTTAACTTTTCAACGTTTACGAAGATCACGGTTGCCAATAAAACAAACTGTAGAATATATTTAGACCAAGTTTACTTACTAGAACAAAAGATGTGTCTGTGTTGAATATTAAATGTAAAGTAATTGGTGGGTAATTTATGGTAACAGTTATTTTATTCAGTTTCGAAAGTAGTCATGTACGATATGTAAAATTCTCATTGTATCATACTCGTAATATTGTGTGTAAAGAGGTGACATTTGAGAAATATATTATGTATAAGATCAGAAACCGTATTTTTTTCATGGACCTTTAGTTATCCCAAAACTGTGTACAAAACATATATTATTTTTTAAATAATCGTCTCCTAATATCCCGGCGTCAATCTTAACTAATATTATAAAGCTAAAGAGTTTGTTTGTTTGTTTGAACGCGCTAATCTCAGGAACTACTGGTTCGAAATGAAAAATTCTTTTTGTGTTGAATAGACCATTTATCGAGGAAGGCTTTAGGCTATATAACATCACGCTGCAACTATTAGGAGCGAAGAAATAATGGAAAATGTAAAAAAAAACGGGGAAAAAATTACTATTCCACGCGGACGAAGTCGCGAGCACAGCTAGTATTTAATATAGTAACGCAAATAAAAAACCAAAATCTAGATAAATATTTCGTTTATTAATATTTTTACAATGTCGTTTATTCACTCAACGACTTTAGAATACTCGTAAATGGCATTTGTTTATCACATTAAATTACATTCTTAAACATATTTTGTATATTTGTAGTTATGTTAAATGGGAAACAAAAAAAATATACACAATAGAAAACATTTCATTCATTGAAAATGTTCTTATAATAATAACATGATTTAAGGGGAAGATAGGTACATTTTTAATTTTGGGAATATTTTCATTGATATAATATTTAATATATCAATAACGACAGGTTACATTAAATTGTTCCACTTAGTACATATATTCGTAAATAATACACTAAAACATGAAAATGGTAAAGTTAGGAAGCTGAAGATTTTCATCTATCATTGACCAACTGATGTTGTATGTGCAATGATACTGTATTTTTTTATTATTTTCAACTACATTATATTAGTTATTTACAACAGTAACTAGATGACTATCACAATATCGAAGTGGGATGATTTGTACTATCAACTAAAAGTCTCTATAATATTAAGTAAACACTTAACACATACTAGCATTGAAGGTTTTACTTACATACTTAATTGAGTATGATTAAAAATATAATACCTTATATTTACAACAATTTACAGATGTGACTTTATATAAATCTTAATTTTAACATGATTATGGTTATTTATATTTAAATAATAATAACAAAAACGGATTAAACTGTTCCACTTGATGTTACGCAATAATGGTTGAAAGTTCTTGTCAACGGAATAGTGGAGATCACAAATCTAATTACTAAATTAATATTAAATGAAGATAATTTTGTTTTACAGGAGAATTTAATCAAAGTAGTAAAAATATTTTTTGTAAATTAGTACTAAAATAATATACAAGCTTTCAACATATTTGGCGTTATATAAAAATGAAAGAACTTTACGTAAACTGTATACGTATTTTCATTTGCAAAAACTGATTATGTCGTATTTTTTATAGAATTAATATGTTTTTTTAGGTTTCAATTATATTTGAAATTACGTTGACAGAAATGATGTGAAGGAACACACCACTATATTTGTACAAGTTGATTTTAATCTATTATCTAAAAATATGTAATGTTTTTATTCCTTAAAACAATTTTATTGCACCCTAAGGGAGCAACATGGCCTTAAATTTTTATACTAAAAGTGACATTATTTGAGTATTTCAAATCGCCTTAAAGCTTTGCTTTCAATAGCGCTTCCATAATCATTTAATTCCCACGTAAATTTTAAATCACTAATACTTGTTATACACGAAGTGCTTACGAACATGACTTAATATTTGCTGCCCGCTTTTGCCAGTTTTGCTTGTTTTGAGGACATTTCAGTGTTACCATCTGATTGCCCACTATCGATAGACATTCAATACTATCGACAGTTTCATTACTTTAAATACTCAGTAGTATTAGTATAATGTCCCATAGTGTGTCGGTACTCGTAGCAATAACAGTACGTAATTCAGAAAGTCAAAATTACTATAGATATTATGATATTTGAGCTAACACAACTATCAGTAGTAATACTATCCACAAAAAAAATATCAATACTATCAACAGTTGTTGGTAGTATTGATTTAACTTCGGTTTTGAATTTCATCGCTTTATGTCGATATTAAGCTCCAATATCATCGACAGTACCTTTGATATTAAACTCAACACTATCAACAGTAATTTTGATATTTACATATAATTAATACTACCGATTGTTTGTCGATAGTAATCTTGGTATTAAACTCACATTTTCAATTTTGTTTTGATATTAATTGATATCTCTAGTAATTTCAATATTAAACTTGAATACCGTTGGTAGTTATTTCGATATTACGCTCCACTCGGTATCGAAATTGACATCGACAAAAAGATATTAATTTTGATAAAGAGCTTTAATATCGATAGCAATCTCGACTTGACAGTATAATTTAGATATTGAGCTCCGTTACTATCGGTAGCAATTTTGATAACGGGCTTTTAATATCTACATAAATTTTTATACCAAGCTTTAATATCGTCAGTAATTTAGATACCAAGCTTTAATATCGCCAGTAATTTAGATACCAAGCTTTAATATCGTTATAAATTTTGATACAGAGCTTCAACATCGACAGTACGATACTGAGCGTTAACACTTACATTTAGCCGCACCGCACTTCAGCCTACGCGAAGTAGCAGGTCATGAGCGCCATGAGCGCGACGCCGGCGAGCAGCGCGGCGAGGTGCTTGAGCGACTGGCGCCGGTCGCGCTCGCGCAGCAGCTCGGGCAGCACCGTCACCAGCGCGATGTGCAGGAAGCCGCCCGCCGTGAACGGGACTATCCACGACGTTTTGGCCTCTGGAAATTAAATTATATAACAAAACCTTTATTAACCTGTAGCGGCCTCATTATCATCATCAGCCTATTACAGTCCACTGCTGGACATAGGCCTCTCCAGTTGTTCGCCACTTAGAGCAAACATCTGGGGGATATACCCATAATCGCCACGCTGGGCAGGCGGGTCGGCGATCGCAGGGCGTAGCTTCTTGCTCCGGTGGCGCTGCTGCCCGTCACCGGTCTTTAGTATTTAGCTACGCCTTCAATTGTGATGGTTATACCGCCACCAGTCGGCTGCCAGCGCCTCGTTTGCTATTCGGCAGGATGCACCACGGGCAGGTGAGGTTGGCTTGGAGCGAAAAGACGATAGGCCGCTCCCTTACATCCCCGTAGCGGCCTACAGTAGCAGTTTCGCAGCGCACGCAGTTTTTTATTGTGCGCTGCCTAGCGGGCAGTCGTTCCCCGCCGCGCATTCCGACCGCTCGCTAGCAACATGTAAATTGTATTGTATTTATTGGTGCACCAAATATACAGTTTTTCTGGAACTGGACTGGACTTCTATCATTTACCACACCATACCAAAGGTATAGCAAACAACAATCAATAGTAAAATCGAAATTTGCACATTCCAGATGCCAAAATAATTTACGCTTGCTGTTGTTTTCTGAATCACACACATTCGATAGTAATACATGTCAATATCAAAATTACTGAAGATAGTGTTGAGTTTAATATCAAAGGTAATGTCGATAGTGTAGAATAGAGTTTAATATCAAAGGTACTGTTGATAGTGTTGAGTTTAATATCAAAAGTACTTTAATATCAAAGGTACTGTCAATGACATTGGCGGTTGCTGCACACCGTTGAAAACAATCTATGACCATTGATATAAGATCCTGATTGGGGCCAAAGGACCACTATTGTTATAGTAACAAACTCACCTATAGCGTTTTTGGCTCCACTGAATATAACAGCTGTCATGGCTCCAATCAAACCAGCGGACGCAGTCGCCTGAAAAAATATAGTAATTATTTCTTAATTGATCAGAAAAGCAGGCAAGAGATTTTTCAGTGAAAATAATTTCTACAAGAAATATATCTCGATAGGAACGCCTTATTTTCAACATCAAGTCAAAATCAAACTTTTTCAAACAACAAAACATATGCCGTAAACATTATAAATAAACTTCAATTTATTGCGCGTTATCCTGGGAAAGAGCGCTAGAAGTACATTTGGAACTGTAAATATGTAGACTTAGGGGCATGTGCGTTGAATGAAGTCACTCTTTTAATCATGCACCATAGTGCAATATGGGGCCACATTTAGCACACGAAGGACGTTCTACTTTTGATACATTACTGTAGGTCCTACAAGCTAAGTTTAAAAGATATAACGGTGAAATATAGGGTCTATACACGATAACTGAGTAATTTGATGGGATGTAAGGGAGCGGCCACCCATCTTTCCGCTCCAAGCCAACCTCACCTGCCCGTGGTGCATCCTGCCGAACAACAAACGAGGTGCTGGCAACCGACTGGTGGCGGTATAGTCATCACAATTGAAGGCGTAGCTAAATACCACAGGCCGATGACGGGCAGCAGCGTCACCGGAGCGAGAAGCTACGCGCTGCGTTCGCCAACCCGCCAGCGTGCCGATTATGGGTATATCCTCCAGATGTTCACCACTTAGAGCAAACATCTGGATATGTTCGCACCTGGACAGTCCTATGAGCAGCAGTGAAATGCAATAGGCTGTTGATGATGATGAGTAATTTGAATACATACCAATTGTGCCTTAGCAGCCTCCCACCTCGAGAACCCGCTCTTCAGCAGGATGGCGAAGTCGCCCACTTCATGGGGGATTTCGTGCACTAAAAATATAATATTCATTTTATTCAAGTCTGGAACACCGTCGTAAAGTCGCCTGTCTGTCGGTATTCTATCGGTTGCATTTTGGAGAGTGTGCGACGGAATTATTGAATTTGATTCCTCCTGCCCCTTTTTATCACCGGACGAGCAGAGATACTTCAAACAGGCACCGTTACATGGTTCCTAGGACGCGCACAGCGCGTTTCGCTTCTACCTTCATAGTGCGAACGGCTAAAGTATGGAACGCTTCGCCGGGCTCCTTGTTCCCCGAGAGATAATCTTCCGATGTTCAAGGCGAGAGTGAACAGGTTTTTGCTGGGTGAGCGCGTTCCATCGTAGACTACGATATCGCTTACCATCAGGCGAATCGCAGTCAAGCGCAAACTCATTATATTTAGTTTCAATTCAATTGTATGGTGTGCAATAAAGTATATTTATCTATCTATAGCGTTATTCCCCAATGCTTCTGTTATCGACTAGTCAGTATATAGAAAATGGTCAACGCAAGTAAATCATAATGCCTCAATAATTGACCGTTAACAACAAGAGAGGGCGCTCACCCAGTATGGCGAAGGTGGTGAGCAGGCCGACGCGGAAGCCGACCAGGAACGAGCCGCCCACCGCCAGCCCGTGCGTGAAGTTGTCGATCGAGTTGGCCATCAGGTTCAGGTACCCAGCCACCTAAGCGTTTGACAAGAAATACTTATTAATCCGACATGACAACGACACCAAATATATACTATGTTCGCGCCCTATTAGGCGCCTACAGCCAATCATCTGCCGCCGACATCGCAGCCACTCAAAGCGAAGCAAACGCCGCTATTAGGCATCATCAGTCTATTGCAGTCCACTGCTGGACATAGGCCTCTCCAGTTGTTCGCCACGCTAGGCAGGCGGGATGGCGATCGCACGGCGTAGCTTCTCGCACCGATGACGCTGCTGCTCGTCATCGGTCTGTAGTATTTAGCTAAGCCTTTAATTAATTGTGATGGTTACACCGCCACCAGTAGGTTGCCAGCACGTGCTTCGTGGTTGCCAGCGCCTCGTTTGTTGTTCGGCAGGATGCACCACGGGCAGGTGAGGTTGGCTTGGAGCGAAAAGATGATAGGCCGCTCCCTTACATTCGCTATTAGGCACCTCCAACCAATCATCTCCTGCTGAATAACAGACGAGCCTCTGGCAACCGACTGGTGGCGGTATAACCACAGACCGATGACGGGCAGCAGCATCACCGGAGCGAGGAACTACCCAGCCCACGTCTGCTCAGCGCGATTATGGGTAAAGCCTCCAGGTGTTTGGCCGAAGTGGCGAACAACTGGAGAGGCCTATGTCCAGCAGTGGACGCATACTCACATCCTTCTTGTCCTTCTTAGTAGCGTGCAGAGCCTTCTCTCGCGCCTCCCGCAGCAGGCAGCGGCCCATCCAGCGGTTGCTGCCCTTGGCCGAGCATTTAGGCGCGCCGGGAGACGTAGCCGCCGCACTGCAGCAACCACCCTCGCCTGGGGATAATGGGATGAGATCGTCAGGGTGGTAGTTTGGATGAAATATGGCGAATGGTGTTTTAAGGAACCTAATAGCTGAACAAGAAAGCCTAAACGTAGAGTAGGCCGCCCTCAGGCCAGCGAAGTAGGCTTCTTGGGCTTCTCTTTCGCTTTCCATCAGGCGCGGAGAAGCCATTATGCCGTGCTACTATAAAAAAAAAAAAAAGCGACGATTTGAGCAGGAAGTCTCTTAAATGTTGGATGCGAAAAGCTGAGGATCGAGCAAAAAGGCGACAATAAAGGGGGTTTCCGGAGCTCGTGGGGGGTTGGGGTTTGGCCGGCATAGCGGTGGCAACTGACAGGTGACTGACCAGTCACTTGCCCGTTGTCACAGCGACTTGGGCTTCTCTTTCGCTTTCCATCAGGCGAAGGGAAGCCATTACGCCGAGCTACTACAAAAAAAAAATTGAGAGACCAGCAGTGGATACCTGAGAAGTCACATTAGTAACGTTTGGCACCGTTTTTGAAGAATTTGTAAAGCTTATTGCTGCCTACTTTGAAATTCGTTCATTTGCATGATATATTCTTCACCTTTTCCTCAGCGCGTTGGGTGAGGTGGATAACCCTGGGCTTGGCGGCGATGGTGGGTCACCGTGGGGTTTAGCGGGATAACTTGGCACCGCGCACCGGTGTCTTCATCCCCGTTGCAGACACCGAAGGTCCGAAGGGATTCCCCACGTAATAATAAAAAAAAAAGGTGGACTACGCGCGTGCGGTTCCCCTGGTGTTACGGTAATCGCTTAACATCAGGTGGGCAGTGGGCTTGTTGACACCTTAGTTGTATAAAAAGAATTACTACTGAATACTCACCCTTAGTATCGAGGAGCTCGGTGGCGCCGCGGTCTTGTTCGCTTAACAATGATCGCAAAAAGTTGTGCAACCATTGGCGCGGTCAATCCGATGATGGGTGACCAAAATTTGACACCGATTTCCTCTGTGCTTCGGAAGGCACGTTAAGCTGTTGGTCCCGGGTGCTATCTTTACCAACTCAGATAGCAATCGTTACATCATATCAGAGATGATGATAACTCTGACGCCTAAACTGGGAATGGGTATAGCTTACCCTAAGTGTTGCGGAGGTCTGATGGCAGTCGCTCTGTGTAAAAGCTTAGCCCTCGCCAAATCTCTCAGTTTGGGAAGCCGACCCTGAGACAATCGGGAATAAGGCTAGGATGATGATGACTCACCCTTAGTATTGTTATTGAACACACAAGTGTCATACAACTCCTCCGCCGTGACGTCACCGTTGCACAAGCCTTCCCCGTTGCTCTTGCCCCTCTGCTTCCTCTCCTGCTGCAACAACTTCTCGATCTCCTCTATCTCTATCTGCTTGATGGACCCGTTCTGCTTGGCAGGTTCCTTCTCTTCTTCTTCTTCTTCGTTCTCCGAGGCGGCGAAGAGTTTCTCCACCACGATGAAGACCAACATGCCGCTGAGGCACCACAGGCCGCTTTTTAGGGAGACGTGCTCGCCTTCTGCAATGGAATAAAGAGAATATGTTTACAATATATGTATGTCACCGGAAAATAGCAAGAATCGTAAGTTGATCAACTTCCTAGGTAGTTGATTAACTTTCGGAATATAACAAACGGTAGTTGAAATGTATTATTTAACGCAATGGATTTCAGTTAGTTGATCAATTTACGGTAGCCTGACAGTCATTTGATATTACGATTTTGACACAAGTAAAATCGTCCTCAAACGGGCCAATCGTTGTTCAATGTACTATTTAACGGTGCACTATTACCCGTAACTTAATACACTGTTCCCTGATTGGTTGCCGGGATAACGCCACGTGAGCCATTGAACCAATCAACGTTCACCTCACCTTCGTCGGATGATTTTACGGCAAGACCCCGTAAAATGATCAATTTACTAAAATACATACGTTAAATAATATATTTCAACTGCCGTTTATTATTTTCCGGAAGTTAATCAACTACCTAGGAAATTGATCAACTTACGATTCTTGCTATTTTCCGGTGACATGTACACACGGTAAGAGATAGATAGATATATTCTTTATTGCACACCAAACAATTTACATAGAACTAGGTACAGTAGACATTTTGTTGTACAATATAGGCGGCCTTATCGCTACAAGCGATCTCTTCCAGGCAACCTTAGGGTAGAGGATAGTCAAAAAGAGAGGGTGGGGTGGGCCATCAACTAAATCATAATTATGATAGAGGTGATATATATTTATTTTATTCACTAGCACCGCCTTAGGTTCGCGCGGGTTTTAATTTAATATAACCTATGTTCATGGGAAGCTACACTCCCAACAGTAAAAGAATTTTACAAATCAGTCAAGTAGTTTCGGAGCCTATTTTTTTTATAAGAAGAGCTTTCTAGATAACCTCACTCCACCTGATGGTAAGCGGTCGTGAGGTCCAAAAGTTAGGTCGACAGGCACAATAGAGGAAACCCATTGCGCCTGGCGTCACCCTGAAGGCCCACTGAGATCCCGTTTCACGCCCCGCCTAAAGAACCCAGGATTGTAAGAAGAAGGAAACACATGATTGAATAGGCTCAAACAAAAAACAATCAAATCATTACTCTTTATAATATTAGTGTAGATTACTAGCGACCCTCGTTTGTTATTCAGCAGGATGCACCACGAGAAGGTGAGGGTAGCGAAGAGATGATAGGTCGCTCCCTTACATCTATGTCAACCGATTTGTGGCGGCATAACCATCACGATTGAAGGCGTAGCCACAACCACTGGCCGATAACGGGCAGCAGCGTCACGACTATCAGAGGAGCTACGCCCTGCATTTTTAAAGATCTCAGCATACATAGGGACAGACAGACAAAAGTATCTTTTTTTTTTATAAGAAGAGCTTTCAGGATGACTTCACTCCACCTGATGGTAAGCGGTCGTGAGGTCTAAATGTTAGGTCGACAGGCACAATAGAGCAAACCCATTGCGCTTGTCGCCCTCACCCTGAAGGCCCACTGAGATGCCGTTTCACGCCCCGCCTAAAGAACCCAGGATTGTAAGAGGAAGGAAACACATGATCTTTGTTTTATACTATGCAGTGATGATGATGAGACAAGATACAAATAGGTTCTTACGTAAGTCACATTACTAAGTTGACAACAATCTAATAGGTATTATTTCTATTGCTCTGATAAGACGACAGTTATCATCGCAAATTAATAACCCACGTAACTATTAATAGGGGTCAAATGACATCCGGCACGTAAAACTACATAATCTGAATAGCCTATTCACTTTCTTGATCGCTCTGAAACTTTGTAGTTCGAAACCAGTTATGACTGTTGTTAATGATATTGCCTCCTTCCTCATTCAACACATATGAAAACTGTCTTCTACAGAAGTAATAAATAAATAATACGATACATAAGCATCAGACAACATCATATAGATATTATGTACATGGCTGCGATCCCAAAGTAGCTGGTATTACTCGTAGAACAACGAAGGTACCACTTGGGTTAAGGGTTAAACTTAAATACAAATATAAACACCCAGACACGGAACAAACACAAAAGTTTATCACACGAAAGCTTGTCTCGGTGGAGATCGACCCAACCCCACGACCTTTGGTTTTATATGAGAAAAAGGAAGCATTGCCATGCATCCCATAGGTACTCCAAAGAATCTCCGCGAGCTAGAAGTGTGTTGTGGGAAACATACATAGTATTAGATCTACTGTCGATCTTGGAACGGGTCTATGGTTGGAACGCCATTACCCGGGACGACCCATATTAATCATTATGTTTTTCCTCTTACGCATAGTAATGTGGAAGGTTGACATATTTTCTTCATTAGTAAAATGTTTAGTCTTCAATAGCTATTCAATGATGCACTACAAACATACAATATTGAAGACACTATTTCTTTTTGCACTTTTCTGCCAACTTATGTCAGTCATCAGACGGTTCTTTTATCATTTACACAAACAAAAGACATCAAACCTAAAACAAAATTACATTGCCCTTTCATTGACAAGGTTATTCGAGTTAACGAGGCAAATGAGTTTCTTGAAAAACACTTACTAATACATTATGTAGGTACCTTCTTTACAAGTTATTTATATTAATTACTTATGTCTCTTGGTTCCAAAGGCATATTAAAAAATATATCCGTACAGGCCAGTGAATTTGAGAGTCTTTTCAACTTTTGATGATGTTAAGATCAATGACCTCTACACCGTATTGGCTACTATACTTAGGGCTGTAATAGCTCTCTGAGACAAAGGTTTAAGGGAGAGGGCAGACTTGGTCATAAGGCCCCCGACATCATCATCCCCTCACAGTCCAATGCTGGACATAGGCCTCTCCAATTGTTCGCTGCCTATCTCGATCTTGGGCTTCTCGCATCCAGTACTTGCCAGCATCATTTATTTATTTATTTAAACTTTATTGCACAAAATGGTACAAAAGGCGAACTTAATGCTAGGAGCATTCTCTACCAGTTAACCTTTGGGTCATGCAGAGAGTGGAAATTGTGTGCGGTGAGTGTACATAGAGAATATAACAATTTAATTATATCTAATAATATACATGGATATATTGAATATATAGCAAATAAAGATAATATAACATATATAAATAAATACTAACAAATATATATATATATATATAATATATATAACAAATAAGCAAAAACATAAACGGTACTTAGATAAATTCGTCAAGCAATTAAATGTTAACCCAATTGATTCAAGAGGTGTTCACGGACCCTTTTTTTAAACAAATCTTTAGTCTGCGATGATTTAATTGTACTAGGCAAATCATTCCAGAGCCGAATGGCTTGCACAGTGAAGGACATCATCATCATCATCAGCCTATTACAGTCCACTGCTGGACATAGGCCTCTCCAGCTGTAACTTAGGGCAAACACCTAGAGGATATACTCATAATCGCCACGCTGCTGGGCAGGCGGGTTGGCGATCGCAGAGCGTAGCTTCTCGCCCTGGTGATGCTGCTGCCCGTCATCGGCCTGTGGTAGGTATTTAGCTACGCCTTCAATTGTGACGGTTATACCGCCACCAGTCGGTTGCCAGCGCCTCGTTTGTTATTCAGCAGGATGCACCACGGGCAGGTGAGGTCGTCTTGGGCGAAAAGATGACAGGTTGCTCCCTTACATCCCCCCATAGGTCGCTCCCTTACTTGCCAGCAATCTTGCGCAATTAGTCTCTATCTGGTCTGAGAGTGTCCTACACTACGTTTGCCGAGAAGCGGTCCCCACTCCAGAACTCGTTTACCCCAACGGTTATCGGTTCTGCGGCCGATATGGCCAGTCTACTGCCACCTTAGCTTGCTGATCCGGGGAGCTATGTCGGATACGAAATTTCCGGGTTTGATTTCCGGTCGCGTCAAACTAGGTAACGTGATAAAAATAAATACTCAACTGAGACCTAGTAAGATAATATTTGTTTATTACAACTTATCAGTTTTAATAAACAGTCATAACAACAAGATGAACAGACCACATTTTTTACAGTAAACCTAAACAGATAACTCGAACAAAATTATCAGTCTTTGTCTGAAAGACCCCATAATCGGCACGGGCTTTCCTTATTTACACCGACAGGTCAGTCATACAAAAATAATTTTATTTACCCGCGTGCAGATGTCAACAAACGCTCAATAATTGCCTACAAGCGCCACGCTCACGATAACACTCGGAACACAAAACCTACGTGACTCACATAACGAGTGGCTTGCTAATACCGACCTTATTTCGATATAGGTAGGTGTTGTTTCCTATTGTAATTATCGACGCTTAATGAAACACAAAACCTCTACGTTTGTGTGGTAGTAGGGCTGTAGGTACCAAGCGTGATTGAGTTGTGAGACCAGTGATGCCATGTCTACCAACTTTTCGGTAGATCTACCAATTTTCACTTCAATCTACCTATCTACCACCCGATACCTAAAATCTACCTATTTTTATAATTAGTTTGATTTTTGACTTGACATTTCACCACATTTAATTATTTTAATATCGACGAGCGAATGTTGCGTGAGTCATGCGACGATACGTCATACGTCCAGACTCCAGGCCATAAACAAAAAAAACAAGAGACAGCAACTGGCCGTTCGCGCCATATCGTATCGCGCCCATTGATAGTGGAGTGGACTGTCAGTGTCAGTCAACTGTCATTGTCATTATTATACTTTGTTGGTTTGATAAAAAATAAAAATAAAATAAAATAATTTATTCCTGCAAATAGATTTACAAGTAAATTCTTTTGCACGTCAAACTTTTTTTTCCCTACTAGCACTTCGACGTGATAAGGATGAGGCCTGATGAGAAGAAGTGCCGCAAGAAACTCATCAATTTTGGCTTTTTTCAAAAATATACATAATCATCATACTGTTGATGTCACACATTAATACAATATTTGTTACGTGCAGGCGAGCAGCTCATTATGTCCATGCTGTGTGTCCATGTAATATTATCGTCTAGGAAGTCTTGTATATCTTGTATTTTATAATATCCTTTTTTCATAAGACATGACTTAATATGAGACTTAAACCTATGTATTGGTAATTCAACAATATTCTGTGGTACTTTGTTAAAGAGTTTTACACTTAGCCCAGGAAATGAATTGCCAGTCTTATGCAGCCTGAGATTTGGAACAGCAAGTTTGTTCTTGTTTCTCGTGTTAAATTTATGGCAATCAGCATTTCTTTTGTAAAGATGAATATTCTTTCGTACGCGCACAATACAGTCAAATATGTATTGTGATACTACAGTCAAAACATTAATTTCTTTAAATAATTCTCTAAGTGAAGCACGCGAGTTAAGTCCATACAAGAAACGAATGGCCCTCTTCTGCAACACAAAAATGGTTTAATGGTAAATGTTGCGGTATTAATGGTAAATCTGCTCCTGTATTAGGTTCTTCTTGACTTGTTGTATTGTTAAAACTAAATAACGGTGCTGATTGACACAGAAAAAAATGTGGATCCTACACCTGAAGAATTTTGGAAGCATGTTTCATCCATTAAAAAAGGAGACCAGTCTCCAATGTTTCCCCTGCTATGCGAATTCATCAGAAAATTACTCGCACTTCCACATAGTAGCGCCAATGTAGAGAGACTGTTTTCTGCAATTAATAATATGAAAACATGCCAGAGAAACCGAATTTGCACGGAGACTCTATGATACCCCATTTACACTCTCGCTTCGCGATTCGCCTCGTGCCTCGCCTCGTGGTTCGCGCCACGCCCCCCGAAACGAGCTAGGTGTTTACACTCTCGTCACGAGTTCAGTTGTCTTTGAGCTCGCGACAATGGAGGACGTCGAAATGTTAGCGGCAACAAGTCATGGTTTATTGAACTACACACATTAAATACAAATAAAAAAGTAAAATGTCTTATGTTTTAAATCAATTAAAGGTCTATTCATTTCATTTGTAATGACAACCTCTTCCACGCATCGTTTACTTTTTAGTTCATTTTATGGTATTTATTTTTGGGTTCCACAGAATAGGCTATTATGGCTAAAAATTGTAATTAGTCCGTCTTTTAGCTTATTCAAAAATAAAAGACACGTATTTTTTTATTTGTAAATTAGACTAAAACTTCCAAAGTTATAGCCCGTTGAAATTACGCGTGACGTCACTCGGTGAGCCATTTTTACGGGAGCGAGTTACGTCAAAGACTCCCACTCCTAACTTTTGATGCCTTGTATCTTTGGTATTGTTTATTTAATTGAAAAAAGGAAAAATACGTGTCTTTTATTTATGAATAAGCTAAAAGACGGACAAATTAAAAATTTTTAGTCATAATAGCCTATTGGTTCCCTTTGAAATGCTCCAATAAATCTAAATGTTTCCTCATAAGACTAATCCATTTTAACGACCTGCGCGGCACAACGCTGAACCGCGAATGAAGCGAGAGCGCGAGTGTAAACACCCCGCTCGCGTTCATCGCGAGGCCCTTTGACTCGTGACCAAAAAACCGCTCGCGACGCGAGCGCTGCGAGTGACGAGGCGAGGCGCGAGGCGAGGCGCGAGCGAGTGTTCACACTCTCGCCTCGTCGCTCGCCTCGCGCCTCGCCTCGTCACTCGCACGCGAGTGTAAACGGGCTATAAGGGATTGTTGCGTACTAAAAGATTCATAGCAACGAACGGGCAGCCTAGCGCTGAACATTTAAAATTGTACAATAAAAATATGTATAATTAAAAAAAATAAACATTTAAAGAACAGTTTAAGCATTTTTAAGCCTAAAAAAATCTTATAAATTGAGGTGGTAGATCTACCAATTTTTCATTTTACATTCTACCAACTTCTACCAACTTTTGGCGCATGATCTACTAATTTTTTAAAATTCGGGTTGGCAACACTGTGTGAGACATTTCTTTGCGTAAGTTGTCCTGTCCTTAATTGTTAGTAAACTTGGAACGGTTTTATCAATGAGTTGACATTGCTAATGTTACTTTTAATGATTTATTTTTCGATATACCTAATGCATTATTTTTTTCCGAAATGTACGTTGGGATAAGTGTAATACTAATCACTACCAAGTATAAAACAAAGTCGCTTTTCATTCTGTCTGTCCCTATGTGCATAGTATGCACTTAGGGACAGACAGAATGAAAAGATCTGTATGCACTGCATACAGATCTTTAAAACGCAACCGATTTTGATGCGGTTTTCTTTAATAGATAAGATACAGTGATTAAAGAGGAAGGTATTATGTGTATAATACATTCATACTTATAATAGACAAATCAGAAATCCCCAAAGCGAAGCGAGGGCGGGATCTCTAGTTTATTATATTAGGACGCCCTCAGGTCAAGTGGAGCTAAGATTCGCGCAAGATAGGTGGCAAGTGCTGAATGCGAGATGCCCAGGATCGAGCAAAGTGGCGAATAATTGGAGAGGCCTATTTCCAACAGTGGACTAGGTACATAATCAGAAACACTCCGGGGCAACTACTGATAAAAAAATAATCATTTGTTGCCCCAGAGTTTGAAAGTCGGTGGTGATTAAAACCCAGTCACGGAACAAACACAAATGTTCCTCACGCGATTATCGGTCCGAGTGGGAATCGAACCCACGACCCTTGGTTCAGGAGGTAAGGTTCTCTACTAAAAGACGCATCCAGACTTTAGAATAGGCTTGTTTGGCAAAAAAATGTAATTAGTCCGTCTTTTAGTTTATTCAAAAATATAAGACACGTATTTTTTTATTTGTAAATTAGACTAAAATTACAAAGTTATAGCCCGTTGAAATTACGCGTGACGTCACTCGATAAGGAATTTTTACGAGGAATTTGACGTCAAAGACTCCCCCTCTTAACTTTTGATGCCTTGTATCTTTGTTATTTTTTATTGAATGAAAAATACGTGTCCAATACATTTTTATGATCTAAAATACGGACTAAATATAATGTAATTATTTTGACCCCCAAAACATCCCTATTAGAAAATGTTGATTTAGGAACTATCTCGGAAATGCCCAATGCATGGTCACTAGAAGGAAAAGATCCGAGTCATTGCACACTGTTGACAATGGGCTTACTACGTTGTTTTGGTGCCTTGTTTGTATTGGAGGAAGCAGACAGCGGGTTCTGCATTGTTATACAAACTGTGTATTCTATGTAGTTACTATGCGGACGCCAGTCTGCGGTCGCGAATCATCGGAAATGAGGTGATTGCTTTAGTAACTATTTGTGTAGGAATTAAAACCAACTCGACCAACTCGATCACAGTAATTTCATTTATTTACTTGTTTCACTAACTTTCATTCACATTATACATTGGTACTTTTACACAATTACGCGGGCAGTAGTTGTGTCTGTAAGGTCGGCCTTTTATAGTGATAACCATAGAAGTATTAAGTACTACTTATTAGTTCCATGCTCGTTCCTTACTTATTACTTCCATGGTGATAACCCACACCACTACCCTGGTGGGGATCTGTCACTGTCACAGACAAAAGAAGAAAAGGTAAGGTCAAGACAACAAAGCGTATGATGCCGTATCCGTCGACACTGACACCTAACATCTGTTATTTTTTTAATAGAGAACTTTCTATAACGACAGCCCCGGCGGCTAATTAGGTAGTGATCCCTTCTCACTCGAGGGTCGTGGGTTTGAGTCCCACTTATGAATATTTGTGTTTGTTGTTCCGTGTTTGAATGTTGAAAACTTACTTGAAACTGGGAAAAATATACACATACATATAGAAGGTGAGGTGGGATAACGCATTTGTGATGAGCAGCCTGAATACGTCACCGCTGGACATAGCCCTTCTTTGTTCATTTGGCAAGATTTGCCTTTACTTGTCAGGCGGGTTGGTGACCGCAGTAAGTATTTTTACTTTTTTTAACTCTTTAATATTGTCAGATATTTATTTTTACACCAGCTGCGCCCCGCGGTGTTACCCGCGGTTTCTCGTTACAAGTTTTCGATTCTTTTCTTATCTTAAGAACCATCCTTGAACTTCAACGAACATTTAAGAAAAAGAATCGGCCAAATTGGTCCAGGCGTTATTGGGTTATGTGCGTACCAACACATTTAGCGATTATTTTTTTTATATTATAGAAGATATCGGTAGAGACAGCGTTTCCTTAGGTATTATCTGTTGCTATGTCCCCACTCGGCTCTTTGTTATTTCAACAGATTATAAATTATCATAATTATGATAATTTTATTAATTTTTACTACCACTGTGTCCGCATTCTGTGTAATGTGCAGCCTAAAACGTGGAAAATGTAAGGTATTTATACAGGTAAGTGTAAATTTAGCCCACTGGTCCGGATATAAAGTTTTTTTTTATAGTGGCTCGTCATAATGGCCTCCCTACGCCTAATGGAAAGCGAAAGAGAAGCCCAAGTCGCTGTGACAACGGGCAAGTAACTGGTCAGTTACCTGTCAGTTGCCACCGCCATGCCGGCCCAACCCCAACCCCCCACGACCTCCGGAAACGAGGATGATAAGCCGCTTTCTTATATCCCATATGGTTTTATTTGTTGCTTATGTACCTAGGAAGGGACCTTACCGTTCCGGGAACGACTCACAAGTAGGACTTTGTCTAGGAGACACACCTGGCCTTTGTTATCATCCATAGCGAAAATTATTATGGGTTGCTTCAATGAACAATTCATAGGAAATCTCCGTGCAACATGGAAGTAATAAGAAAGTACTGTTGTACGATAGTAGGTACATAATAATACTTCAATGCCGTGCAAATATTTGTTTGAGAAGCTTCAAAGCGTGTATGACGAATAATAAAAACTAGGGAATTAAGTTATGCGTATTTTCCACACTCGGAATTCTAAGGAGAATTACTCTCAAAGTTATTAGAATCCAATGCGGGTGAATACAATGAAATGTTAGCAATTTTCCTCATTGCCTACTGAAGTATGCGTGTAATTTCACAAGTTCATTGCTAGCATAACGACGAGCAAGCAAAAATGTTCAAACAAATTGTTTTATCAATTCCATCGGTACAGTTACTGCGATGGGCGGTCACGATATTTTCATTCATAAAACGAGTTTGCGTGCTTCGCTTCCGTGAGAAAAAGGATAGGTAAGTAAGTTTATGTGTTTTTGAGCTATGACTGATATCGTTTGTGTATTGTAAAAATAAAATTGGGGGCAATAAAGGCATAGGGGTATGTATTCTTCTGTCAGGATGAGGTACCGTTTTATGGTGCCAGTTCCAAACACTCGCACTACGCGTTTCGTCTCTACCACGGACCAAATGTATTTGCTTCGTGGTCGCTACCTTCATACTGCGAACGGCTGAACTATGGAACTCTTCGCGATTAAGTCTTCAGATGTTCAAGGCGAGAGTGAACCGGTTCTTGCTGGGTGAGCGCGTCCCACCGTAGAGTACGATATCGCTTACCATCAAGCGATTCGCAATCAAGCTCAAATCCATTTCGAAAATTAAGATTTCTGCCGCAACGGAATTCAATGGTTTTACTTTTGTACTTTAGAAACGTCGAAAACATTTCCGATACGGAAATTCTATGCTTTGTACTGCTTAGATTAGAAAAAGACCAAGCATTGGAATCCGTTTCCGATGTTTTGTGAGTAAGGGGGCAGGTGACATCTATTGAGTAGTTTCCGGAATAATTAGGCAAGGTTTTCACAACAAACTTTTCTTGCGGCACTTTTTTAAATCAGGCTTCACGTTGAAGGCCAGCGGGAATACAATTCGCAATGCCTACTTCCACTCGAATTCGGAAACTTTCTCGCATGTTCATTCAAATTTGAGATTCGAAGCTCATTTCGAGTTTCCGAATCAGGAGTACCGAAAGGAAGGAGTTGTGCGAAAATACTTATCACTCTTGAATTCATTTGCAGAAATAAACAAATTTATTTGTTTTCTATTTGACTAACCTTTTCTACTGGCGAGATCGTGCTCCCACGCTTCTGGGAGCAGATGGAGGAAAACATCGCCGAGCAAGCCGCCCACTGCGAAACTCAGCAGGATCCGCAGAGTCGCCGCACCAGCTGCAAAGGAAGGGAAAGAATTAGGCCTCAACATTACCACCCAAGTCCCTTATCAAGGTATTCCTCAAAGCGCTCCCATTTTGAAGGGAATTCTAACTACCTACTCCTCGAAGCGCAAATTTTAGTTAATTTTGCTTTCTTTTTTTTTTTTTTTTTAGTGGCAAGACATAATGGCTTCCCTACACCTGATGGAAAGCGAAAGAGAAGCCCAAGTCGCTGTGACAACGGGCAAGTAACTGGTCAGTTACCTGTCAGTTGCCACCGCCCTGCCGGCCCAACCCTAACCCCCCACGAGCTCCGGAAACCCTACTCACCGGCAGAAACACGACCCAGAGGTCATTTGACTGCGGTATTCTATAGGGTGGAGGTCCTTCCCCGGACGGGCGGCTCAATTCGAGCGAAGATTCGCTATGCCCTACCTCTCTTATTTCGTGAGCGTAATCAAAAGGAGCGCTCCGAGGTATAGTTGGGAGCACTTCGAGGAATACACTCCCTTATCAAGGACTAGCTGTGCTCGCGACTTCGTCCGCGTGGAATAGTATTTTTCCCCGTTTCTTTTTACATTTTCCATTATTTCTTTGCTTCTAATAGTTGCAGCGTGATGTTATATAGCCTAAAGCCTTCCTCGATAAATGGTCTATTCAACACAAAAAGAATTTTTCAATTCGGACCAGTAGTTCCTGAGATTAGCGCGTTCAAACAAACAAACAAACAAACTCTTCAGCTTTATAATATTAGTTAAGATAATATTAGTTAAGATATCACAAGGTTTCTTAGCATCCTACTAGGAAGATTCCTACGCTCCATTAAAATTCTGAAGCATCACATTTAATAGGAAGGAAAGGTGTGTGCCAATGATGAGTTGCAAGTCAAAATCGTCTTTAACTCGGTAAAAATAAAACCTACTGCTGTGATGAATCCGCCTGCCAAACGTGATGACTAAGGCAAATCCCTCCAAATGACATTTATCCTTGGGGGAGGTAAACGTTCTTTTTTGTTTCAATAAGTTTTTAACATCTCATCAGCTGTTTCACTTATTTTTCCAGTTTAAAATGAGCAATTACAACTAATGGCCCTGCCAAGACGGATCCTTTTTGTCCGAAGACTAGTCCACTACTGGATATAGGCCTCTTCAGTTGCTCGCCACTTTGGGCAAACACCTGGGTGGCTGTACCCACAATCACTACGCTGGGAAGGCAGGTTGGCGATCGCTGGGCGTAACTCCTCGCTCCGGTGACGCTGCTGCCCGTCATCGGTCTGTGGTATTTAGCTACGCCTTCGATCATGATGATTATACCGCCACCAGTCGGTATCCAGAGCTTCGTCTGATATTCCGTAGGATTCACCACGGGCAGTCGAGGGTGGCTTGGAGCAAAGAGATGATGTGTCGCTCCCTTACATCCCCTATGTTAAAGCCAGTTGTCATATTCTCTTGGATTTGTGATTCTTAGATGCTCAAACATGCTATGTCGTATATAATAAGTAATAACATTGAGAATAGTTGTGGCATTTTTTTTTCTAGTATATTTTGAACTATAGGTAGGTATGAAGTCATCGGCACGATGCGCCAGGGTCACTATACCATTCCGCATTCAGAACAGCTATACAAAAAAGATAGACATGTGATTCGTTTAATTTATGACAATTAGGTTGCGTAGTAAATGGAATTCAATATAATTGATAATATATTTTATATCAGCGAAATATTTTTTAAGAAATGAAGAAAACACGACAAGACTTGTTCATCGACGTCATGTATTCGTGAAATCATATGTGCGAAAATCATTCTTTTTGCGACTACACTGATTCTTTTGTTTTATTTGTTTAATGTGCTAGCTAATTTATTCGCTAATTAATTTATTTAAGTTTATTTAGTTTTATTTCTACACACTAGGTTAGAAAAATCTAACGAATTTAAAATTCTAACTTTAATCTAACGAAATAATAACTAACGTTATTTTGTTAATACATATTATAAAACTAAATAGCAGCACAGTTTTTCTAATAAAATTATGTAGTTTCTAATTTTTTTTTATTTATTTATTTATTTATTTAAAACTTTATTGCACAAAATGGTACAAAAGGCGAACTTAATGCTAGGAGCATTCTCTACCAGTTAACCTTTGGATCATGCAGAGAGCAAATGTGTGTGCGGTGAGTGTAAAAAGAAACACTGTAAAAGATAATACCTAATTTATAATCAATAAACTAATATGCTAAATATACTACTTATTAAAATGTGCTATAAATACGTATACATACATGGATATATATACACATATAAGCAATTAATATAATAATACATATAAAATAAGTATATACAATAATATATATACATATATATACACATATATAAATATATGCAGGACATATATAACAGATAATCTTGACGAGCAATTTATGAATTACGACGAATAATTTAAAAGATGTTCACGTACCCTCTTTTTAAACAATTCCTTATTCTGTGAGGACTTAATTTTACAAGGCAAGGCATTCCACAGCCGAATGGCTTGCACAGTAAAAGATTGAGAGAAGAAGCCGGAGCGGTGAAGTGGGACAGAAAGCTGAAAATTATTGGAAGAACGGAGAGGCCGGTCATGGGATTGGTATAAAAATTTAAATTGACTCTTGAGATAAGAGGGGGCCATAGGGTTAAATAAAATATTAAAGAGTAAGCAGACAATTCTGGAATGTCTACGTTGTCGAATAGGTAGCCATTTGAGTTGGGCACGAAAAGCGGAAACATGGTCATACTTTTCTCGATTGCGTCACAGATTACTTGATCGGGTGTTTTACAATTCGGCAAACAGGTTTCATAACATTTCGCGGTGTGGCGACATGCAATCGGCAATGACGGAACTTGCGAGAAAAGTCAACATTGACACTATCGGCTAACAAAAGAATAATAGTGTCAGTCTACGACTATTCCATGGAAGTATTATGTACTACGTACAACAAGACTCTTAATGTACTAATAATGTATTATTTTCTTAAATGTAAGTTGCAAGATGCATAGGTAGAGCGCATTCCTGTTGTACCTACGTAGGACTTTTTACTTCCATGGTTTATTCGACACCAAGCTTATCAAAATATCCACTGACAAAGAACCTTACAGCAGCGTAGGTTTGATTAGGGATCTTTGGAAAACAGTTAATCGGAAAACAAAGGAGTTTTAGGTTTTATTTTATGCTCCAAAGTTCAGTTAAGTGCTAAAGTTGTGTCTTCGAGTTTACATCTGACGTTATCCGACTTGTCTTGCTCCACTCCCGTTGGGACTTGAAGTCAACGGGATGCTACGGGAACATTGGTTTCCATATAATCGGTATCGTAGAATACCGATACAAATATAAACGTCTGCGTTGTACTGTAATTTGGTCAATTCCCACTCGACATTGGCCGTAATGATCGTCATAAAGAGGTTGGTTGCCATTAAATTAAAAAGAAAAGCTTGATCAGGCGCGGAAAAAAATGAAGAAGTCTTCTTCTCTTTGTAGAATGCAGATGACAAATTTCGCCGGATCCACTACCAAGAAAAATGTATTTAAAACCGATATCATCGTCTTCATCTTATCAACCACGTTACTAATTCAGCCGTTCTGGTATTCCATCATAATCAACGACTATGACTGAAGCACCAAGTGTTCTGAATGATGTTTCATCATCATTTACCCATTACATAAATCATGTCAAATACTAAACTATCAAACGCATTATTGATTCGCAGCTGTTAAACATAGTATCATGATGATCAGTGTCATATTAACCGATATCTGTAGACTGATTTCCTATCCACAATCCAGCAAGTGAACTGGAGTGACCGAATTTTGTTTACATAGGAATATACGTATGATGGTTAATTTAAGATATGTTTCTTCTGTAGTAAGTGAAACTAAAATCTGAAATTTGATTTGGGAAAAAACACCAGAAGATAAAAGAAATGGAGAGAATGGATTATACTGAAATCCACAGAAGTTGAATAGGTATATACTGCTTCACAAAAGTCTTTATTTCAAACAATTCGTTTTTGAATTTTTTTTTACCGATACACATGACAAGAATTTGAACAAAAATACCATATTATAGCAACTACTACAGATACAGATAACAAGAATTCTAACGTAAAGACCATATTTAGCAACACGCTAAAAATGCTGTTTCTTCACATTTTATTAAATTTTGAAATCATTAGGTATCACAATTTATCAGTATCAGTGTTAGAACAGAGTGGCTTAAAGGTCGAAGAACCGAAACGTACGGAGGTGACATTTCACCAGATAAAAGAAAAGAAATAAGTAGTAGGAGACAGGGTGATGGATTGATTCTATATCGGCGATAAAGTTTGATAACCTGAAATGTAGATGAAGCATTGATAAATGTTTTTATTATAACAATGACTTTATTTTTAGCAATACTCTTTGAAGACTAGATGCCATTTGATATAATGAAAAATATCTTTGTTCCCGTGGACTTATGACAAGCAATCATGAATTGTCAAATTTTGCAAGTACAAATAATAATAAAATTTACCACCGTGTTCTGAAAGTTGTTTTCTATCGAGAAGAACCTATAATTCTACCTGCCCCCCAGTTCTTTTTTGTTTGATTCTTAGACATAAGACCACAATAATCACAGCCACGTTAAGTGATAATTTGCTTACTAATATAGAGCTACAGCTATAGCGAGTTTTACCATCGGACGAGCAAGAACACGACAAGGAGACACCGATTTAAGGTGCAGGTTCCAAAAACTCGCACAAGGAGCTTTGATTCTACATTGATAGTGCGAGCGGCTAAGATATAAAATTCTTTACCGGAGTCCATGTTCCCCGATAGATATAACCTTCAGATTTCGAGAGTGAATCCTTCAGTTTTTTCGGGTGAGCGCGCTCCATCGTTGGTTCTATAGTTTTCTAAATGACTACGATGATAGCCAAGGCGGACTTGTCATCATCATCGGACTTTTAGGGACCGGAAGGCCAAAGAAAATGGCAAATACGAACTTAAAAGAAATTGCCAAAATACTTGAAGCAGAAATAAGGTCAACAATGCAATATCAAGAAACCAAATCTAATTCTAAGCTTTTTAACAGATATATCAAGTACTTCATCGGGTAAAATAGGCGTAATAATAGGCATAAATGAAAACCGATCGTTACTTTTGTACATTATAAAAATCTTCTGTTATCGATAGCACAAATTAAATCTCACAATTGCGCAAGTGATATCAAAATTAATGTCACGATTACGGGTAGTACTAATACAGCTTATTGATTGCTTCAACACATTCAGTGGTAGTATCAATAAGAATTATCAACAGATAGCGTACAATACATGTGTAATTACGTGTAGTGATTGATTGATACGGATAATTAGTGTTGTCGTTACATGCTGTAAACATAATCCTTTTGAACACATTTTGATTTCACGATAGAGCAGTAGGCTGTTACTGGCTAATAAAGTCCAATCAACCACTGTATGCCATAAATATAGATTGGATGCTATGAATCAAAGAACGCAATGAAGATTCTACAAGATGGGACATGACATTTATAAACAGAATTCAAAGTAAGTGAAACTAAGCCATGAAGGCAAAATAGACATCTCTCATCTATATATATAAAAGGAGAAACTGACTGACTGACTGACTGACATATCAACGCACAGCCCAAACGGCTAAACGTAGGCACTTGAAATTTGGAAGGGACGTAGCTTAGGTACCGTAGGGGTGCACTAAGAAAGGAATTCCCGAAATTCCCACGGGAACGGGAATTAGCGGGAAAATCCTTTTGTATGAAAAATCTAAACCGCTTAAGTTAGACGCTTGAAATTTGGCATGCAGGTACCTTAGTAAATATAAAGTTTAGTTATGGCTGTATTTTGAGAAATTCTCACGGGAACGGGAGTTAGCGGGAAAAAACTTTTGTATGTATAAATTTAAACACGCGGACGAAGTCGCGGGCAAAAGCTAGTAGCATATAAAGAAATGGTTATTTTCTCTGGTCACATTGCCAGAAAATATGGACATAATATGGGAAATGTGGAACGGCTGATAGTAAAGGTCGACGCGAAACACTCAAAGAGATTTTCTTTTAATCAATGCTTTACTGTTTCTTCTTCAAATAATATTTGTCTTTTGACGTGAAGTTGTATTTGTCACAGATGATTGAATCATCAAGATCTAGCCAGTCAATTTAATAGCCCTGGTCCTTCCACTGCAGAACGTAGGCCTCTTTTAATTCATGCCCGCAGTTCTTCTAAGGTCATCAGTCTAACGGATCTAACGGGACATCCTACACCACGTCTGCTTAAAAGTGGTGTTCACTCCAAGACTCGTCTGCTCCAGCGCTTGTCGGTTCTATGGGAACTATGACAAGTCCCGACTGTGTATTTGTCACTAATCCTAACTATAAACTGATTCTTGACATCAGTTTTCCTGATCTTTATCAGTTTTCCCAGTATCAACGGTAGCATATCGCAAACATTCGACAAACGCTGGTCAACTGTCAGTAGAGCATCATCAACAGTGTAATCGGGCACGCCTAGCTGCAATGTCACCACAGGGTTCAAGCTTTATCAGCCGGTATCATTGTTGGACACTCACGTATTCTGATAAGTGGCGAATATAGACGGGTGAAGATAAGGATCATAGGGGCACTGTTCTTGAATTAAGGTGTGATAAAGAAAGAGAGGCGGACTATTGAGAGGCCTATGTCCAGCTGTGTACTGCGAAAGGCTTTGATGATGATGAAAGAAAAAGAGTAAGGGGAAATCAGGAAACGGGCAGAAGCGTTTACCTAGGTAAGGACATTTGCAGGGTGATGATGATTGTATATTAAATAACCCAAGACATGCCACGCTGGGTCACCATCTAGTACTAAACCAAGCCGCAGCGGGTACTAGACAACTGATAAACTTAGATACTTTTTTGTAAATAAATACACATTATACAGGGCAAACAACCAGACCAATACAGACAAGTTCATGCACACAAATGTTTGTACTGCACGGTGTCTGCGATCACTGTATCGAAAACAAGCTGGTTGTCAATGATAGCATAGCAATGGCAGCAGTTACTCTTAGTCCTACTTTTACTTACATCCCCAAAATTCCCAGTAATACTTCATTTTTGAGTTTTATACACACAAGGAATGATGTAATGTAAGTTTGCTTACAAAGCGGAGATAGAATGCTATTATGTTTCTATACGCACGATTGACAATGGTGATTACAATTTTAAGTATCATTAAAAAGCCACTCGTTCATTCTTGTTTCATTGTTTACTAGGAAATGTGTTGAAAAGTACTCTTTATTGAAGAACACCTTTGATCGTTATATTTTGTTATCCATGCAAGTACAACACTTAATATACATAATTAGATGTACCCGTAATTGAGCAAACTGATGACATGTTACCTAGATTAAAGCTGTTCATATTTCATAGCTTGAAGGCGATGAATGTTCCCTGCTGGACGGAACCGGCACAAGACCGGAAGAATTGATGTCAGTGGCCAAGATTTACTTCGGATCGCTAAGCCAGTCAAATAAGCAATTTTATATCACACTTTACTCGCAAAAAGCAAGCCTTGAAAGGAAAAATGGGATGGTGTCATTTTGTCGGCTTCATCGTCCATCGTCCACTCGTTAACTTCAGTTACGAGTTAAAGAAAGAAGAACACATTAGCGCTGGATGAGAATTCCACAACCTAGTCCGATAGAAGTTAAAACGGGACGGAATCAGTTTACAAATGTATGGGTTTCTTCCACACATCCTGGTTTATGATTGGCTTCAAGGAGGATTAGTTCAAAGGAAACACATTTGCGACATTTATAATCCCATTTCTAGAAACAGCGGAAATATCTTATATAATGACGTGGAAAGGAAAATCAATAGAACATAAAATTATATTTGTCAACTGTTTGATTCACCGCGATAAACACTCTCAGCTTACATCATCTGTACTGTAATTGAAATTACTAGTGCAACATAATTGTTGTTGGTGATGTAGCTCTGTCTCCTCGATTCCAGTAATTAATTTTATTGCAGCTATGTCATTGTCTCGATTCGAGGCATCATTGTCCTGATTACGGTCAACGACTGGTTTGAAATCAGTCTCATTTTCATGATTCCTTCAATGTTATCAATTTGAATGTAGATTGGGTGTGTAGTGTAGCTCGAGAGTAAAAACTTTTGCATATATAACGTATTTATTGATCGACCTGAGTCACTAAGAAGAATAGAGTAGTAGACGATTATGTTTGATTTTCCATGTTATTTCATGGCTGCCAGAAAGAACCATTAAAATCGCACTTAGTTGCGAAATCACAACAAAATTATTTTGCAAAATGAGCTATGGTTTTACAAAGTTCAACGGGTAAATAAATTTCCAAAGTGTGAATTTAATCAAAAAACATTAGACTCTAACGATCTTTAAGGTTAATTAAAGAGCGCTCCTGTTCACCACGCTTTCCACGCCGCCAAAGACAGAAACCGGTGGAGAAAGACCGTACGAGAGGTGTTTCGCGAGGGAGGTCACGACCCTCATCATCATCAATGAGGAGTAGGTACGACGCAAGGAAGAGGAAGAGGAAGGTCATTTAGATTTTGATATTATTCATAATGCATATTGCACACTTGAGTTATTTGAGAGTTGAAGTAAAAGTATCTAGCAAGGTATAATAACATGTTTGACTAAAATTACAACTAGAATGTACTCCGGCGTAGTATAGTAGAATAATATTTCCTTTTCCTTTCTATGTAGATGAGTGAAAAGAGATTCTAAGTCGCAATATTCATATTTGTTCAGACGATAGTAAACACGACTATAAGGTAGGTACACACACTATTGCCGTACTTACTTTGCGGTCGCAAAGAAAAGTGAAACTTTGCGGTAGTTTAGCACCTGTTAGAAAGACAGTGTAGTCAGTACTCTACAGTACTAGTTACTAAACACCGCTGCGTACCAATTCCACGACCTACGTCAATGAATCATACGACCAAGATGGTAAATAGGTTTACGAGGATTCGCCGTCAACGTTCGTGTACTACCTCGTTGTAAAAGAACCTCGGTGTATTAACTAGTCTATCTATACTCAAATTGCAAGGCGTATGTTGATGTTTCTATTAAATTTTTGAAGGTAAATGTGTTAATCACTTCTCATTAGATAAGGTCATTGTACTGTCACCTACATTTGGGTTTGAAGAAATCAATCGGACTCGTATCTCGATGGAAATCTATCTATTAAAATAATGTGTGACCAATATTCAATATGTCCACTGTTGGAATCTCAATCAATGTTTTTTTACCAAAGATATTACGGTAATAGGGCATCGGGGTGTGATTCTGACGACTTTACAGTTTATTTATACAGCTATAAGACTGTATCATAAAATATTAAATTCAACGATCTCTAAAACATCAAGCATAAGAGAATAAATAAAATTAGTTGAGAAATGGGATTGTATACATAGAAGTATTGGTCGATCCCTAAGTTCGAATATAATGAAAATTCTTCACAACATAATTAATTTGATTCGTAGAGTCTCTTAATCTCTAACAGATTACCTAGTTCACGAGCTCAAAGAAAACACACGTACAAGAAACTAGATAAGTATCGTTATTTTTAAACAAGCTAATAAAGAAACAAATGCTTTGTCTATAAACATTGATTAATTGCAGATGTTTATAAATTCTCAAACGGCGCTATACATTACACACGACTTTTTCATGTCATCTGACAACCATTTCTAGCGTAAACCTCATTTCAGCTACCACCGTAACGAGAACAGAAAATAACGCGCTATAAATTCAACTTGATAGGTTGCAGATGCGCATCCAATAAATAAAATTATCTGATATTCAACGACCCATGGAATAGCGACACCCACGTAGGGGGTGTAGGTTGCCTATCAACCTTATGCAGACTATCTATACTTATAATAAATCTGTAGAGAGGTCAATTCTGTACATTAAATATTTTTTCAAAATAACTATCAGGCAGACCAGCCACCCGATGGTCGGATGACATAGCGGCGGTGGCCGGGAAACATTGGACAAGGTTGGCGAGGGACCGTGTAAAGTGGCGGATGAAAGAAGAGCTATACTCAGCAGTGGGTAGATGTGGGCTGAAATGATGATGATGAAATGATGAACTATCAGGGGGTGATAAGTGATCGATACTGATGCCAAAAATGCAATCAGTAAAATTTTTGTCTGTATGATCGCGATAGAAAAAAAAACTACTGGACGGATTTTAACGAAACTTGGTACGATTATTCTTCGTATTCCTAGGCAGGTTATAGTATACTTTTCATCACGCTACAATCAATAGGAACAGAGCAGTTAGCAGCACACGGGAAGCGTTAGGAAAACGGGAGAAATTTTTATTATGCAAATAAATTGATCTTGTTTGATCGCGCATCACGCAAAAACTACTGCATGGAATCAAATGCGGTTTTCACCAATGTATTGCCAGAGGTCTAATTTAGGTACCATTTTATGGAAGTCAGTCATTTTTGAAACCCGATATCCACGCGTGCGACGCTGCCGGCACAGCTAGTACCTAATAGTTTTATGTTCGATCCGCACGGTTTCCAGATTTAGAATATGACCAATTGACCACCATAACTCATTCAGTGGGTGCGTAGTAGACGACTAAGGGTTTATCAGGAAAGGAGCAGCAGTGTGTTACCTGGGTACATAAAACCGACCGCGGTCTGCCAAGCGTGGTACTAAGACGAAACCCTTCAAATGTCGTCATTGGACGAGGCCTATGTCCAGCTGTGGAAGTTTTTATGCTGATAATGATAAATGTGTTATTTCGGTGTTCCAATTACCAAAATAGGATATTAAAATTAACGTTTTTATTGCCGGAAGGGGGAACGGGTATAAGGAACACTTTATAGTAAGTGATGCAGCCCATAGACCCAGCAAGAGGAAGGAGGCACAGCCTATCTGCACATAGTATGCTCGTCTGAAAAGTCGCTGCTTGAAGCTCAACTTTAATGCTAACGGGCCACGAGGTATTAATGACTTTGGCCTGTCAATCAATCTTTTAGCTACTATATAAACGACCGTATTCACACACGTTACTATGCGACGCGCGGACGCACAGTGCCCGAAATCTTATAGGTTTTCGGGTACCTATGCATTCGCGATGTATAGTAAGGTAAGTATAACGTTTGGGAATACGGCCGTAAGTGTGTTTATTGGGTAGCGGCTAAGCATCTTCTAAGGCTGTCCTTTAATTCCGTTACACAAAACACAATCAGGGCAAACCTCTCGACTTTCAGGATGTCAAAATCTGTTACAGATCACAAGTTATCGGCACGTAGCCGAAATCGGACGAGTGTCGAGATAAGTTGCGTAATTGCTGAACGGTTGTCGAAACAGAGGTAACTATGGGTTGCTAAGCGATCGCGTAATGCAACTAATGAAGATTAGATGGACGCTCTGAAAGTTTTCAGATGGGCATATTTATTATTGCACAGGTTCACTGAGCCTGTGCACTGGCACAGAGAGAGTCCAGAGTGGCACAGGGTATTACTTATTATATTATTAATATTAGTACATTATTATATTGATGTTTGAGGCTAAAAGAGGACGCGGTAGGCTTCTCGGCACATCCCTAAACCGCGCTCGCGCCCGGAATGGCGAGCTGCTGGGCAGCGCATCGCACTACTGGAGGAATCGCGCTGCGCATCCCGACTCCTCCAGAACTACGACGCTGGCGAGAACACCGGGGAGTTTAGCTGCTAACATGCACAGCACACTACCGACTGCCTCCCCGTGACAGACGGTGATGGTCCGAAGGGATGCTCCTCGAAAAAAAAAAGAAAAGAAAAGGACGCGGTAGGCCACAAATGATCTGGATAGCAGCCGTGGGCAGGGATATGAAGACGATGGGTTACACCCGGATTTAACGCAGGCACGCTAAGATATGAAAAGTCGACCCTAAGAGACTTTCTTCTTACTGGGTCTTTGAAATTGCGATTGAGGAAGACGCGACTTTCTGACCCTTCTCCCCTCCATGTCATAGAGCAGAGCTGGTTCCTTTTACAATACTCTTGTAAAAGGAGTCGTGTTGCGCTTCGGACACCCTATATTATTAATTTTCTTGCACTTGTTAGTAGTTAGGTACCTACTACATCTGTTCATTTCAATCTGGATCGGGTTGGGTTTTAATTCAAGGTAAAAGTGAATACTCCCAATGTCTATTTGGTGTGAAATGTTATAAACTGATGTCTATCACATATACCTGCTAAGGTATATGTGATAGACATTATAAACATACATACATGAATAGATTTTCATAAAACCCAGTGAAAACCCATCAAATATATGTTACAGATAAAGTTTACTTTATCTTCATATCTTGCAGATGATCATACAAAATGCAGACATTTTGTGATTTTGATAAAAATGCACCAATATCTGATTTTCCATGAATTTGATATCTGTCAGAAAGAACCACTGAAATCATATCTATTTGAGAAATCACAATATATTTTCTTTATTATAGTACTCTTTAAGCTACATCTACACTAATATTATAAAGAGGAAAACTTTGTTTGTTTGGTTGTAATGAATAGGCTCAAAAACTACTGGACCGTTTTTAAAAATTCTTTCACCATTCGAAAGCTACATTATCCACGAGTAACATAGGCACAATTTTATTTTGGAAAAAAAAACTTTACGCGGACGAAGTCGCGGGCGGAAAGCTAGTTATTCATAATTACACACTTTGATATGAAACCAATGATGTAAATAAAAGCAATATTAAATATAACCATGGTTTAAATGAGGCATAAGCGTGACATCACACTTAAATTAATTTGTATGATGCGTTTTTGGGTGAATACACAATGGTATGTACAAAATGCCGATTTTTTTTAAGGCTTTAGATGTGTTATAACACTTATAACGAGATACAAAAATCATATTAGGGGTAACAAGTAATTATAATAATTCTATGAAATTAGTGTTCTTCTATACTCATAGAAGTAGATACTATCAGTTGACATGTTGAATAAATTTTAAGACACAGCTTAATGGAGATACTAGCTTTTGCCCGCAGTTTCACTCGTGTTAAATTTGGGGTGAATGCTCCATACAAACTTCCACCCCTCATTTTAGGGAAGTGGCGGGTTAGGAAGGGGCAAACAGTAGCCTATATGTTACTCTCCATTCCTTCAACTATCTCCACTTAAAAAATCATGTCAATTTGTCACTCAGTTTTGCCGTGAAAGAAAGACAAATATACAAACAGACACACTTTCCTATTTATAATATTAGTATGGATTTTTAATTATAAGTGATCTTATCTTATTGTATCTATTCTAATGGAAGCATGCTCTTTACTATATGCAACAAAAATTATATTAATTGTAATTAAACATTTTTCATTTTCATTTAGGCATTTTCAATAGTTATAAGTTCAAATACCACCGAAATCCACCACCACAATACCATTCCATATCAAATGTGGTATGATTATCAATTGACACAACACAAGTAGTGCAACAGACAATAAGTTCTCATGCAAATATTGTGTCAATAACCTTTTACAAAGGATGCCATATTTGTGTATGTACAAAGAAATTTGGAATAATGATACTTGCTTAAGCAAGTTACTGCAGGAAACTTTCATATAGCTAAGGAGTATAGATGTTACGGGTAATGCTAGAAGGTGGAGTAAACCTAGGTTTACCCAGGTTGACCTAGTATTACCCAAGCTTCTTGGGTAAAGTCCGAATAATAAGTAAAATAAACTTTTATTCGGGGTTTACCCATGCTCACCTAGGTCTATCCAACTCTGGCTGGGTAATGTTAAAATTTTGTCTAATTAATTAGTGATTTATTTATTTGAGCAAGATAAACTGCTGTGACATGATTCAAAATTCCTGATGTTGCAGTGTGGCGAATATCTGGAGAAGCCTATTCCCAGTAGTGGACTGCGGCAGGCGGATTTAAATGATTACATTATCATGATGAAGGTAACAAAGAAGGTGAAACTAAAAAAGCTTGGAAAGCCATGGAAACCAGACAGATTAAAAACTAAAGAATTGTCTTGTTTCTATGTTCAAAGTTGCTTAGTATAAAATATTAGATTTTTAAGATAATATTCTGTTTGTGGCATTTGTTTATTAATATAAAAATTTACATAAATAAATAAATTATGCCTAAATTAAATATTATAATACCAGCATTGATATTTAATTTTTCACAGATGTTTCTAAATTATCTTAACAAAGAAACAACCCACTTGTTGGCATTGCCTAAAGATGACATACAGTACTAAAAATAGGAGCCAACATGTTTTCAGTAAGCTATACATTAGATAGGTACCCCAGGAGAGAAATAACGAAAATTAAAAAAGATTTTGCGGACTTACCTCCGTCTTTGAAAGTCGCAGATTCGTCTATGGGTATGATGAGCAGGGGCAGGATTCCACTGAGCCCCACCAGGACTGAAGCCAATGCAGCGAATAACCAAGGATGTTCGTCTAACTCCTCCGTAAACGAAAACAAATAATCGGGCAAGTATCCCGCCAAAACATTTTCCACAGTGCCAGCCATTGTTTGTATTATTTATTTCTAAAAACTATTATCACCAGCCAGTTTATAACGCACGCAATTGTTCCAATAAGTTCTTATTACAAATGACCCATTTCGCGGAAGCTTCAACCGATCAGTTTCATTCCGCGCGACGAACTAAATCAGTAATCACAATACACAGGACTGGAGATGTTCGCATATTTCCGATTGAGACGAACTAACTAATCTACACTGAGATTGAGTACGTTCGCCGGCTAGTCTTGTCTTATTTTGGAAAGGTCCTTGTACTTTAATAAAACCGGTTTACCGTGTTAAATGAACAGTTTTACACATTTTTATATAATGCGTATTAGAAATTCAAGGCAAAAAGTCCATGCCATGCGACAAACCAAAACAATGTCTCATGAATGAATGAATGGATAGAATATAATATTAGTGAATGAATTTAATGACCGCTGAGGTAAAGATCGAATGAACAGCTTTATGACAGAAAAATGTTGCAAGGTTATAAAAATGGACACTACCATTTTTCAGAAAAAAATTCTCATTTACATTAAATTATGTGGAAATTATTTGGAAAATATGGAAAAACATAACAACTGACAATAATTGTATTAAGAAACCTAAGTATATATACCAAACATGTTAGCTAAATACTAAGAATAATGAACACATTCTTCATTCATTTTTAATCTGGAAAACAGCCCATTTTAGTTTTATTTATTTGTTGATGTATTCAATTAAAGCTACCTCGACGATCGACCGATCGAGTTGTATTATTCCAATGGATTGATAGTAAATGAACGAATCGGAGTCGATTTGTGTTTGCGCGCACACTTGATATCTCTGGAGCGATTGTATATAATGTTAGCTAAACTTAGCTACATATTTCAATAAATAAAATATTTTGACTTGTACCCAGTATTTGGTTTCCACTGAAAACCAGCGTTACAATATGGCAAAAGTTTGCTTATAACTTGGGAAAGAAAATATGTTAAAGTAAGGGTAAATAAGATCAAATTAAGATAGTATTAAAGGCAGAGGGTACATTAAAACAGTGGTACATTAAATTTTAAAAAATGTCTCTAAGTTTTGGACCACTGGACTGGTAGCCAGTGAAGAAAAAGAGGTCACTAGCGCTCATGTAATTAACACTGAGTAAAATTACTGGTAGAGGAAGCTAAGATTTTAAAGCGACGCCACCTGTTCATCAACTAATATAGTGACTCCTTTAGAAGGCAGGTACAAGACATGGATTCATGGTGCCTATTTACCTACTAAATAGAGGAGGAGAGCTTTACTTAGGCTAATAGCAGTTATAAACTGAAGGGCATGATTAGACTCAATTAATTATGGGGCGAAGATGTGTAGTTTTACTCATGTAAAGAAAAAAACATCGGTTGGGCCTGATAAGTACTGTTAAAAGTTACCAACATATGCATACCTACTACCTACAAGTTGAGCTTCATTAGCCTTAAATTTGTACACATCTTTGTTTTCATCCAAAACAAAATAAACAAACAGATTACTTCAGCCGCCTGCCGGCTACTATAATTAAAACAGAGCAGTTAATATGATACTAGATGGACAACTACATCTATCTAGTGGTTACTGTGACACGAATGCAACTCGAATCCTCTTGGCAGCTACCACACTCAGCGCCCAGTTCAAGCGAAATGCCGTACTTATTTTGGCTTGCCAATTTAAAACTGACAGCATACACGTCTGGTATAGGTGTACCGACTTACTGCTATACCCCGATTCACATTTGTAAAGAGACAGACAACATACAAGACGGAAATTCGGTGGTATTAACGTGAATTCGCGGGCAACGTGTGTGGTTTGAAAAGTGAATTGATTAGTGCATTGAGACAAGATTTGTCTGAGTGGTTTAAAGTTTGTAGTGCAAAATGGATACGTGGGGATTACTGAATGTGGATACCGCAGCTGCGGCTATATCAAGAGATGATATGCAATCCAGCTTCCGTCGAAAGCAAGTTATGGTAATGAGTTTTAACAGTTACCTATATATTTTGTTTTCTAATTTAGGCTGCTTTAAAATTAGTTCTTTTAGAGTCTACGAAATCCAGTAAATACAGTTCATTGAATTACATAAATTTATGAATTATAGATTATGATAACTGGATTTTTTAGATTCTTTTACATTTTACATTCTTCCATGATGGACTGTATTTTTAATTATGAAGTAATAATATTTATTTAATTTAATTTATGTATTTATAACCGCCCTGTGCTTGAAATTCATCCGAATTTTTCTTTATAGGTATTTGTAGGTAATGCTTTATTAAAAGAAGTGCCATAGTCACGATGTAGGTGAACTTTTCAATGTTAGTAACTATGCCTACATTCGTTTAGTTTTTGACATTTGGGACTTATGCCAGCCGATAGATAGGCATATAAAATAATATAAGTATATCGACAGCATATTTACATTAACCGACACAATTAATCAAACTTTCTTTTTACAGGGGTAATGCCTCTTACCGGAAGTAGTGCAAAAGATACTTGTTTTCAGTAATTTACTTGATTCTGACAATGACGATGATTAAAGTTGGTACAAAACATTTACAGTAGTACTATATAATAATACTGGTATAGTTTACTCTTATTGCTATTTATCGATCTAGGATACCCCACGAGGGGGACAAATTAATGATGTACCTACCTATACAATATTCATGATTGACCTTCAATGGATATTGATCTGTAATTATAATAATACGAATGTGATACGATATCATTATTGTCTAACGGCATCTTGAATAAATCAAGCTTAATAATAACCATCAAAACAATGCTTTACATTAAGAAATATTTTATAATAAATTTTATCCAGTAATTCAAAACTACTATAGTTCAAAAATTATTTCAATAAAGTTCAAGACACAATTCAATACTAGTATATTTTAATAAAATTTATTCAGATTCAAATTAGTTTGGAACTTAATCCTACAACATTTTCATAAATATAGGCATGGTTTCCATTACAGTTAATGCTTACTTTTAATGTCGGTATCAACTAACCAACCTACAAAAATTAAATATTGAACGCATGCCAAAAATAACCATCAAAGAACAAAGCTAATTATTACAGCGTTAATGTAAAAACTACAGGAAACATTTTAAATTCGTTTATCAAACATTTCCCCATGAACTGGTAAAGTTATGTGACATAGAGATGAACACGCAACAGATGTTTCTGATAAATCTTAAATGAAAGTCATAATCGCGCTATGATGGAAGTTTGTTTATTAAATCAACAAGATTTCGGCCAACCACACATTATCAACGTATGTCGGCTTTCTGTGCATTGCGATCTGTATGATATTTTCATCTAAACATAGCTGTCCCATTCGCCCGAACATATGAATGCAAGTAAACACTACAAATTATACAGACACAGTGAATGACCGAACACGCGCGAATGTTTATTAATACGCCCGAAAATGCACGTTCATAATTTTCCATGTAAATATTATGGTGCATCAAATGATTATCTGGTATAGCATAAAATACTCAAACTAAAGCTAAACCCAGGAAATGGTCTTATAACAAATCCACTTAATCTGTATGGTGGCGACAAAAGCTCTCCTTATCTGTTAAATTATATTCTAACTTGGTCCTTCGCTACTTTAACCAGAAATTTGTGAGCAATAGCTAGTTTAATATAATCAGAAATACTATGTGCATAGCGTTTTAAAATGACACGCCGAACAGATGTGAATAATAATAATGAAATTGTTAAGCAGACGCCAAATAACCTTGGTCTGATGTCTGAATCACCGTTCAGGAAATACCTCTTGATTTGCCAAATAGATATCGGATTTTGAGAGTTATTCGATGAAAATACTCTGCTCTGGTAGTTCACAAAGGTATAAAATTTCTCAAAAACTAATTTGAACTGGTTTTCTGTAGGATGTAATATTCTAGTTTTTGAATAAATCAGTGATTAATAGTAAAAGTTAGACCCACATTTCAATACATTCGTATTGATGAGTGTATTAAAATGTGGTCATTGACAAGGCTTATTATTTAGCGTCTGCTGCATTCGGCCATATGGCTGAATTCAGTCGGATAACCATTATTTTTCAAATTGTGTTTGAAATACCCGCATTACTTGCCTACAAATTAGAAGATATTCAAAGTCCTATTACACAGGGTTCACCTATATTCATGTTGCATTTGCATTGCGTTGTAATATAATAATAAAGCACTATGTTGTTTGAGTTTTAACTGTTTAGTTACCTGTCAGTTGCCACCGCCATGTCGGCCCAACCCCAACCCCCCACGAGCTCCGGAAACCCTACTCACCGACAGGATCATGACGCGGAGGTCATTTGGCTGCGGTATTCTATAGGGTGGAGGTCCTTCCCCGGACGGGCAGCCCAATTCGAGCGAAGATTCGCCATGCCCTACCTCTCTTACTTTGAGTGCGACGCAATCAAAGATTTGGTAAAGCCATTAACTGCTTTAAATGTCGGACACATTGATTTTGTTATGCTGAACAATGCTTACCTAGCCTACACATAGAATAGAGCAAAAGGCGTGTATTCAAAATTATGAATGAGCGGTCAGTGTGTAGCATTGGCATAGATCTTTCAATTTTCCCGCCAACTGAGATTTGGAGATACTTTTAACTTTTATTAATCATTTTATTTTAATTCTTCTATCGCTATAAATAATATTTACAATAGTTGGACATTGATTGAAATAAAATTATGCTTTGTACCAAATCCAACAGCTCTTATCACATACTATCTAAACTGAATAATCAACAGATTCCCAAAATATTTCCCTAGCCGTACAGAGGCCGCGTGCACTCCCAGACGCTTCCAAAATTAACCACAGCGTTCCATATACCCCGTCGTTGTGAAGTTTCCGCGCGTATGAAGTAAACGTATTACATACTCCGTTTGCGATAAAAACGTATAACATACATTTGTAGTGTTCTTAGTGCATGAAAAAGTTAAACCTCAATGGATATACCGACTGATGTGTGGGGGCAACTGGCCCTAGAGGCCAGTCAAGTGTACCTAACTGAAGGAGGACAACTCAGGAGTCCGTTCGCCAACACGGTAATTTGGTGATGCCAATGAATGATATGTGAACACTGAACATAGTAATTGATATTAAAAAACAATGAGTTAATCAAACTGCCAAGTATTCATGCCAAAAGGGAACAACCGTTACTGATATTGTGTCATTTGTAGGGAATGGATTATCATTATTAATTGTGATCAAGCCGTAAACACTTTATTAAGAATACGTGTTTATTGGTCTTTTGTCAATTACATTATGGGACTCTACATTTGCTACTTTATTCCGTTACAATTTACTATGCATGCATTTATAACGTTTATTAAACATGTACGAGTAGGTGCCTATGACATTTCTAACCAATGGAAATTTTCTTCTCTGTGGCATTTATATTTATACTATCACACTGAAAACAAATTAGGTAAACTTTTTCAACAAGTTCTGTTTTATTGTTAAGTATGTTTTATTAAAGAATTATTTATGGAAGTTTACATTTCATGTAGTTTTTATACACTAAGTATGCCAAATTGGATGTAAATATATAATACTGTGATTTTTTAATTTAGTACGTACAATGTACATATAATTTATTTATTTTCAGACAATAGAGAAGCTTCCAGACAAAGTACTATTGAACATATTTTCATATTTAACTCACAGAGAAATATGTCGGATGGCCACGGTATGCAAACGTTGGCGCATTGTTGCATATGACACAAAATTATGGACGCATGTCAGCTTACGACCGGAAATATCCGGCTTACACGTTGGTAAATAAATAATCTATTTATAAGATAACGAAATTTAAGGTTCTACACATTTTTCTTATTATCGGACCACATAACTATGTAGTTATTAACCTGGTAACATTAATTTATAAACAGGATGTGGATTTGTTTAATTTTTTTTAAACAGATGTCGCTACTATTTATCGTTCATTCGCATTTCCTGTTTGTTTTTGTTTAAATTATTTTACGTACGCAATAGAATATAGAATTTTGCATCCTTTTTAAAATACATAAATTTTCAATGAAATTATTTTTATTATTCTAGGTTCCCTGGAGTCACTATTGGCACTAATATCGATAAGGTTCGGACCCTCGCTGAGGTATATAGAGCTGCCTATAGAGTTGATCACTCACAACGTCTTGCACGAGTTGGCAGCGAAATGTCCTAATTTAACCCACATGTTGCTAGATTTTAGTACTGGTAAGTTATTAAAGAAGACGTTTAAGGATTATAATCCTTAACTTTCCAGATATATATAATTATTATCTTTATCACAGAAGCGTAGCGTGCCTTGGCTGGGCCCCGTATAAAAAATCGTTCGGGGGCCCTTATGAAGAGAGAAGAAGATTTGTCATAAAATTTTGGAAGTTTTATTAGTTTTTGTTCATGCACTTTGGGGGCCTCCATGGCATGGGGGCCCCGTATAATTGATACGGCAGATACGGCGGTAGCTACGCCCATGCTTTATCAATAAATTATCTATATAAATAGTCAAGTAGGCCGATGGCGGGCAGCTGCGTCACCGGAACGAGGGGCTACGCTCTGCGATCGCCAACCCGCCTGCCCAGCGTGACGGTTACGGGTAAAGCCTCCAGATGTTTGACCAAAGTGGCGAACCATTATGTGCAGCAGTGGACTGCGATAGGCTGATGATGATAATGATGACATGTCGCTGATAAGGGACAAGGTTAAAAAGTCATGCTGAAGAATGTAATGATCATAGTATAATGAACATAGGTATGTTAGTATCATATCTGTGTGTTTCCACACCAATTTTGCAGCACACTACCCGCTTAGCCTAAAGGTTGACTGGTAGAGAATGCCTACGCGTCATTAAGTTCGCCTTTTGTAGGTACTTGGTATATGTGCGATATAGATTAATTATTATCGAATTGAGCCGCCCGTTCGGGGAAGAACCTCCACCTTTTAGAACACCACAGCCAAATGACCTCCGGGTCGTGTTTCTGCCGGTGAGTAGGGTTTCCGGAGCTCGTGGAGGGTTAGGGTTGGGCCGGCATGGCGGTGGCAACTGACTGGACCAGTTACTTGCCCGTTGACATAGCGACTTATTGGGCTTCTTTTTCGCTTTCCATCAGGCGTAGGGAAGCCAATAAGTATAAATAAATAAATATCAGACAACATCACATACATTGCTCCGATCCCAAAGTAAGTAGCTTAAGCACTTGTGTTATGGGTATCAGAACAACGAAGGTACCACAAATTAATACCTAAATACAAATATAAATACCCAGACACGGAACAAACACAAGAGTTCATCACACGAATGTTTGTTCCGGGTGGGAATCGAACCCACGACCCTTGGTTCAGAAGGCAAGGGTCACTACCAAATGAACCACCTAGCCAGTCGAGTCGAGTATTATGTCGAGCTACCATAAAAAAATACGTTTGCAGCGATGCAGCTGCACGACTTCTCCGAGATGCAAGCGTTCCCGACCAAGCTGCGGTACCTCTGCATCTGCCTGTCCGAGGTCATCTTTATGGAGGGCTTCATGCGCAAGATCTACAACTTCATCAACGGCCTGGAGATACTGCATCTGATTGGTGAGTTAAAGTAAATAAGACATGCTATGCCGAAGCTTGTAACTACGGGTACCTACTAGAAAACTGGTGAACTTACTTAGATACTTCTTTTTTGTAAATAAACACATATTAAACATAGAGAACACCCAGACCAATACAAGCAGAAGTGTTCATGAACACAGAGCGGTTTAGGAATGTGCCAAGAACACTTGTCAAATCGCTACTTAAGCGGACCTTACACTGACTTCCGACCCCCGTTTCCAAAGCCTTTTTCCAAGGTTTACGACGACTATCTTCCATTATCTATAATTATAGAATATAACCAATTATGAAGAGGCTGAGCTGTTAGCATAATCAATAATACTTTTTCTATTTATATTAGCACGTCAAAATAATTGCATCCTGCCTGATGTGAAGCAGACGTCCAAATAAAAACAAAGCGAATAGTTAGTGCGACACGGATCGATCATACTATGACATGACGACCGTATTGGCGTATTCAATTGTGTATTCAACCGTAGGTAAAATGAAATATAACAAGGAATATTTTTCTTATAATTTACAAGAAATTAAATAAAAGGTGTGAGTGACCGTCAGAGATTGAGTCGAGTACTATTTCGGTAACTACTTGAGTAAACAGATAAAACACTCACGTATACTTAATCAGACAGTGGTTTGATAATGTAATAACGGAAAATTTGTTTTTACGGGCTTTTTTTTAATAATACGATAATACCTACCTAGATACTTAACATCTACATGTAGAAAAAGGAACAAATAAGGAAAAAATAAGGAACTTTGAGTATTAACTTTTTACGGAGGAAAGCTTTTTACGGAGAGGAGGAGAGAATTAATGACACAACACGAAGTGTCATTAATTTAATATTAAGGCTGCGATTCCAATGAGGCAGAGCGGAGACATGCTGTGTCGCGATTTACTAATGCCTTACATGGCTGGAAATCAACTCTGCTTCGCTCCACCCTAGTGATGCATGGATTTTAAAGCGGTTTTCACCAATGTATTGCTAAAGGTGTAACTTAAAATTTTATGTAAGTCCCTTATTTTGGAAACCCGATATCCACGCGTGCGACGCCGACGGCACAGCTAGTAAATAAATAATTCAAGACATGCCACGCTGGGCCACACATCGCCATCTAGCCCCAAACTAAGCCGAAGCTTGTACTACGGGTGCTAGACACTGATAAACTTACTTAGATACTTGATGAGTCCACTAGATCAAAGACTATCTCAGAAATAACTTCCTCGCCACTTCTTCTATCAGAGTCCTTTTCGCTATCCGAGGTGTTTATTGATGAGACAAGGAGGTATATACTCTCCATTAAATCCAAGGCTACTGGTTGTGACGGCGTAAGCCGAGCCATGGTTGTTATCCTTCTTGATATCCTACTTCCCTTGATCACTCACATCCTTAACTTTTCTTTACGTACAGGGACTTTTCCTTCCTTATGGCGTAAGGCCTACGTCATCCCGCTCCCGAAAATTCCTTCTCCTTCCGCGCTCAACAACTTTAGACCCATCTCCATACTTCCTTTCTTGTCGAAGATCCTCGAGATAGCTGTTCACTCCCAATTTTCAAAATTTATCTTTAGAAACAATCTTTTGAGTCAATTCCAATCTGGCTTCCGTCCCGGACACAGCACTAGTACAGCTTTGTTGAAAGTCACCGAGGACATCAGACAGGGCATGGAGGGTGGCAGGGTGACTGTACTAATACTAATTGATTTCTCCAACGCCTTTAATACGGTTGACCATGCTATCCTCCTGTCCTTGCTCACTCGTCTTAGCACAGATACTACAACCATTGATTGGTTTTCGTCGTACCTCGGTGGCCGACAACAGGCGGTCAGGGTTGATCGGGCGGTTTCACAGTGGTGCGACCTTTCCACTGGTGTGCCTCAAGGTGGAATACTCTCGCCTCTTTTATTTTCGTTTTTTATAAATTCGATAACTGCCTCCCTTGCTTCTTCTCACCATCTGTATGCAGACGATCTACAGTTATATCAGCAGTGTAAATTAAATGATATTAACGCGTGTGTTAAAAATGCAAACGATGATCTCCGCCTTATCGCAAACTGGTCGGATCGTTTTGGGGTTGCTGTCAACCCAAATAAATGTCAGGCGATAATCGTAGGTAGTGCACACCAATTGCGCAATTTGGACTTAACCACTGTTTCGCCGGTCATGTACCGTGGTGAAGTAGTTCCTTATTGCACTAGTGTGAAAGATCTTGGGCTATACATAGATTCTACACTGAGTTGGTCTAAGCATGTAGAGGAGGTCAGCCGTAAGGTCAGCGCTGCGTTATGCTCTCTCTATCGATTCAAGCACTTCTTGTCTATAAACACAAAAATTACTCTCATTCAATCCTTGATTCTTCCAATTATTGATTATGCCGATGTTTGTTGTCCTGATCTCAATCAAGGATTTCTCAACAAGTTGGATCGTCTTCAAAACAACTGTATACGTTTCATATTTGGCCTTCGTAAGTACGATCATATCTCTTCTTTCCGTATACAGCTTCACTGGTTTCCTATTGCGTTAAGACGCGAAATACACATTCTCTGTATGCTTTACTCTATTCTTCACAATCCTAACTTTCCTATCTACCTCAAATCTAAATTTCAATTTCTCAGCTCCACTCACACTCGGCAGCTTCGCTCTTCCAGCAACTCACTCTTGGCTACTCCTTTACACCATTCGAGCTTCGTCTCCAACTCCTTCTGCGTACAATCCATCAGACTCTGGAACAGACTACCTGAAAATATCCGTAGTGCTCCTAGCAGGGCATCGTTTAAGATTAAGGTCATTAAATATTATCAGCTCCAACTTTCCGCGCGTTAGTGGCTTCTCTTCACATCTCGTCGTCGTCCTATTATTTATTTATTTATGTATTTATATTTATTTATACATTTATATTTATTTATACATTTATATTTATTTATACATTTATATTTATTTATACATATTTATATACCTACTTATATATATATATATATTATTTGTATCAGCATAGTAATAGTTATTATGTACGTGTAATTACGTAAGCTATGAATCAACATATAACATTTTTATTCTTTATTAGTTCTTTTATTTTTTTTGTTTTGGGTCTTCCTATAAGTCTCATCATAATTATGTACCTATTAGTTTGTAGCACACTACCTTCTTACTGTTTCTGCTTAGCCCAATGGTTGACTGGTAGAGAATGCCTACGCGGCATTAAGTCCGCCTTTTGTACAAATTGTTATGTGCAATAAAGATTAAATAAATAAATAAATAAATACTTTTTATTTTGTAAATAGATATAGTAAAATTTAACTATCAATTTTGAGTAATGCCTCCAGATGTTTGACCAAAGTGGCGAACAAATGGAGAGGCCTATGTTCTGCAGTGGACTGAGATAATAATAATATCAGACACACATTCATTGCTCCGAGCCCAAAGTAAGTAGCTTAAGCACTTGTGTTATGGGTATCAGAACAACGAAGGTACTACAAATAAATACTTAAATACAAATATAAACACCCAGACACGGAACAAACACAAGTGTTCATCACACGAATGTTTGTCCCGGGTGGGAATCGAACCCACGACTCTCGGATCAGAAGGCAGGGGTCACTACCAATTGAGCCACCGAGCCTGATAGGCTGATGATGATGAATGTTTATCTGAAATACCCAAAGTGAGGGCGGGTCACTTCACTAATGTGTTAATGAAGGCTCGCCCCTCTCGCCAGGCACCTACGAGAAGGTGGAAGAGGAGGAGGAGGAGATCTACGAGGTGATCAACGTGCACAAGCTGAAGAGCGCCACGCCCAACCTGCGCGTGATCAACCTGTACGGCATCAACTTCGTGGACGACTCGCACATCGACGCCTTCAGCTCCAATTGTATACAGGTTAGTGATTCTGAGAGCCTTAATAAGAGTTATGACCGATTCGATGATGATGACCCCGGCCTACCATTGAGGGTGTTTCAAAATGCAATGCCGGATAAATGGCGTTATGTAGCCTGCGGTTCGGCTATCGAGTGATTCATCATCAGCCTATTTCAGTACACTGCTGAACATAGGCCTCTCCAGTTTGTTCGCCATTTAGGGCAAACATCTAGAGGATATACTTACCCATAATCGCCACGCTGGGCAGGCGGGTTGGCGATCGCAGGACGTAGCTTCTCGCTCCGGTGACGCTGCTGTCCGTCATCGGCCTGTGGTATTTAGCTACGCCTTCAATTGTGATGATTATACCGCCACCAGTCGGTTGCCAGCGCCTCGTTTGTTGTTCGGCAGGATGCACCACGGGCAGGTGAGGTTGGCTTGGAGCGAAAAGATGATAGGCCACTCCCTTACATCCCTATATCACACACCCTTATAATCGAGTGTTTGGTCAGTTACTATGTAAACGTCAGTGTCATTCAAAATTAACCAATCATGTTACAGTTGGCCCTGCAGCGTATGTGATGCCATCTGGAGGATTTCATTTTCAGATTTTTCATTGATTCGTTGAGATGGAATGGAAACCTTTAACATCTTATCATCAGTCTTATACTCGTATAGTCGAAAAAGTCGTTGCTAGACGCTGATTCCAAACAAAATCAAGTTCTTAAGTATAAAACGTAATCATTGGTAGTAGGTACGAGATGAACGATTATGAAAATGGCAGCTGGTGCTGGCTAAAATAGATAATTCTTTGAGACACTCATGCAATGATATACCTATGTACCTATATAGTACATACGGTAAAATCCCTCTTCTACATTCCATCATAAAAGACAAAGAACCAAACTATCTTCTGCGGGAATACGGATGACGACAAGGTATGAAAATGAAGAAAATAATTAGTCCGTCTCTTAGATAATAAAAAAATATAAGACCCGTATTTTTTGTTTTGTCGAAATAACAAGAAAATACTTACCTAGATATAGCGCATTAAAGTTACGGAGTGGGGGCTAACTACGTCACGTTAGAGTATATTTTGTACTCTAACGTGACGTCATGTGACATTTAAAATCAATGTATCTTCGTAAGTTTTTGAACAAGAGGCAAAATAAAAAATACGTATCCAATATTTTTCATTAATCTATCTGATGGACATTAAATTATTTTTTAGTCATCATCCCAATTGTGGGGCAATGCTTTACCGTGAAATCATCATGCCCTACCTTAAAAATACCAAAAACAAGTATGAATTATTGTAGTTAAACCAACCAGCAATTAATTTTAAACCGTTTCAGCTGGAGTGCCTGGCCGTAAACTTCTGCAACAAAGTGACGGGCTCCACGATGAAGACCCTTTTCCAGCGTTCGAGGAGGCTCACTTGCTTGCTGATGAATGGATGCAGTAAGTGCTAAATACCTTGGTTTTGGGACTGACTTTTTGTATCCAAACGGAGTAAAAAGTAAAACCCTGGCGAACTGGTGGCATAATAAAATATCTCGGTAAAGCACCTCTTGCTTGCTGAAGAATGGATGCAGTAAGTACTTAAATACCGTGGTTTTGGGACTGACTTTTTGTATCCAGAGCAAAATGCTTGACGAAGCGGCGACATATAAATATCAGACAACATCACATACATTGCTCCGATCCCAAAGTAAGTAGCTTAAGCACTTGTGTTATGGGTATCAGAACAACGAAGGTGCCACAAATAAATACTTAAATGCAAATTATAAACACCCAGACACGGAACAAACACAAGTATTCATCACACGAATGTTTGTCCCGGGTGGGAATCGAACCCACGACCCTTGGCTCAGAAGGCAGGGGTCACTACCAATTGAGCCACCGTGCCAGTCACATATCTCCGAAAAGCACGCTAAACGCCTGATATATCATCGGTAGTTATAATTGCGAACATTGTGACTCTTTGCTAGAGTCTATATCAAAGAGTTTAACAGTGAAATGAATAAGATTTATATTTACCTCATCATCATATAAAGTTCCACTGTTGGACATAGGCCTTTTTTTAGTCAGGAATGCCTTACTATGCGTCACCATCAGGGTCCTAGTTACGGGACACATGGGTTATGTGGGACTCACTCCTAAAACGGAGGGTCGGGATGCCCGTCGGGATTTGTCTCTACCCCTCCTCAGCTCTTCATTCCCTGCTTCCTCACCATCATAAGCAAGAAGTTACCCTTCCGTTTTGAGAGCGATGTGGTACAACAAAGAAAGGCTTGCATAGCTATTAGGTACATGTTATGCCAAAATACTCATAGGGAAAAATAGTCTAATGTATTTACTGTAATTTATCATACAATAGAGAAAAATATACTACGAACAATGAAAACAAAATCAAAATTGGCTGAAAAATGGGCGAGGTACAGTCGTTGAAAGTAAATATATCCGTCTCTCTCACGCGAAACAGATTTTTCTATGGAGATTGTATGGCGCGCACGGTACGTGACGTCATCCGCCACGTCGGATCTCTCTGTCTTAGCAATAACTTTAACGCTTTATAACACGCTTAACAGAAAAGATAGTTTAAAAATTCTTCGATATTTATGTATCTGGATGATAAAAGATCTCAATAAATAAATAAAATAAATAACCCAAGACATGCCACGCTGGGCCACTCATCGCCATCTAGCCCCAAACTAAGCCGAAGCTTGTACTATGGGTACTAGACAACTGATAAACTTACTTATATACTTTTTTTTTGTAAATAAATACATATTATACATAGAAAACACCCAGACCAATACAAACAGGCATGTTCATGAACACAATTGTTTGTACTGTGCGGGAATCGAACCCACGACCCTTGGCTCAGAGGGCAGTACTCACTACCAAATGAGCCATCGAGTCAGTCCATAAAAAAAGTCATGCATATTTCCTATTGTCCATTCCTCCAGGCCTTCAATCCGAACACGTGATGCAAGTGGAGTGGGAGAAGTCTTCCATCCAAGAGCTGGACGTGACGGCCACGGACCTGTCCACCGAGTGCCTCATCGACATGCTCACGCGCATCCCCAACCTGAGGTTCCTGAGCGCGGGCCAGATCAACGGGTTCAATGACTCGGTGCTCAAGGCGTGGCTGGAGGCAGGCACCGCCAGGTTAGTACGAAATTACGAAGTTGTCACCTACTATTAAACACTGTTTCTTAATCTGAAAAGTATTTAATAATCCTCATCATCATCAGCCTATTGCAGTCCACTGCTAGACATAGGCCTATCCAGTTGTTTGCCACTTAGAGCAAACGTCTGGAGCATATACCCATAATCGCCACGCTGGGCAGGCGGGTTGGCGATTGCAGAATGAAACGATGACCTGGCCACTTACTGGTGGCGGTATAACCATCACAATTGCAGGCGTAGTTAAATACCACAGGCAGATGAAGGGCGTCAGCGTCACCTCTAGCACATTACCAGAGTGAGAAGCTACGCCTTGCGTTTACCAACCCGCCTGCCCAGCGTGGCGATTATGGGTAAAGCCTCCGGAAGCTAACATCTGGCTGTTTTCCCAAAGTGGCGAACAGCTGGAGAGGCCTATGTCCAGCAATGGATTGCGATAGGCTGATGATGAGAGTTTTAGATCGTGCTTGAATGTTTTAGAAACCTCGTCGCCCTAGACGTGGATTCGTCGGACAATCTGACAGACGAGGCGCTCCACCGGTTCCTGTCGCGGCACGGCAGCCAGCTGTGGGGCCTCGTGCTCAGCGGGATGCCGCACATCACCGACCAGCTGTGGCAGAGCGTCATGCAGCTGCTCACCAACACTAAGTATGTACACGAGGCACATCGTTACAGACGAGGGACAAAGTGACAGACAAGGGACAAAGTGACAGACGAGGCATAATGTGACAGACAAGGGACAAAGTGACAGACGAGGCACATCGTGACAGACGAGGGACAAAGTGACAGACAAGGGACAAAGTGACAGACGAGGCATAATGTGACAGACAAGGGACAAAGTGACAGACGAGGCGTAACGTGTTAAACGAGGTGTAACAAAGACAGACGAGGCACAACGTGACGGACGAGGCACATCGTGACAGACGAGACACAAAGTGACAGACGAGGCGCTCCACCGGTTCCTGTCGCGGCACGGCAGCCAGCTATGGGGCCTCGTGCTCACGGGATGCCGCACATCACCGACCAGCTGTGGCAGAGCGTCATGCATTTGCTTACCAACACCAAGTAATGTACACGAGGCATAACGTGACAGACGAGGGACAAAGTGACAGACGAGGGACCAAGTGACAGACGAGGTGTAACAAAGACAGACGAAGCACAACGTGACGGACGAGGCACAATGTATCATATGAGGCACATCGTGACAGACGAGGGACATAGTGACAGACGAGGCGTAATGTAGCAGACGAAGCACGCGTTGACGAACTACGCGCTATTCCATAAACCTAGATGCGGTAGATAAGGGTATTGGATTAATGGAGCGAAACTGGCCGACCGTCATCAGGTTTGTATGATCTTGATACTTAAGTCTTCAGTGCCGCCCCTGTGTGGATAGGTAGTTCATATCTCGGGATTTCAAATAGGCGCCGTTTATTTCTTCACAATTTTTTAGGCTTTGGAGGTTTTGTATTGTAAATATTTATTTATTTTAATGTTTATTGCACAGTAAAGTAGTGTACAAAAGGCGGACTTAATGCCACATAGGCATTCTCTTTCAGTCAACCATTAGGCTAAGCAAAAGCTAATTTTAAGGTATTGTATTAAGTACCTAATATTCCAACAACAAATTACATAATTGAACTAATTTGCCTTTTATTTCAGAATCCTCATAATGGGCACCCAGGAGAGACTCGGTGTAAACATCCATGTTGATCAGGTAAAACCATCTTCTTTTTGTTACTTTGCAATACAAAATCTAATCTAACGTAATGGTATGGGACTCTGAAGAATTATCATTATCAGTCTGCAAATGACTACAGCTGAACACATGCCTCCCCAAAGACAATAGTCATTTGGGGGGATTTGCCTTCGTCATCACGCTTGGCAGGCGGGTTGGTGACCGCAGTAAGTTTTATCTATACCCATGCAAAATCGAAAACTATGGTTCGTTGAACGAATCGCGTACTTTTGCTAAATAAATCCCTACAATTTTTTTTTATAGTGGCTCGACATAATGGCTTCCCTACGCCTGATGGAAAGCGAAAGAGAAGCCCAAGCCGCTGTGACAACTGGCAAGTAACTGGTCAGTTACCTGTCAGTTGCCACCGCCATGCCGGCCCAACCCTAACCCCCCCATGAGCTCCGGAAACCCTACTCACCGGCAGAAACACGACCCAGAAGTCATTTTGCTGCGGTATTCTATAGGGTGGAGGTTCTTCCCCGGACGGGCGAAGATTCGCTACGCTCTACCTCTCTTAAATTTGTCCCTCCCATATGGAATATATGAATTAAATTAATTAAAAGTGACTTTGACGAATTCTAGTTCGTATATTCGAACACGGGAGGGACATATGGGAGGGATTTATGGTGCAAAAGTAGGTACGCGATCCGTTCAACGAACTAACGTTTTCGATTTTGGTGGTAGAGGTCCTGATAATCCCTTACTTAGCCGTCTTTTACGACACACACGGGATGAGAGGGATGGAAACTAAAGAAAATCCCCTTTCGAAATCAAAAAGAAACCCAAAAGACATCTAATGATCTTACTACACTAGCCTATTACAAACTAAGACATACTTAATTACCTTTGAATTGACTGGCTCGATGGCTCATTTGGTAGTGACCTCTGCCCTCTGAGCCAAGGGTCGAGCCAATTCCCGCACAGTGCAAACATTTGTGTTCATTAACATGTCTGTTTGTATTGGTCTGGGTGTTTTCTATGTATAATATGTATTTATTTAGGTACAAAAAAAATGTATCTAGTTTATCAGTTGTTTAGTACCCATAGTACAAGCTTCGGCTTAGTTTGGGGCTAGGTGGCGCTGTGTGGCCCAGCGTGGCATGTCTTGGGTTATTTATTTATTTATTATTTACATTTTCCAGCTTATGGACGGTATTGCGAACAGTTGCCCTAACCTGGAGCGATTGGAGTTGCGTTGGGACCCCGAGAACCTCCGGTTTAGCGACAAAAGTCAGAAAGCCATCGATATTCTGCGCGTCAAGTGTTTGAAGCTCAAATGTCTTGTGCTTAGGTGAGTAGCTTGATTCTGAGAACATGATTCTTCATATTTTGGTTGGTCTACTACCATTTTATCCTAAAATTTATTTATTACAAAGGACAATCAATGGGCAAATATGTAGGTACCCGAATATGTATTTGATAAGAGGCTTATACCTAAAAAGACCGTCCAGGTTTAACTACACGTTTTGAAAGGAATGGAAAAATAATATTGGCGGCGAAAACCGCCGGCACCGAAGCAGGTGGATTTCCTCAACGTATGAAAGCTGTTTGCCGGAAAGTACACCGCCATCTGTCGTTAGTAGGTGGAACTAATCATTGTATGTTGCTGTGATCTGGAGATAGATGTCGCTACTCTCATTTACAAAAAATTCGAGGTATTCTTCGAAGCGCTGTCAAACTATTCCTTTTCGTTAATTCTAGCAATTACAATTTCGGGGTACAAATAAAAGGTGCGCTTTGAGGAATAGTTTGCGAGTGCTTGGAGGAATACCTCAAATATTCACCCTCATTTACAGTGATGGTCGTTACTACGAGATCGTCAAAGCCAACTTCGAACGTGCCGACCGCACCACCGTCGTCCGCACCTCGACCAACTGCCGAGTCTCCAATTACTACATACTCTCAAACTACAAGGAACTTATATTCAACTAACTAACGTTATCAGCACATTAGAAACAAAGACGTTACCGAGGGGAATGCTTAATGTATGGAAAATTTATTGGATTTTGAACAGAGAATTAAATTAGAACAGTTATTGCCCGTGATTTGCTTGTGTAATTAAACCATTCGAACGAAGCCCGTGGTAATCCATCAGATTTTTACTAAATGTATTATTATAAATTAATGTTGGTAGTCGAGATTCTCATCTGAACCATCCTATAGTTAAATAGAGATGTCTTAGTTCAGACGCGCCCTGCTCCTTAATTATCCTTCACATTATAGGAAACAAGACAACTTTTCCTCTCACGAGTTTACGATCAGCTTGGATCAGCTAAACTAGATCAAATCCGAGAATTGCGCTGTTCCTATATTTGAATTTAACCGTCAACTGAACGACCAATCATAACTGCATTGTTTATGTGTATTTCGTCTATATTTAAATTTTGCTTGTGCGCGTAAAAGATATGATATAGAGGCAACACAACACCTAAGTATTACTCGTATGAGAACACTTTATGTACGGAGTTATTCATAATGGCTGGTTTAGACTCGGAATCGAAAACTTTCTAGTAGTTCCATACAAAAAAGTCTAGTGAATATAAAACAACGTCAAATTTTAATAACGTTAATTTCAAGTTTTGAATTCTGGTCGAAATTGGCATTATGAATTGCTACGCAGGTTAGGAAAGCCGATAGAATTTAGAGAAAAGTTTATTTATTTACAGTGCTCCAATATTTTTTGAGTACTTTTATATACATTTTTATAAAGATTTATTAATAATGTTAAAAATCCTGACTATTACAGATTTACACAAAAAGTAGAACTATCAACTATTAATTTTATTTTATAAATCAATATCCTGAACATTTCGATACGGAAAGTTAGACAAATATTGTATGGAGAAATGATAAGAGATATAATTTTTAAGTATGTAAACTTAAGACAGATGTTACTGTTGTAATTTAATGATGTTATTTGCTGAAGCCTGCCATTTTTGTTTATGTCAATAAAGAAATTTTAATTTGATATTTTTATTCTTGAACTCCGTACAACTGCATTATTTAACACATTTTAATGTCTTTTTTTATACCACTGAGGTGGCAGACAAGTCTACAGCCAGAATATGGATGAAACGTTGGTATATTTCTTTTTATTAAGGCTTTAAAATGTTATTAAACCTTCTGTTAACAAAAAAGTGAGTTATATTGATTTACAACATTTTTTTACGAAAGTATCGGATGTTTCGTGTTTTGCAAAATCTGCTCAACTCAATGAAGTAAATATCGCTCTACAAATAGTTTGGTAACATAAATAAAAATACGTTACTTTACTACTAAAATAATAGTTTATTTACAGTTTATTATGAGAAAAATTACTATTTTTATAATTTTTTTCTTTAAGTTACAATCGCATATTAAAAGCTATTTCTAAATACCTTAACTATTTACAAATAGCTTCGTTACTAAATATCTGACAGCTCCAAAACGTTTCGTATATTTGTATTTTGTTAGCTAAAATAGATGCACTCGCTGAATTTTAAAATTTAATAAACGTGTAATAACATTTATGTAAAGCCGGGTCCCCGCTTGGCAACATTCGTTAATTAACCGTTAATTGATTTGATCATTAATAGTGCACGACCACAGGCACAAACACACATAACAAAACTTTATATTAGCTTGAAAACGTTTTAATAATCACGTAAACATTTGGCGCGTGGCCGAAAATTCGACGCAATCAAGACGTCATTTTTGTCATTTTTGTGTCAATAACGCCGCTTGTCAATGTCCAACCCGCAAATTGTCCAATTTTCACAGTAACATGAGCAATGACTAATTGAGTGAAAAGTACCAGGAGCGCATAGATAGTAGGAAGTTTATAAGTTGCGTCAACCTACCTAATGTGGGTTACTAAGATACATACTACATTTTCTTAAAAACGAACAGTTTGGTACTTTTTGTTCAATCAGTTACGATAAAAGTTGGACATTTTGCAACTTAGGACATAATACGCCATTGTATGTCTATACGTTGGCCAATTCTGCCGAAACATTCGGCAGTAAACATTGTTGAATTGTCAAACACAAACATAATAAAAGGATTATAATAATAGCTCTCAAAACAGTTGCAAATCACCTATTAAAATAACGACTTCTACTGGTAAAGTCAATATGTCGAACAGGCTGTCAGAGGTTAAATAACAGTTAGATATCGAACCAGCTCTCCTGTTCAGAACAATTCGGCAAGATAATAATTGAATTCGGTAATAATGCTTTGGTAAAATTTCGGTAACAGTCTAATTGAGGCTGGCCTACGAAATCTGTCATTTTAATAACTCAATATCAGCAAATTGTGTCTTCACCACATCGTCAGTTCTGTGTAAAAAAAAAAAGAAAATGTCGAATTCTTCAGACTGTTAATTCAAACCTTATCAGAATTTAATACGTTTGTACATCACCGACCTAATGACGAAACATAATATTGTCATATCTACATAATGTATTTGGCAATTTGATTTACATTATTCTAAACAAAAGATTTATTTCAAAACATATTCAAGAGTAATGGTAATCAAATTACCTATACATGTTACTTAGTTAAAGTCTCAGACACGATTCTCGTTTCATTCCATTTCATCACCGGATCAAGTACTCTAGAGACAAAATATTTAAGCACTTAGGTATAACAATGTATAATCAAACACTTAGTTTCAATGAAATCGACAGTGTACCCGTTGATTAAATGGGAAATACCCGAGTTCAACAAAATAATTATGACTTACAATTTATAACAAACACAATGTTTAGGAAACACTGAAGATCGGTTATACCACTCGCCGAAATATCGCAGGTTTATCTGGTGGTTTACCAACGGCTGTATTCAAACGTTACTATGCGACGCGTTTACGCACAGTCAGGGTTGCCAGATCTCCCGAGAGATCTCCCGATTTTGGTCAATATCTCCCGATATCCCGGATTCTTTCCAACTCCCGATTTTTTTTACCGCCCGTATTGTATAAATATGACCAAACGGAGCAAAATCTCAACGATTTTCTTAGACGGATGACTTTTTTTTTGCTCTCCAAGCAACTGAGTAGGAAAACATTTTAGTTAGTAATCATCATCCCTAAACAAAAAGAACATTTCCCGATTTTTCCACAAGTATTGTCATACATCTTCCGGATACACCTCCAGAAATTTTTGATTATACACCTCCAGAAAGTCAAAATTTTGATCTGGCATAGTGCCCAAAATCCTATAGGTTTTTGGGTACCTGTGCGTTCGTGTGATGCATAACGTTTGTGAATACGGCCGTAAGGCTTATCGGAAAGCAGTGGAACCAATCCTCAAGCTAAAATTACACACAGAGACAATAGAGACTTTACTAAAACTCAAGTAGATCGCGGTCTTCATAAAAATTATGATACAGCTAATCACTATACTACATCGTTTCCACGGTCTTTGTTAGCACACACACACTCACACAACAGGGCTTAACCAGAAGCCCTCCCAAACAACAAATGCTGCCAAATGAGGACCAGGATTTAGAGGAACATCGACAACACGTCCGATCGCTAAGCTTGACTAACCAACGTCACAGGCGCTCACACACACGCACAAATTTAACCGCCCACTTGAATCACAGGTATATCTGATTTATATATATAATTATAAAAAAAAAACAATAACTTACTATACAAATTAATACCACTCAAATTAGCCGATTCCTAAACTTGACACTGAATTAATCTAAGTGGTACCTATCGTCGTCGAGCAGTCATCTGACTCCCTCGCCCAACAAGAGATCTGGTTCTTCCTCCAACAACAAGTTTTGGTTGTTGCTGTTCTCCTCGTTCCCCGCATCGGAATTGTTGTCTTTATTCGCGTCGTTGTCGATCTTGTACAGTATGTCGTGACACAAGGGACACCTGTCCTGCACATACAACCACTTCCTCAGGCAAACGCCGTGGAAGAAGTGATTGCATCTGGTGATTTTAGCCGAATGCATTTCCTGGTAGCAAATGGCGCATACGTCATCGAGCCTGTCCAACTGATCCACTGACGCTTCGCGCAGAGAGTTGATCTTGTTGACAGCCGTCCGCCTCTTCATGAACACAGACCAGCCCGCTCTCGCCTCGCACCAGATATTGAAGTAAGCGTGAATGCACATCATGACGGCCCGTATCGCTCCCCCGGATTCGAACAGAAGTATCCACGCGCCGTTGAAGAACAAGAAGATTCCGAAGCAGAATTCGATAGTGTTCCCGAAAGCGCGAATGTAGTAGACGTAATCGTCGAGTTGCTCCCAGAACGTGCTCCTGTAGGCGTCTATGAGGAACAGCGAGTAGATCATTAGACTGACGACCACTTTGACTATGACTTCTATGCTGAAAGCGCTGACGGCTAAGAGCCACGTGGAGATTGTATGCTGAGACCACAGGTATATCAGAAGCGAAATGGGGAATATAATCAGGAATGCGCATACGCCTAGCGCTCTGACATGTCTGTGCGTGCTTGGGTTGTGCGAAGCGCTCAGCGACATCAGCATTGGATTCACAATATTGTGCAAGAAGTGTAGCAGAGCCGTGAACAGCAAGCAGAAATTCCTGCAAAGTCTAATGAATCTCTTCTCCGGATTCAACGAAGTCAGTCCTGTCTGCAGTGCGAGTATGTAGAACAAGATCGCGGATACTGCTCCTATGCTCTTGTCCTCTTCTTCATCTGTCAATAGGATCCATTGGAAGAAGTTGCCAATGTAGTGACAGAAGAACGATATTACCGACGTCATTCCTAATACAGCAGTGATAGTTTCACAACCGGTTACTAGGAGCGATTTCGCCATCGTCGCTATGGATTGTACGGCAAGTAGAGTCGATACCTTCAGACCGTCTTCCGAGTCGTCGTCGTAATTGTCCATGAGCAGTAATATCGCGTGCTCCGCCACTCTCATCACCCAAAACACTCTCAAAACGCAAGGTATATTCAAACGCATCCATTCCGTCTCAACTAACGCCGACAGACCGTAATTGCTGACGAAGAGTCTTCCGTGTTGGTAGCCAGCGTAGATTACTTGGATGACGTTGTAAGCAGAGGACCAGAGTACGTATTTGACGAGAAAGAGTGGCAGAAGGGTTGAGAATACGGGCGAGTGATGGAGCAAGTTGGGTGGTACGGGGAGCATGGCGAGGAAGGACGGAGCCATGAAGCTCATGGGTAGGAGTTTTTGTATGGTCGCGTGTCGTGGTCCGAGGTGGACGTTCTTGAACAAGAGGGCTAGGACGAATTGTATAGCGAAGTTTTGTATGACTAGTACGCCGGGGCCGTCGAGGTCGAGCAGGTTCTTCATGTTGAGGTTGAGGATGTCCTCGAGGATGCTGGTGGAGGGCTGGCTGGAGGCGGCGGCGAGGCCGAGGGCCTGGATCTGCTTGATGGCGGACACGTTGGTCCAGTAGGAGACGAACACGATGCCGACGGACATCAGGTAGAGGTACACTATGATGAGGTGTTTCGTGTATAACACGAATATGCAGAGCGCCGACATGCATCCTGAAAAGGAGAGAAAGGTGATTTGAGATTGGCTGTTCAAGTTCAATAGAGCTGCAATGTAACTCGAATTTCAAGAATGGACTTTATTTAAGATTTTAAACATTCACGTTCCATTACGAGTACAATCGAACGAAACGTCAAGCTGTAAGTACATAATGTACTACATAAAAAATGTCGACCTTGAGTCCCGTTAATAGGGAATATGCATGACTTTTTTTTATGGATTTATTGAGATCTTTTGTCTTCCAGATACATAAATATCGAAGAATTTTTAAACTATCTTTTCTATTAAGCGAGTTATAAAGCGTTAAAGTTATTGATTAGACAGAGAGATCCGATGCGGTAGTTGACGTCACGTACCGTAAGCGCCGTACTAACTCCATAGAAAAATCTGTTTCGCGAGAGAGAGACGGATATATTCACTTTCAATGACTGTATCTCGCCCATTTTTCAACCAATTTTGATTTTGTTTTCACTGTTCGTAGTAGATTTTGATCTATTTTACGATAAATTAGTAAATACCTGAAACTATTTTTCATGCATATTCCCTATTAAGTTTTAATGGACACGATATTGATGAAAACAATGAGTATAAGGGTTATAGTTTAGAGAGTAGATTTTGTATAAAGGAAATGGAAACTTATATTATGGGAAAAAGAGTCGTTTTGGTTATTTGTAATAAAATGAGTTAGTCAAAATGGCATTTTAAGTTAGTAGATTCAATTGTCATCTAAATAGCGATCTAGGAGCAGGCAAATAAATTATGGAATACCTATATACAGACTATACATAGACGTAAGTCTAGTGTAATAAAGGGCTCTCTTTGACAGATTCCGCCTTTCTCTAAACAAATTTTTAACTAATTTTAAAATACTGAAGTCCATTTATTAGATGAGCAGTGGATTGCATGCCAATGATGATTATTCATTAGATTTTTTGGAGCAATTTACGAATATAAGGGTACGTTAATGTGGCTCTTCGGTTTTAAGAGTGTTTTGATACCACCATTTATTGGTATCCTATCAATCTATCGGTACCAGGTCTATAAATAACAAACCAGTTACAATACGCATTTAAAATAAAACTCGACTTATACAATAAATTCCTAACATTAACATTTTGTGTCATGTTAAGATTTCCGTGACCTTAAGGAAGCTAGCATTAATTAAACATTATGGATGGACCTTAGTTAATTGTGTAATAGTTCATTATTGTCACGGTAACAAAGATTATACACGTCGGCCGGTGGTATTGAAAGAAATTGGATTAAAATTATACGTTGTTGCTTGTTTTTTTTTATTCGAAATGGGTTTGCGATTTCCGTGCTGGTAAGCAATATTGTAGTACGCGATGGAACGCGTTCGTTCACCCACCAAAATGCAGCGAAGTTAGACCCTAAAAGAGGGGAAACCCTGAGAATTGTATCACTAAGGTGCAGCGCAGACGGCACACTTTTTGTGCGATAGAGTCTGCGTCTGAGAGATTAAAAAAGAGCGTCTAGGTCTGCCGACAGAATATTCGAAGCTGTGCGTCGTGTGCGTTGAGTCTGTGAAATATCCGCGACAGATTATTGCGCGTCGTGTGCGTTACTGCATATATTGGCAAAAAAGTGCGTCACGTATAGTCTGTCGTCTGTGCTGCCCCTAATTATATTAAAGTTTGTACGGAAATACTTTACCGGTTTTTAGTTACCGTCTAGCGATAGTTACCAAGAATTTGCAATGTAAGAAAAGACTGGTCAGTCCTAATAATGTTTAAGCTGGTAATATTTACAGAAACACTGAACAAATAGTTTTAGTTCGGGTAAACCCCATTATAATCCGGTTTCCAGATACGTTGGCATCGTACGTAATAACAAAAATTAGGTGTTTCAAATGAAATAGATTATGGGTATATCCTCCAGATGTTTACCCTGTGGCGAACAACTGGAGAGGCCTATGTCCAGCAGTGGACTGCGATAGGCTGATGATGATGATGAGGTGTATTAAATGTAGGACTGCTTGCTTTGTTCCCAGATTTAGAATAGGACCTTTCCATCTCATCCCGTGGGTGATCAATCTAGAAAACGACAAAGGATTCCCTTTGTCGTTTTCTAGGACACGGGCATGTCTCATCAGGAAACGGGCAGCGGCTATAAGGGTACAAATTAGACTACGGTAGCCAACCCGCCTGCCAAGCGTGGTGACAAATCTCCCCAAATGACAATTTGTCAATAAATAAATAATCCAAGACATGCCACGCTGGGCCACACATCGCCATCTAGCCCCAAACTAAGCCGAAGCTTGTACTATGGGTACTAAACAACTGATAAACTTACTTATATACTTTTTATTTGTAAATAAATACATATTATACATAGAAAAAAACACCCAGACCAATACAGACATGTTCATGATCACAAACGTTTGTACTGTACAGGGATCGAACCCGAGCCTTGGCTCAGAAGGCAGAGGGCACTACCAAATGAGCCATCGAGCCTGTCTTGATGATGATGAGACGTTTGAAATTATTGTTGTTTATAGTCACGTAAAGCTGATTATGGATAAACATCATCATCGTTACAGTTGAATTACCAATCTGATTGGGCCACAATATAAGAATTATCTTATCTTGTGTGGTTGCGTATTGTTAAGATAACAGGCTAGATGCCAACTTTTCAATTATTTATTTACTAATATCTTCACCTGACCGAATTCAGTCATGACGTCCATACAGCGCACAAGAAGCCTTGGCTCCTTGTAATGTAAGTAATCCAAGTAATCCTAGGGGATGTAAGGGAGCGACCCATCATCTTTTCGCTCCAAGCCAACCTCACCTGCCCGTGGTGCATCCTGCCGAATAACAAACGAGGCGCTGGCAACCGACTGGTAGCGGTATAACCATCACGATTGAAGGCGGAGCTAAATACCACAGGCCGAAGACGGGCAGCAGCGTCACCGGAGCAAGAAGCTACGCCCTGCGATCGCCAACCCGCCCGCCCAGCGTGGCGATTATGGGTATATCCTCCAGAAGTTTGCCCTAGGTGGCGAACAACAGGAGAGGCCTATGTCCAGCAGTGGACTGCAATAGGCTGATGATGATGATACTAATAGTCACCAGACCAGATAGCGAGACAGGTAGGGCATAGCGAATCTTCGCTCGAATTGAAATCTCCCGGGGAAGGACCTCCACCCTATAGAATACCGCAGCCAAAGGACATCCGGGTCGTGTTTCTGCCGGTGAGTAGAGTTTCCGGAACTCGTGTGGGGTTAGAGTTGGGCCGGCATTACGGTGGCAACTGACCGGTAACTAACCAGCTATTTTCCCGTTGTAACAGCGACTTGGGCTTTTCTTTAGCTTTCCATCAGGCATATGGAATAAGTTAATAACAGTAGTGTTGATAACAATAAATAATGAATTGATGAACTTTTGGTGTGTATTCTATAGTCGATGACATAAAGAAGACCAAAATAACGAAATATACCGTTACTGTTCAGGTGAAGGTCGCCTCGGCAATAACAGCCGTCTTAACGTCGTTATTAGGTACCTATTAGGATTGGTTTTTGTTCCGCATTGGCAGATCTAGGGTCACAGTGAATGTAAGAACAGAGAAGTAACGCATATTTGATAAATACAGTGGCGCATGACTAAAAAGGCGGTGGCTACTGACAAGTGATTCGATTTCATCGTCATCATCATCAGCCAATCACAGTCCAGTGCAGGATATAGGCCTCTCCAGTAGTTCGCCACTTCACATCTGGGGGCTTTACCCATAATCGCCATGCTCGGCTCTCGCTCTGGTGACGCTGCCCGTCATCGGTCTGTAGTATTTAGCTACGCTTTCAATTGTGATGGTTATACCGCCGCCAGTTGGTCGAGAGCCTCGTTTGTTTTTCGGCAAGATGCACCACGGGCAGGTGAAGGAAACTAGCTTGGAGCGAAAAGATGATAGGTCGCTTCTTTACATCCCCCAATCTAATTGATTGATTTGATACCGCACTGTGAATCCATTCACTGTGGCACAGTTACCGTAAACCGGTAAAGTGAGTTTAGGACGCAACCAGTAGAGTTCCTTACCAGTTATATAATAGCAAAACTCGTTGTAAGGGCACCTGCTAGATGCTAACTTAGGTTTCAGCTAAGCTAGCAAAATCTTAACTAATATTATAAAGCTGAAGAGTTTGTTTGTTTGTTTGAACGCGCTAATCTCAGGAACTACTGGTCCGAATTGAAAAATTCTTTTTGTGTTGAATAGACCATTTATCGAGGAAGGCTTTAGGCTATATAACATCACGCTGCAACTATTAGGAGCGAATAAATAATGGAAAATGTAAAAAAAACGGGGAAATATAACTATTCCACGCGGACGAAGTCGCGAGCACATCTAGTTATAGAATATATTCCGTGCTGCAAACTTTGGAACGACCCAGCCGCTGTGTTTTCTGATCGCTACATGTCTTTCTTTAGATGTTTAGAGAGAGATCTTTCTCATGGTAAGCAGTGGCATGGCTGCGCTCCAAGCATTGCTGATGTCCGTATGTGTATTGTAATACGTAAGTAAAGTGTGAAATACCAGATTTCTTTTCTAAATTAGCCTAGGTTCCTAAGGCGTTTACAGAGGTATTTAGTCCAAGGGATAAGTTCGAGACCTAATAGATTGTGCCATACCTGGCTAGAGTTTTAAGTTCATAATGTTTTTTTTTTACCCAGACCGAATCGACAAACAGACAAATCAGGTAAAAATAGATTCAAAAACGCATACAGAGCTGATATTTACAAAACTAGTTTCCTGCTATGTCCAATATGAACAATTGATCCGAGTCAAGCATGCCCTTATTTGCACGAGTCGAAATATTAAACATACAAAAGTAAGCATAGGTTCTCAATGGGGGCCCTCCCGCCCCATAGTGGGAGCTTTTCATGGGGGCGCGATAATCCTATGACAAATGGATGGAGAATCAATATGTATAACCGGGGACATGATTATCTATACTTATAATAAATCTGTAGAGAGGTCAATTCTGGACATAAAATATTTTTTCAAAATAACTATCAGGGGGTGATAAGTGATCGATACTGATACCAAAAATGCAATCAGTAAAATTTTTGTCTGTCTGTCTGTCTGTATGTTCGTTATAGAAAAAAAAACTACTGAACAGATTTTGACGAAACTTGGTACAATTATTCTTCATACTCCTGGGCAGGTTATAGGATACTTTTCATCACGCTACAATCAATAGGAGCGGAGCAGTGACGGGAAGTGTTGGGAAAACGCGAGAAATTTAAACCTGTATGTTTGAACGCGCATTACGCGAAAACTACTGCATAGAATTGAATGCGGTTTTCACCAATGTATTGCTAGAGGTCTAACTTAAAACTTAGACACAAGGTATAGATGGGTATTATATGGAAGTCCGTTATTTTTGAAACCCGATATCCACGCGAGCGACGCCGCTGGCACAGCTAGTGATTAATAATTTATTACAAAACGATATTACGGATATTAAGGTCAATGTCGTATGTCAATGACTTTTCGTGTAGAGATCCGATGCAGATACGAATCAATCATGTAAGAGTTAGTTAGACCTGCTACGAATGTGGTGCCACCTGGTGGATTTATTCTTTCAGAAAACGTACATTGATAGAGGTGAGCGGAACTGTGGCATTGTGTGACATTGAAATTAGTTTGTTAGATAAAATAAATTAAGAAGTAAAGATTTAGCGTCTGTGTTTCCATACGTATTCCTAGTTTTAGCTTAAGGCTGCTACTATAAGCATTGTATACCGTCAAGATTTATGTCGTAAGATTTAGGTTTGTGCCTACCCAATATTGTGATAAAATAGGTACTTTGAAAATATGTACGTCTATTTCCATGAAAAACTGTTAATTATTATCTTATCGCAGACCTTGCAATTCTATTCTTGTATAGGGGTCGTTAGTCCATAAAAGGTTGGGAACCTATGGTCTAAAGGATCAACTTACCAAAAGTTATTATAACGGTTCGCTAAAACCGTTGGTTGGCTTAACCAATATGACCTAAATAAATCTTTTGGATTCTACTTTGTTGTTCAAGCGAAGTCATCGGGTTATCGAGACATTGATGCCCGAAACGATTCTGATAAACGAATGAGTCATAAATGTTTGCAATTCTTTTAATGGCTGCTATTAAGGTGGTTAATAATACTCATTTTGTTGTAATCGAGCTTTGTACAACTTTAGGTCTTACTATAATCATCACAATAGGCTATTATGGCTAAAAATTGTGATTTTTCCGTCTTTTAGCTTATTCAAAAATAAAAGACACGTATTTTTTATTTGTAAATTAGACTAAAAATTACAAAGTTGAAATTACGCGTGACGTCACTCGGTGATGCATTTTTACGGGAGCGAGTGACGTCAAAGACTCCCACTCCTTACTTTTGAAGCCTTGTTTCTTTGTAATTGTTTATTTGATTGAAAAAAGGAAAAATACGTGTCTTCTATTTTTGAATAAGCTAAAAGACGGACTAATTACAATTTTTGACCATAATAGCCTATTGAAGGCGTAGCCAAATACAACAGGCCGATGACGGGCAGCAGCGTCACACTCACCGAGGAGCTACGCCCTGCGATGGCAAACCCGCCTGCCCAGCGTGGCGATTATGGGTATATCCTCCAGATGTTTGCCCTAAGTGGCGAACAACTGGAGAGGCCTACGTCCAGCAGTGGACTGCAATAGGCTGACGATGATGATGCTATTATCTGTGTATTAGTGTTGCCAAATAAAACTATTTCTATTTACTTAAAAACCCGCCCTGCTCCAATTAACGAACTGTCATGAACTTTAACCTTCTTAAGCAGTCACAATCGGAGTACATATTAGGTTCGTTTGCATTTCCTTGCTTTCAGAATTGCAAAGTAGGTGCTAATGAACTATTTAGGAAACTAGTATTCGTAATGTTTATACACCTAAGTAGATTGATTGTTTCTTGACATAGTTCATTTAAATTATTTTATACTTGTACCGGATTTAAAATAGGATCACCCCTTCTCGAGGTCATCCCGTAGTAAAAGACTAATGGAGTATCAGGACAACAACACTACCTTTTTCTTGTGTTACCGGGAAAAATGCATTTAGGCATTCTCGCTGCTTGGGGAGCAGCGGGGTATGTGGGACTCACCCCGCCTCGATGGAAGTGAGGCAGGAAATACCCACTAAAAGCGCCGGCCCCTTCGTCATGCGCCTTAAAGGTGGTGTCGAGGGTTCTATGTATGTATATGTCCACCAAGGCAACAACGCTACCTGGTCTCTGAAACTTATATGGTTATACCGCCTCCAGTCGGTAGCCAGAGCCTCGTTCGTTATTCGGCACGATGTACCACGGGCAGGTGAGGGTGGCTTCGAAAAGATGGTGGGTCGCTCCTTATAAACCGAAGAAATTCAGCGAAAAGAGTATTACATAAATAAATAACCCAAGACATGCCACGCTGGGCCACACAGCGCCATCTAGCCCCAAACTAAGCCGAAGCTTGTACTATGGGTACTAGACAAATGATAAACTTACTTAGATACATTTTTTTTGTAAATATTACATATTATACATAGAAAACACCCAGACCAATACAAACAGACATGTTCATGCACACAAATGTTTGTAATGTGTGGGGATCGAACCCACGACCCTTGGCTCAGAAGGCAGAGGTCAGGTCACTACCAAATGAGCCACCGAGCCAGCCTACATATTATGAACAATATGAACGATGTACGTACTAAAAGTTTTTTTTTTTAAATGACTACGATGATGGCCAGGCCGGCCTTGTCATCATCACCAGAGTAAAATAGTAGGTATCTATGCAATTACCAAAGGTCGTCACATCAAACACCACGGTAGTTACCGCGTATGGGAATCACCATTCGGTGTCATTGGCGCCATCGATTCGTGACGTCACCAGGTCGCTTTCGCCCGAAGGTTGAGGGCAGGTAGGCCGTGAAATATGGTTTTGTTATGGCTAGGATTGTGAATGCGAAATTTGTTTTGATGAATGTATGTGTTAATGAAGCTTTGAAGTACATAATATTTTATTTTATTTATTTAATCTTTATTGTACAATATAAAAAATAAAGTACAAAAGGCGAACTTAATGCCGAATAGGCATTCTCTACCAGTCAACCTTTAGGCTAAGCAGAAATAATTAAGTATGAAGATATGATAATAATATGCCCCGAAAAAAATATAGCTTATCATCAGATTGACACTACAAAGTATAAAACAAAGTAGCTTATTTTTCTGTCTGTCCCTATGTATACTAAGTCTAACTTAGATCTTTAAAAATACTAAACTTACACACACACAACTCAATTTTTTTCAAATAGTTTGTTACAGTGTTTCAAGAGGCATGCAATAAACATTTGAATTTTGACATTTGTTGTGTGACATTTTGACAGATGTTTGCCCAAAGTGGCGAACTACTAGAGAGGCCTATATCCAGCAGTGGACTGTGCTGTGATAGGCCGATGATGATGATGATGAATTTAAATTTATCGGGGGACACGGTGGAACAGCAAAGGTTGAAAAAGAAAGAGTACAAAATACTTTTCATCCATTAGCCAGTACGGTGAAGGTCGTATACTATACTCGAGTCGTCAACTATAACTAAAATGTAAATCTATTTGTCTCTATTGCATTGTTACAACACAAAGATTATGAGGAGGAGTTCGTTTAAAATTAAATGTTTGAAGCGTAATATCTATTTATTGCCACAAGTCAAGTGTATTGCAACAAGAGCTATGGATTTTGTGAAATAAATTAATGTTTGCTGTCACAATTTTACGAACAAAGCGCGCAATGCTCGGAATTTCTTTGGTTGATAGAATTCGTGACGACGTCATACAGTCATACTCCAAAGAACTAACTTAGTTCTTTGGCGGATGACGTCGTAACGTTTAAATACCATAAAGGCAAATGGGCAAGTCGTGTCTCCAGGCGCTCCGATGGACCATCGAGTAGAAGGGTATTGGAATAAACACCTTATTTTGGCAAAAACAAAGTGTAGGACGCTTTGCCGAGAAGGGATACAGGTTGGCCAGGATGGTGAGCGTTCTCTGAGAGATGCCTACATTCTTCAGTGTTCGCCAGCAAGCCGGTTGATTGTCACAATTACTTTTTTATTACAAAAAAAAATTATCTAGGTAAGTTTATCAGGTTGTCTAGTACCCATAGTACTACAAGCTTCGGTTGAGTTTGGGCCTAGATGGTGATGTGTGGCCCAGCGTGGCATGTCTTGGGTTATTTATTTATTTGCACCACTAGGGTGGTAAAATGTCTAACGTTCCGCCTGATGCTAAGCAGTTACCGTAGCCCATGAACGCTTGCAACACCAGGGGTATCACACGCGCGTTTCCGACCCAAACACACATACAATATGGATATTAAAGTAACATTACGCTATATTACGAAATTGATATTGTTCTACCAGTAAGGATTGTATTGTTTGACCTTAAACATGAAGGCGCAGAGCCACCGGAACAGACGATTACGGCTAGGGTTGCCAACTATACTGTTAAAAACAGTATTATACTGTTTTTCACTACAAAATACTTTTTACTGTTGAACAAAAAAAAAGTATAAAATATACTGTTTTCAGCATCAAAGATGTTACACTATACGTGTGAGACTTAGACGCACGCTCACACATTTTTTTTATTTAGAGGGAGAACCCTCTAAGTAAATAAAAAAAATGTGTGAGCAAGCACTGAGAACAAGTGCGTTCTGGACCAGAACGCACTTGTTCTCAGTGAGGTCAGTGCGTACACTTGCACCACCTTGAGGCTATACCTCTCGGTGAGCTTGATAATAAGGTACGCTACCCTGTTCGACACACTGGACATTTCCACCACGTTGTCGGAGAGGGACTTATTGACCAGAAACCCGACGCCACCTTGGGATTTTTGGTTTCCCTCCCGGAAGTACATAAGGTGGCCTGACTCTAGAGTTACGGTAGCCTCCCCCTCTCTTCGGACTTCGCATAGCCCTAGTATGTGCCACCTAATTTTCCCAAGTTCCACCTCCAACTGCGCCAGATGCGAGTCAAGCCTTAGTGTGCGTCCGTTGTACGATGCCAGGGTAAGTTTGGTGTGGTGGCCTGCCGTAGCCCGGTGATTCTTGGCACCCCCCGCCCCGCCCGTACCGTGGTCGCGACCGTGACCAGGGATAGCGGGGCCGCCGGGAACTGGGGGCCGTGGCTTATGTGAGTCCATTTGGAGGAGTTGCCCAAAATCGCCACGCTGGGCAGGCGGGTTGGCGATCGCAGGGCGTAGCCTCTCGCTCCGGTGACGCTGCTGCCCGTCATCGGTCTGTGGTACTTAGCTACGCCTTCAATTGTGGTGGTTATGTTACGGGTAATGCTAGAAGTTGGAGTAAACCTAGGTTTACCCGGGTTCACTTAGGATTACCCAAGCTACTTGGGTAAAGTCCGAATATTAAGTAAAATTTATTTTAATTCGTGGTTTACCCATGCTCACCTAGGTCTACCCAACTCTGGCTGGGTAAACTTAGATGTTGCATTATTTTCTTTTTTATTTAATGAAATAGGGTTTACTACAAACGGTTCACTTGATGTGTGTGACGACGGCCGCTCATATACATCTGCAACATCAGGAATTTCGAGTAATGTCTCAGCAGTTTATCTTGCTCAAATAAAAAATTTCAATTTTAATAACAAGGACCGCTATTGTTTTTATTATGCTCACTAAGCGTTGTTTTAAATGTTTAAAATGCCCTTGAAGTTCCATTTCACAAATTAGTTATACACATTTTTAACATTAGCAAGGGATTTTTAACAGGAGCATGGGTAAACCCCGAATTAAATTTAATTTTACGTATTATTCGGACTTTACCCAAGAAGCTTGGGTAATACTTTTTTTTTTTTTTTTATGCCGGGGAAAATGCTTTTAGGCATCCCTGTCACCCGGGGGGAGTGACGGGGTATGTGGGACTCACCCTGGCTCAAGGTGGAAGGGAGGCAGGCAATACCCACTAAAAACCCCGGCCCCTCCGTCAAGCACCTATGGGGATGGTGTCACGGGACCCGGAAAAAACTAGGACTGCCGCGGCAGCTTGGGTAATACTAAGTCAACCCGGGTAAACCTAGGTTTACTCCAACTTCTAGCATTACCCGTAACAGTTATACCGCCTTCCGTCGCCTCGTTCGCTATTCGGCAGGACGCACCACGGGCAGGTGAGGTTGGCTTGGAGCGAAAAGTTGATAGGTCGCTCCCTTACATCCCCCGTAAATAAAATTAATTTTTATAAATAAATAAAATACTGTTCATTTTTCTAAAATACTGTTCAATTTGTTTTCTTAGGCCTCAATATACTTTATTTCTTGTAAAAAAAGTTGGCAAGCCTAATTACGGCCGAATCGCTACGAACAGATTTGAGGCGAGACGAGGGAGCAATTTGAAGTGATGTTCGAGTTTGTAGCGCAAGAGTCGACTGCGTTTTAGCTACCTTTAATACTGCATAGAAAATGTGTTATATAAGAAATAAGAAACTTTTATTACCCACAAGGACATCACAACAACACATCGACAAAACATAATAGAAAATTAAATAGACAAAAGAATAACAATGAAACAATCAAAAAGTACACAAAAACAAAGACCGGACATGGCGTTGTTGCGACGTCCAGAGTAAAAGGGCCTCACTCAGCATATAGCCGTGGCCCGCTCTGGAGCCACGGCGCTGATATTCTGTAAGTCCTGCCGAGTGAGGCCCACGGACGATTGCGCCTGCTCATATAAATAGACATACATATCTATTATATAGACCAGCGAATGGGATGTAAGGGAGCGGCCTATCATCTTTTCGCTCCAAGCCAACCTCACCTGCCCGTGGTGCATCCTGCCGAATAACAAACGAGGCGCTGGCAACCGACTGGTGGCGGTATAACCATCACAATTGAAGGCGTAGCTAAATACTAAAGACCGGTGACGGGCAGCAGCGACACCGGAGCAAGAAGCTACGCCCTGCGATCGCCAACCCGCCTGCCCAGCGCCGTGGCGATTATGGGTATATCCTCCAGATGTTTGCTCTAAGTGGCGAACAACTGGAGAGGCCTATGTCCAGCAGTGGACTGTAATAGGCTGATGATGATGATGATGAGACCAGCGAAACCGACAACCGTTGGAGTAAACAAGTTCTGGAGTGGATACCGCGTCTAGAGAAACGACCTCAGGCCAAGTGGAGTGACGATTTGGGCAAGACAGCTGGCAAGTGCTGCAATGCGCCACTTTGCTCGTTCATAGGATGGTGTATAGTGGCCAATGATTGGAGAGGCCTATATCCAGCAGGGTACTACGAGAGGCTGACGTTTTCACAAATTAAATCAGTTTGCAGCCAAAACTCTATGAGAACTTTGAGGCGTGCCTAAACGTTGATATTAGGCTATTATGGCTAAAATTGTAATTAGTCCGTCTTTTAGCTTATTCAAAAATAAAAGACACGTATTTCCTTTTTTCATTCAAATAAACAATAGCAAAGATACAAGGCATCAAAAGTTAGGAGCGGGAGTCTTTGACGTCACTCGCTCCCGTACAAATGCCTCACCGAGTGACGTCACGCGTAATTTCAACGGGCTATAACTTTGTAATTTTTAGTCTAATTTACAAATAAAAAAATACGTCTTTTATTTTTGAATTTAGAAGCTAAATGACGGACGAATTACAATTTTTAGCCATAATAGCCTATTCGCATGGAGAATTTAGTCGAAATCTTACCGAACGCATTGTAAAATAGTCCTACCTGTCTTGACAGCCATACATCAAGCTACCCAAAATTTGTTTAATATCTAGATGGATAATGGACTTTATGTGTTGGTCACTTAGTTGTAAATTGTTTGAGGAAATTGGACAGATGAGGATAGGTTGATGTGGCCGTATGTACATAATATGGTAAACAACTGAGACTTTTTGTGCCACATTGAAGTGTGATAAGATTTCTGCTAATTCATAGTGACCAGCAGATATAAAAATCAATTGCACAAAATTGCTCGTCATGGTCTCATTTTTTTGTAAATCGACATTTTAATGTCAAAACAGTTTCCTTTTTTTTATCATTTTGTTCAAAATAAACATCGCTTTAAAATAATTTTACAAAGACAAGACATTTTGGAACTGAAATACATTTCCAAAATGTGTTTTGATTCACTGTCGTTCTGAATACATTAATACGACTAAGTAGGTGATACTGAAGATTTTGATAGGATCAATATGTATGCAAAATAATAAATAAATATCAGACAACATCACATAGGTACATTGCTCCGATCCCAAAGTGAGTAGCGTAAGCACTTGTGTTATAGCTATCAGAACAACGAAGGTACTACAAATAAATACAAATACAAACACCCAGACACGGAACAAACACAAGTGTTCATCACACTGATGTTTGTCCCGGGTGGGAATCGAACCCACGACCCTTGGTTCAGAAGGCAGGGGTCACTACCAATTGAGCCACCGAGTCAGTCAAAAAATGCACTCATCTCTTACACTCCTTTGGCAACCTGGCATTCCCCAGCGGGGCCGGATCTGGCGTCTAATATACGCTTGTGTCTTTAAATTGCCACTGTATTTGCCGTCCTTGTTCGACATAGACAACTTAACATGCTACGTTAAAACTGCCGTTTGCATTAGTGACAATTATATACAGTTTATCTCAGGGCTAGAGTTTTGAGTTTAGTAAATAATCATCATTACTTTAAATGAAACCGTACCTATATTTTTTTTTAAACTTGTTTCTCTCCCCGCGATTGGAAGCGGATTAGTTTGTGCTCCTGGTAGGTATAGAGTATATGATTTGGGATTATCGTTTAGCATCAGACGGGCCGCGGTTCTGGATGATTTTATCTAGACCAGGGTTACTCAAACTTATTGGCCCAAGTATCCTTGTATAATTTCTCAAACGATCGCGTGCCCCTAACCCCAAATAAAATAAGCAACCTGTAGAAGAAAATATGGCTTTTATATGAACTGTCGCGTGCGCACCTCCTTGTGAATCGCAAACCCTTGACAGCCAACCAGCCACCATTACGTAAATCTTTCCGCGAATCCCTTACCGTCTAAAGGTGATCCTCACTTTGAGAAACCTACTGAGAACATATTGTCTAGTATTAACAGAATGTTTAATCCAGAATATAACAAAGTTACACATGGAAAATCAGGACATCAAGAATTACCAGGAGCGCATAGCCACGTGGGAAGTTGAAGATGGATGCTTTAATAGCTTATGCTGTTTTGGATGTAGACATATTGAGTAACTAGACCTTCAAAAGGTTTGGACGTTTTATGACAAAACATTGTGACCTATTAAGGTACATAGAAATTTTGATAGGTAGGCTGGACTTTATAGGACGCTGGGCATATTTTGTTTTGTGTTTTTTAGCTATGCACGGACTTTGCTTCTGCCACGAAGGTTGGGAAACGTACTGATAGATGTAAAACCGGACGGAATAGGACACCAGACTCTGTGGCATATAGGACATTTTAGAGACTACACAATGTCAATCAGAGTGAGCATGCCAGCAGCCAACTTCAGCAAAGAAAAAAATCATACTAAAAAATTATTAGTCGCTCAGCGAGCTATGGAAAGGGCTATGCTCGGCGTCTCTCTGCGAGATCGGATCCGAAATGAGGTGATCCGGCAGGAAAGTTACAAGAACAAAAGTTACCGACATAGCTCACAGGATCAGTAAGCTGAAGTGGCAGTGGGCTGGCCATATTAGTCGCAGAACCGATAACCGTTGGGGTAAACGACTTCTGGAGTGGAGACCGCGTCTCGGCAAACGTAGTGTAGGACGCCCTCAGGCCAGGTGGAGTGACGATTTGCGCAGGACGGCTGGCAAGTGCTGGATGCGAGAGGCCGGGGACCGATCGAAGTGGCGAGCATTGGGAGAGGCCTATGTCCAGCAGTGGACTGATGATGATGAAAAAATTATTAAGAATCAACCAAAAACAATTATCCATTAAGTAATACATGAATAACGGCTTTGCGAGTATAGTTTAAATATTCATAAGCACATACTCATGTGGCACGCATTCTAGTTTTTAAATTATTCAAGACTTATTGTGGTTCAGATCAAAACTCTTTCAATGGTTATGACCTCGGGAATGTCAAGACCATGAAAATGCGATTTAACGTTAAACTAATGAATTATTAAATACTTATCTATTGTAACATTATACTCGTAAATAAAGAGCAAAGGTTTGTTTGTATTATTATAGGCTCCAAAAATAATGAATCAATTCTAAAAAAAATATTTCGCAATTCTATTTTTTATGGGGTTCAAGCCTAAAGACCTTTTAACCTTTTAGTTGTGCAATTCCGAGGAATAATTGCAAAGGTGCTTCAACTTTACACGCACGCTGCCTAACTAAAAGGTTAGCCATACGTTTTCATTTATATTGGCTCAACAGACGTTAGAGCTTTTCCAGTTTTTCATCGGGCTAATGGAAAGCTGTAAAAGCTCTGACAGTTAGGGTGGGAAAACTTAGTTCCATTGTCGATACCGCTTCTTGATAAACGTAGTGTATGTCGTTTTAAGGCTAGATGGAGTGACGTTTTGCGTAAAACGGAACGACCGAGTGGCGAACAACTGACTGCGATAGGCTGATGATGAGTTGCTTATGGCCGCCTTTTATTTGTTTCACCGGGGAGAAATGCAGTATAAGCATACCCGCTGCCCCGGGAATTTAGCAGGTTAGGTGGAACTCGCTCCGCGTCGGCAGAGAATACCCACTAAAAACCCTGGTTGCCACCGTCTAACGAGCCTTGGATGACGGCAACACGGGACTTATAACTATGTCGCCGTGAAGGCGCCAGCGCTGTCTGCGTGGCAGACAGGGATGGATCTAGGGATCGGGCCTGAAAAGGCCGTCTCCATCCTCCAAGGACGAGGTTCGTGCAATACGAGGGAGGCACCCCCGTGGAACCTCGTCGGGCGTGCAGCCGCCGCCGCACGATTTGTATACGACCGCGTCAACAAACAATCCCAAAGTTGTCTTAACGCAGTGAACCGTGGATTATGTTGCCCAAACGAAGCGTTATGTCTAAATAATAATTTGATCACTTAGCGAGCACCCATGGTCACGTAACAAGGTCACCGGTGAATCTGTGTCAAAGTCAAAAACGCTGTTTGCTTAGTATCCGAGCTTTCGCAAGCGTCTCGCCCGAGAGAGCGGTGATGATCACTGAACTTCGTACGATATAAGAAAGTTTTTTGGTTATATTTTTAAACATACAATGTCTAGTCAAGTTCAATGTTCAATTGACGCGAAGATCAGGTTTAGGATTTTTTTTCGGTTTCTTGTTTTGACTCAAGTTCAGACCAGGGGCCTACCTAAGGGTCTAGCGAAGGATATAGCTAAGGGCCTTTTGGGCTGCAGCTCAGGGCCCCGAGGTTACAAGGGGCTCCAGACCCCGCTTACATTTGTGTTCATTTTTGGAGTAAAGAGCCCCCTGCTGATGAGTAGGATTTCCGGAGCTCGTGGGGGGTTAGAGTTGGGCCGGTGTGGCAGTGGCAACTGACAGGTAAGTTACTTGCCCGTTTTCACAGCGCCTCGGGCTTCTCTTTCGCTTTCCATCAGGCGCAGGAAAGCCATTATGTCGAGCTACAATAAAAAAAAAATCGATCCAGGCCGTGGCCCAGGTAAGTGCTTAATAAGCAGGTCCCTGGTTACCAGGGAACTGTTGGTTTTTAAGAGGCACTTGCTACCTCTAGACCCACGAGGGACGAGACGAGACGAGACAGAAAAAATTGCTACACACATACAGAAGGCAATTTTAATAAAGTAACAACAAGTCGGCGTTAAAGTGTTACTTATTAAGTTATTGCGAATGTGAAAGTGCTTGTTCGTCCTTATTTGCGTCGAAACGGATTGGCGCGTATTTTTTTATTGATAGAGAAATCGAGAGTGAATGCGCACATTTTATAAAAGGTTCAATCTATAAATAAATATTCTCTGATAGGTATATCATTATTTTTGAAGATAGAAAAAAAATTGAATTATTTAAAAATAACGTAGTCTTAGGTACTTAGGAGACTTTCAGGTTTTGTAATAAATAAATAAATAACTCATACCACACTGGGGACGTAAGGGAGCGACCTATTATCTTATCGCTCCAAGCCACCCTCCCCTGCCGGTGCATCCTGCTGATTACCAAACGAGGCTCTGGCTACCGACTGGCGGCGGTATAACCATTACGATTGAAGGCGCAGCTAAATACTACAGGCTGATGACGGGCAGCAGCGTCACTGGAGCGAGGAGCTGCGCTCGGCGATCACCAACCCGCCTGCCCAGTGTGGCGATTATGAGTATAACCTATGTCCAGCAGTGGACTGCAATGATGCTGCTACTGGGCCGCACAGTCTCACTAAGTCCCAAATTAAGCAGAGGCTTGTACAATGGGTACTAAACTAATATTAATTTATTATTATACTATACATAGCAAAACACCCAGACCAATATAAACAAGACATGTTTATCTACAAATGTGTACAAATCTATTTACTATTTGGGGATAGAATGGCAACCACTGTGTCACACTAATGATAAATTAATTAATTAATAATTTAATGATGATCAGTAAATTAATTACTGTACGGTTTTGTCATTTAATTATTGCTGCAGCATGTAGTAACGAAAATAATTCTTAAAATACTTGGCAAAAATTTTATCAATTGAAGTGAAATATTTATTGATTGACCTTCATGGTTGATGTTTAATTTTTTTTTGGTCTGGTCAAGTAATCTTTAATTTGTACTATAAAATGTATTATATGAAATGGATATGAAAGGGATAACAGGCCAGAGTTGTGTTTATTTCTCTTTTCAACTGCGTTTTGATTGCTATACTATGTCATCGCGAGAGGGAAGACACAACAGGGGAGTGCCCCCTATGAGATGGACTGGCAACCTGATTCAACACTGCAATTTTTTGGACTCAGACAGACTGGTCCATGGTTTCAGGACTGGTCCATGAGGAGATCATTGGGAGATATGTCCAGCAGTGGACGTCTGCAGGCTGATGATGATGACACTACAGTCTCAAAGCAGTTTGTGAGATAACTGGCATGGTCATGATTTGCATCTGCATTCAGGGTCAAGCAAAGTGGCAATTAATTCTATGTTCAGCAGTGAGCTGATAATGGTTGTTAATGATGATGACAAAATATTGATCATGATATTCAAAAGAATAATTAATATAGATTTATGAATATTGGGAGGTCCTTTCAGTCAGGAAACTGTTTGTGTTGAATACTGTCCTTCGTAAGCATGTCACAGTGTCTTATGACCCTTCTACATTAGCAAATAAAAGGAGAAAGGATAGAGTTTGCGAAACTTCAAGGTGTAGGATTGTCCTCGTCAAACAGCACTACGATTTCTTAGCACCACTCATTTATAATAAAGTGCAGGGGGTTTTGGGTATCTACTCTCTCCCAACTTACAGGTGTAAGATTGCAGTGAGGGATTGGCTTCTGGGTCTGGGTTATGACATGGTTGAGGCATTAATGAAATGATGAAATATCAATTAACACACACACACACACACACACACACACACAGACACACACACACACACCCTCACACACACACACACATACATAAATTGTCATTTTAAACCAATTGTAGCTTATAAGTTTTGTTTTTGTTATTTGTAAACATATGTAATGCCCATCTGTTCGGAGGTGGGCGCTAATATCTGCGACACAGTCGTTGACTAATGCAGCTATTAACGCTTTAATTGTAATGTGTGAAAATGTTATGTTTCAAATAAAGATTTATTATTTATTATATTTATTATATATTACTGTGACAATCTTTAAGACATTACAATGCCCGAATAGGGTGACTAAGTTCTAAAGAACTTTATGATTATATTATGACCAAAATGTTTCACTTAGAATATATTATGTAACACAATATAATAAAGAATTTAAATTTGAATCATAATTCTAATGACAGGCTTGGTGTCTCATTTGCTAGAGACTCTGTTTTCTAAAACAAAGATCATGGGTACAATCTCCAACTAATAGAAACATTTATTTGATGAAAGTTTGTGTTTGTTCTGTGTCTGGGTGTTAATAAACAGGTCTTAAATGAGACTTTATATACACAGGCATTATTCCAAGTCAATGGGCTGATCATATGAATCAAATCACATCCTAATAATACTAGCAACCCACCCTCCATCAAAGCAAAGGTGCTACGGGTACCAATTTATCAACAAATATTGTTAATACAGATAGTTTTTTAAAATTTTTCGATCGTGTTAATAAAAGAATCTATTCAAAGGAAGTACAACAACAAAGAAATGTTCTTGAATAGGTTAAATTAAACAAATTACATCAACTTATGCTAGTGATCACAAAACAACAATAAAATGAATTTAGTGATATGAAATTTCTATCCTATTGTTTCCATACAACATCTATATATTTCCCAATTTTTTCCTTCTTGTCAGTGGCAGAAGTACAAACTGTCTGTGCATAGCCAAAAAAACATATTAAAAGGTGACATAAAGGTCAAAATATATGTATTTGCTTCATTCGTTTAAGAAGTAGGTAAACTTTTAAGAAATTCTAACAATGCATATTGTATGCCATATTTGTTTCTGACATGTTCAAAACAAATGAAGTAGGTACATAACTACTTAGTTTGCTTCTGATGTTACTTGAATTATTTATAAAATAGAGGTTGTATGAAACAGGACGAATAGTTTAAAAAACCATACTTTATGACATGGCAGAGATTGTGAGGCTATTTCGACACAACATTGGCCAACCAAATGTCAATCCAGTCCTAATGGCGTGTCGCAACGACTACTGTACGTACCTAGGCAACAGATCAGGAACTTGAGGAATGTGAAGAAGAAGGCGTTGTAGAAATTAGCATCATAGTAGGTCGCGTCGGGCTCCGACAGGTCGATGTGGTCCATCGTGATGTTGCTCAGGATCGACACCTCCTCGCCGCTCGACACCGGCAGCCCCAAACTGATCTTCAAGAACTCATCCACCACAAACAGAGGAGGCACTCTCAGGAGCACCTCCACTAAAGCCAGCGCTTTCGACCTCAACGACATAATTCATTTATGTAGCCCTTTACGCTTTATCACTCGCGATTTAGCGGCCAACCGAAACGATGGACGGTCGGCGTTCACAGACGTGTGTTAGATCAATTTTGTTATTTTTTTTCACGGGCTATTTGTAATCACGTAATAAAATACGAAAATAATGACTAAAATTTTTGCGACAATAAAAATTTGACATTACAAATTTTGATGTTGCCAGATTGAATATTTTGTTGGGACTGTTGCCAATGGTGACGTGTAATTCTACCACTTTTATGGATGCGTTCAGTGTACTTCTATTTTCAAAGAAAAACTACCATGAGATGTGATATATTTATTAGTATCCCGATGTATTTTATTTATTAAAAAACAGTAGACGATATCGGCTTAGGTATATAAAGATTTTATCAAAATCATGGACTTCATTAAAAAATGCCATTTTTAGCGAAGAGGATTTTTTAGAGAACTATAGCAGGTTCCTAGTAGTGGAAAGGACCACTACAAGTTAATCAATCGTCATCACCCTGCAAACGACCACTGCTAGACATATGGGAGGCTTTTGTTGCAGACGCTTTGGTGACCGCAGTAGAATTTATTTCTACCCAAGTAAATGTTGCTGCCCGTTTCTATATACTCCCATAACTACCAAGGGTCGGTATGAGAAGGGGTGATCTAAACTAATATTATAAAGAGGAAAGATTTGATTGTTTGTTTGTTTGTTTGTTTGTTTGTTTGATACGAATAGGCTCCGAAACTACTGGACCGATTTGAATAATTCTTTCACCGTCGGATAGCTACAGTATCTGCGCTGAACATAGGCTATATTATATTTTTAAATAAGTTAGGGATCCGTGCTAAAACTCCAATAATGTAACCCAAATTTACCAAAAAGATTTTAATCTACAAAAAAAGAAAAGATCTTACATACTGACGTCTCTTGGCATCGTTCCCATAGCAACCGAAACTGTTATGACATCTAAATAATTAAATTCTAATATGAAATCGTACTTTCACGTATCTAAACTAATATTATAAAGAGGAAAGATTTGATTGTTTGTTTGTTTGTTTGTTTGTTTGATACGAATAGGCTCCGAAACTACTGGACCGATTTGAATAATTCTTTCACCGTCG
>CM062098.1:2991599-3242720 GCA_031163375.1 Conogethes punctiferalis | reverse complement strand
AAAATACTATCTTTTTTTTTTTATAGTGGTTACCTGTCAGTTGCCACCGCCATGCCGGCCCAACCCTAACCTCCCACGAGCTTCGGAAACCCTACTCACCGGCAGAAACACGACCCAGAGGTCATTTGACTGCGGTATTCTATAGGGTGGAGGTCCTTCCCCGGACGGGCGGCTCAATTCGAGCGAAGATTCGCTATGCCCTACCTCTCTTTAAAAACTGTATGTGATGTTTAGCATGATGAAACTAAAACATGTAAGTACATTTGTTACTTTGTGAAGGATTATTAATTAACCCTTGGGGTGCCTGGTGGGTCTGACAGACCCGTCACTTCAAGGAATCGACAATATTTTAGTAAATTCATAACTACCGTCCCTGTATGCCTGAGTAGCTTCGTGATATAGACTGGTGGGCAGATTGCTGCCCCTCCCGCAGTCTGAAACACGCACACATTCGAGTAACATGTGTTTTTTGTGCGCTCGGGTCCGAGAAACCCCACCAGGCACGCGGCGTAACTTTTAGCTGGTGAGTAATTATTGTTGTTTTCCATTATTTATTTTACTTTTTGTTGTCAGATATTTGTGTTAATAATATTTTTACATTTAAATATGTTCAGGTGATTAACTAGTACCGAAATAAACCAAATTTTAGATCAAGAATTGAATGAAATTGAGGATGACGTGATTTTTGATGAAAGTGGAGCCGAATTCGATCACGTGAGTGTTCAACATGATTTAGATGAGACTGAGGAAGAAGTACAAGTTCATAATGAACCAAGTAGTGACAGTGATGTTGAGATGTCTCAGCGTTTGAGCACCTTTGCTCACAAGGAAAAGATAAAACATTATGGCTCCGTACTCCGTGCTCGCGTTCCTACTAGAGCATAAAACATTTTTACCGGAACGCCTGGAATGATGTAAGGGAGAAGCCTATCATCTTTTCGCTCCAAGCTAATCTCACTTGCCCGTGAAGCATTCTACTGAATAACAGACGATGCGTTGGCAACCGACTGCTGGCGGAATAACCACCACGAATGTATAAGCGTAACTAAATACTACAGACTGATGACGGGCACCAGGGTCACTGTAACAAGAAGGTATGCCCTGCAATCACCCACCTGCCTGCCCAGCGTGGCGATTATGGGTATATCCTCCAGATGTTTGCCCTAAGTGGCTATCAACAGGAGATGCCTACGTCCTGCTTCACTAGGCAGTCCACTGACTGCAATAGGCTGATGATGATGATGACCTGGAGAAAAACCTCATGCAAAACATGTTCAGGCAGAACTTGATTGCTTTCATCAGTGTGTAACTGAAGACTTGTTGAATATAATAATGGCACATAATTAAATAAGGAGAGATAATTGCTATTACTGTTACCTAAGTATGAGAGAATTTTAAATGCTCAATAAAACTAAATGAAATGATTTGTCTTATTCTTTCCCTTTTTTTCATTTAGAAACAATGTAATGTTACCTACCAGGCTCCCCAAGGGTTAACTATCTAGTGAATGGTCTTCAATGAGAAATATTCTTTAAACCTAGACACTATCAGTTCATTGCATTTGCTAGGTACCAGTCAAAGCGTACCTTAAAACAGGCAAAGCTAGTCTTAATACCGATTATTATAATCCAACATAGGTTTGAAAGCGCCTTAACGTTCGACTAAGCCTATATTTTATAAGGGAAATAGTGACCTACATAGGCCGTAGATGTTCTTCCGTAGTTCCCCCATTGAAAATACACCCGTATTAGTTCGTATTCATTGAATGTATTGCAAAAGCTACATTTTCCAATTAATGACCTGGATAGTGGTATACATTACTGCATTTTGTTTAATAATGATACGCTTTTGATGGCATGAAAACATTTGCATAAATACCTGTAGGTACTTTATTATAATTTGACCTTTTTGAAATCATTGTAAAACAAATATCATTTTCTCAGTCAGGAATATAATGTTGCTGATTTAAACGCTCCATGTGATCGATTTGGGCTTCAAAATCATAATTGTATAATATTAATGACTGGCTTGGTGGCTCAATTGGTAGTGACCCCTGCCTTCTGAACCAAGGGTTGTGGGTCTGATCCCGGGACAAACATTCGCGTGATGAACACGACTTGTGTTTGTTCTGTGTCTAGGTATTTTTAATTGTATTTGTGTTTTTTTGTTGTACCTTCGTTGTTCTGATACCCATAACATAAGTGCTTGAGCTACTTACTTTGAGTTCGGAGCAATGTATGTGATATTGTCTGATGATAATTAATTATATACGTTAATGTAACGTCACGCCTTTCTCCCAGAGGGGTAGGCAGAGACCACGTCCTTCCATTTGCTACGTTTACGTACTTTTACTTCGTCCACATTCATCAATCTCTTCATACATGCTCGTCGGTTTAGGGTACTTAGTATTTTACCTTTTTTTAGGACACTTTCTATTTGGTCATGGAATGTTCTTCTAGGTCTTCCCCTTCCAACAGATCCATTCACGCTCTCGCTTTATATTTTCTTGGTTAAACTACTTTCATCCATCCTCTCTACATGACCAAACCATCTAAGCATACCTTTCTCTATCCTAGTGGCTACATCTTCTGTTATAATAATTATTTATTTATATTTAATTATTGTCGTGACTTCCACATTCTTCATCATCACCCAGAACAATAAAAACATACGTGCACCCTTATACAAACATCATTTACTACTAATTTCCATGAATAATCACTTAAGGGAGTAGGTATCCTTTATAACTTCCACGTTAGGAGTCACAGGGTTGAATTAAGGGTAGTAAAATGTTTTGTAGGCTTTGCTGCAGGTAATAACTAATATAAAATTGGTTGTAAAGTTTTTATAGTCGCGTACGGTCAGCGTAAACAGACTATAAGTTGTATTCGAAATTAGACCTTATTCTGTCTTATCAAGACTTAATGTTTGAAGTTCACAAGGGAAAGTGTATAAAGTGTACACACTTATTAATACTTCTGTCTTGTCATCATCAGCCTATCGCAGTCCACAGCTGGACATAGGCCTCTCCATCTGTTCGTCACTTTGGTCAAACATCTGGAGGATTTACCTGCGATCGCCACCCTGGGCAGGCGGGTTGGCGATCACGGGTGCACAGCTTCTCGCTCTCGTCATAGCCCTTTGATATTTAGCTACGCTGGCCTGGCTGGCCAGGGCAGGCAGGGATGTGGCCGTATGCGTTGGCGCTACCCGTGTCCCTGCAACTTGCTGCCCACTGGCGACACAAGGGGGTTTAGTGGGTATGCCCTCCCATTTGGGAAGGTGTGAGTCCCACACACCTGAAGGTGCCTAATGCATTCCCCTCTATGAAAAAAGGCCTAGATGACGCTGTGGCCCAGCGTAGCATGTCTTGGGTTATGGGTGTTTATATTTGTATTTAAGTATTTATTTGTGGTACCTTCGTTGTTCTGATACCCATAACACAAGTGCTTAAGCTACTTACTTTGGGATCGGAGCAATATATGTGATGTGGTCAAATATTTATTTATTTCAATGTTCCTTAATCGTCTTTTAGGACATCCACGGGATAATATGAGATGGTCCTATCCAGAAACCACAATGTCCTTGTTATTGTATAGTGAGTAAATAGTGCCCAAGTATGCCACATTTGTTCCACATTTCAATGTCAGCTAAAAGAAATCTGTTTAATATGTCGCATCACAGCGGTAGGCCACTCACGTCGGAATCGTAGGAAAAATATTCATACGGTACGTGCAAAAGAACTTCATGTAAATCGATTTGCGGAAATGAACAGTCACTCACAAATTTATACTTGACATTTTCCGAGTTGTCGACGTTTGAACAGAACGTAACTATATTTTAATTAGCTATTCGGCTGTTATGTAAGTCATATCCGAAGACATTGGTTCAGTGGATGTGAACGCTGCCTGTAAAATAGTGGTCGCAAATTCGATCCCCGTGCAGTACAAAAATTTGTGTGCATGAATATGTTTGTATTGCTCTGGTTGGTTATGGTTTGCTATGTATGTATGTGTATATTTATTTATATGTTAATCAGGTGTCTAGTACCCACAGTACAAGCTTCGGCCTAGTTTGGGCCTAGATGGCGCTGTGTGGCCCACCGTGGCATGTATACCGTTATTTGTTTATCCATATTATTATGTATTTATAGTTATAGCCTCGTTGTATTAGGTATAACTAATATAGATTTATGATATAGAGAGGGGATGTTTGTGGTAAGATATACGATATTATATTGTGTTGACTTCATAAGTAAAGTGACAATTTCTTAAGTTACTTTGGTATTTAGTTTGGGTTCGAGCCAATGTACTATTCTCTGTGACAATATGGATTTACTTGTATTAAGTAAATACAAGAAACATTCTGATTTATTAGAGCTAAATCTTAGGCAAACAACGCATTAAAGCTCTTATTCCCATGCCATAAAGTCTACAGTTAAACAAATATTAATTTTCATCTTGTGAGTACATGTATCATGATAAAATCTCTGTCTATTGACTGCCATAAACTAACAATGAGCAATTCTTATTAAAAATAAACGCTAAACATATGTTCGAGATATCATAAACGACGTCTAACTGCCCATAACTATTCATATAAGGTGACAAAACAATTAACCTGCATGCTAACTGTCTTACATTAAGCATCTTGAAGATTTTTTGCCATTGCGTTATGAACTTTATTGCTTGCAGTTTAAGATGCATTAGCGTTTCTTGGCTTGTGTTATTTTGTACTTTACCTACAAAGACGAACAGAATGCTTGCCTTAATTGGAATAGATGACGTTGTCGAGTCCGTATCCAATTTTGTACTAAAGAGACTATGCACTCACGTAGTGTATAATGACGAATTCAGTGGCGTAATGTGCAAAGAAAACACTTGAAAGGTATTTGATTAGTAACCCTAATTTTTAAGTGTTCGAATTTCACTCGGGACACACTCTGGCGACCGACTGGTGGCGGAATAACCATCAGGATTGAAGGCGTAGTTAAATACCACAGGCCGATGACGGGCAGTCGCGTCACCAGAGTCAGGAGCTACGTCCTGCGATCACCAACCCGCCTGGCCAGGGTGGCGGTTATGGGTATAAGCTCCACCTGTTTACCAAAAGTGCCGAACAACTGCAGAGGCCTATGTCCAGCAGGGGACTGATAGGCTGATGATGATGATGACGCAATAATTTCCACTAATCCACATCTACATTTGTACATTAATATTATACTTTAAACGTAACAACACACTATAATACGCCTACTCTCACCAACTTCCATCCCGCATAAGCCTCATTTGATAACTATCACCATACAGCGCAGGGCCGGTCCAAAAATAGCGGTCATTTGTCCACGTTTTTGGCAGGAAAAATATTCAAAGCTCCATCAATCTTTGGTCTCCCTCGGCACGGAGTGACATTTGCTTTGACCGTATCTTATCCCGACCATCGATCGCTGGCCTGGATTCCGTTTCCCTAAATATTTCACGAATGGTCGTATGTATGAAAGACAAAAAGGTAAACAGAGCCATTCGCTAGGCAAAGATTGTAGTAGACTCAGAATAAAACGTGTAATTGTCAGGATTTGTTTTATTGACTACCGGTAGAAGCGCCAGTATTGCCACATTTGCGTAATTTGGTATATTTTCTTCCTGTTTAGCATATTATTTTTTCTTTTAGCATTGGAATTGCATATTTTTGGCATATCAAAAAAGTGGGTGAAACAAACAGTGAGATTTTTTAAAAAATCATGTAATTTTTAAGGCGGGGGAAGGGGGCCTATGACTGCGATATGAATAGCTCTGAGGATCTGGAATATTAAAATTATTTACACAAAAGTATCTTAGTAAGTTTACGATTGTCTTGTTTGTCGATACCAACAGTACAAGCATCGCCTTAGTTTGGGACGAGATGGCACTGTGTGGACCAACGTGGCATATCATGGATTATTTAAGATTTTGTACATACGTCATTGTAAATACAAGTCTTCAGCAGCATATAACTAGATCCTAACGAGATACCATGGATAAACTACATTATCCATTTGATACAATTCAAAGGAGATGATCAGCTGTTTTGCATAACAGACGCGGTAATAGAGTTTGAACGCCTTTAGTACTAGATTACGGACAAATCTATTTAGTAAAACCAGTATTTGCATCGAATACTGGTAGGATTTTCCATTGGAAGCATAAAAAACAGACATCACATACATTGCTTCAATCTCAAGGTAAATAAGCAATTTACTTTGAGATGGAGAAGGAGCATAAAAACAGATGTGATGTTTGAATACATTGCTTCAATCTCAAAGTAAATAGCTTAACTCATAGAAGTGGAGAAGGAGAAGATTTAGAAGTCCGATTCCCATAACAGAAGTTAAGAGAATTTTGTACCATACACTAGCTGTGCCCGCGACTTCGTCCGCGGGTAATAGAATTTCATCAAAATCCTTTCTTATCGGATGCCTACGTCATAAATCTAGCTGCATGCCAAATTTCATCCGATCCGTTCAGTGGTTTGGACTGAGCGTTGATAGATCACTATTTCAGTCAGTGTGTATATTTAGATCTATTTAGCTATACCAGTGTTCAAATGCTTAGCGTTTTAGAAAACAATATTTATGTAATATTTATTGTTCCTATCTTGTATTCTTTCGAACGAAAAATAAATTCAACCATTCATTATATCACGACTTGAGGCCACTTTACAAAGCTATTATTAAAAACATTTTTTTTTTCAATCGAGGATCGTACGCTTGGACTTGGGTTTCCCTTTCGCTTTCCATCAAGAGACAGGAATTAACTATGATGAATCACTATAAAAACTACAGTACATTCTTTCAATCGAGTACTGCAGGCCCAATTACGAACAAACAAGGTAATTATGTAAATCCCGAGTCAGCAAACAGATTCAGGACAAGGATAGCACGGTGCAGCTCAAAGGCTGCAACGGGCCGTTTTGCATAACACAGAGGCTGTAATAGGGCACAGGGTCCTAATTGATACTACTATTTAGGCCGTATTGGCGCTTGAGTGATTGGTTTCATACCAATGAGGGTTTTCATCATCATCATCATCAGCCTATTACAGTCCACTGCTGGACATAGGCCTCTCCAGTTGTTCGCCACTTAGAGCAAACATCTGGAGGATGTACCCATAATCGCCACGCTGGGCGACGCTTCGGTGACGCTGCTGCCCGTCACCGGTCTTTAGTATTTAGCTACGCCTTCAATTGTGATGGTTATACCGTCACCAGTCGGTTGCCAGAGCCTCGTTTGTTATTCGGCAGGATGCACCACGGGCAGGTGAGGTTGGCTTGGAGCGAAAAGATGATAGGCCGCTCCCTTACATCCCCATCATGACGGTTTTCAGTGGACTAATATAGGCTGATGATGATGAATGAGAGTTTTCTGAAAAAAGAAATCCAGCAGATGATACCATAAAAGGCAAATCCAACTGTTACGAGATTGGTTTATTTTGACATGGCACTGACATTTCATCATCGCGTAGTCGTAGTCAATCATAGTGTTAATCATAGTGTCAAACACGTCCGGTCTGTCTGACTGCTATACATATACCTATATTTGTTGTTATGTTCTATTTTTGTGAAGTTTGAAATGTACGTGTCTAGTTATTGTTATGTTGTGATTGTATATTGTATGTTATCATTGTTATGTTGTGATGGCCCAATATAATAAGGATTTCTTAAAAACAAATAAGGTCAATCGTAGTGCCATCTGGTGGATTTCTTGTAATCAGAATATTCTCATTGAGCTGCTGGGAAAGTTTGAAAGAATACGTAAATGCAATCTGTATCATCGTCATTATCAGCCTATTGCAGTTTACTGCTGAACATAAGCCTCTCCCGTTGTTTGCCACTTAGGGCAAACATCTGGAGGATATACCCATAACCCATGCTGGGCAGGCGTAGGCGGGCTGGCGATCGCAGGGCGTAGCTTCTCACTCCGGTGACGCTGCTTTCCGTCGTCGGTCTGTAGTATTTAGCTACGCCTTCAATTGCGATGGTTATACCGCTACCAGTGTGTTGCCAGCGCCTCGTTTGTTATTCGGCAGGATGCACCACGAGCAGGTGAGGTTGGCTTGGAGCGAAATGTTGATAGCATGGTGCTAAAAGGCTACGGGTCGTTTTGCATAACACAGTTTGTAATAGGGCACAGCGCCTGATTGATACTATTATTTAGGCCGTATTGGCGCTTGAGTGATTTGCGCTAATCCGTTATGGGATTAAGACAAAAGACGACCGTTGGGAAATGTAATTGGATTTTGAGTTTGTTGGATCTCGCTTTGTTTTTGCGATGTAATTCAGTAAGTATTCTATTTAAATTTTTTTTGTGCCCATCTCTTGTTTTTTATATTAGCGTGTCTTAATGCCTAAAATCGCCAATACGCCTGCCCAGCATGGCGATTATGGGTAGAGCCTCCAGATGTTTGCCCAAAGTGGCGAATAACTGCAGAGGCCTAATGTCCAGCCGTGGACTGCAATAGGCTGATGATGATGATGATTTGCAGACTGATGATGAAACTTACATTGTTAACACCAAAATACCTCAGTTTTAAAAGCCGTCTAAGGACTATGTTCATTGTATTGTGCAAAATTACTTAAATAGTAATTAAATTATAATTACATTTTGTAAAATAACATTATTAATAGTACATTGTGTACAGACATTTACATTTTTAAGCTTTTATTTTCATAATGTGGAATCCGCAGATGCGAGAAGTGTGAAAATTCTTGTTAAAGCAGTTTTTTGAGATTCGTATAATATTTCATTTATTGTTGCATTGAGAAATTAAAGTCCGAAAATATATTATTGGAGATACAATACCACTGGCTTTATCAAAATTATAGAATTTAATTTTAAACCTCACAACGCCGTAAATATGGTTATAGCTTTATTTGATATTATTCTAGTGTCCATGTTAGTGACCAACCAAATTTAATTACAATTTCTGCTTAGTTTCAGTTTAATCAATTTTGGGCTTATATCAGCAAACAATGTTGTTCTATTATTACATACCAAGGTGGTTGTCAAAGAGAAAGTTGTTTGTAATTTAATCCGACATGTTTCAGATATATTTTAAGTAAGTTTATTAGTTTACCCATAGTTCAAGCTACAGCTTACCTTGAAGTTAGATGGCGCTGTAAGTATTGCCCAGCGTGACATTTCTTGTGTTTATCAGACTTAAAAACTATTACATGTCATCATGTACATGATTGTGTCATGTACAATTGAATGTCTGTCTATCTATCTATCTACATTTAACATTATATGGTAAACAATTCCGTCTCTATCGATCAACATCGGAACCCTATTCATGCTTATAAAACAGCTGTCATAATCCACACTCGCTTCCTTGTCGCATTGAAAAAGGCAATTTAACCAATTGAAAGCTTGACATGCCTTATTTGAGGACGAACGTAATCCTGTGATCCCAGTTTTAGGCTCGGCTTACATTGTAATAAAATAGCTCAAGATATGCCACTTTGGGCCACACAGCGCCATCTAGTCCCAAAATAAGCCAATACTTGTACTATGGGTACTAGACAACTGTTAAACTTACATGGATTTGGCAAGTACCTAACTGGTCAGTCACCTGTCAGTTGCCACCCCAACCCCCCACGAGCTCTGGAAACTCTACTCACCGGAACACGACTCGGAGGTCATTTGGCTGCGGTATTCTATAGGGTGAATGAAGGTCCTTCCTCGGACGGGCAGCTCAATTCGAGCGAAGATTCGCTATGCCCTTCCTCTCTTAAACTACAGTACATTAATATAAAACCTTATTTTTGGTGGAACAAGGGTCAAATTGCGAAGTTCTCATAAGTGGACAGGCTAATCTGTTGCCCCTACATTATTCAGTCAACACGTCGTGTTCAGGAGGGATGTAACGTCCCTAGGGATTAGGCTGTGTTGTTTTAATTTTACCCTTAATTACTCGTGAAGGTTAAAAATGTTTTATTAAGTTAGCTTGCTACGTACATAATAATCTATATCTGATTCTATACTAATATTATAAAGCTGAAGAGTTTGTTTGTTTGTTTGAACGCGCTAATCTCGGGAACTACTGACCCGAATTGAAAAAATCTTTTTGTGTTGAATAGACCATTTATCGAGGAAGGCTTTAGGCTATATAACAATATTCCACGCGGACGAAGTCGCGGGCACTGCTAGTATATATAAATAATAACATGTCCTCACTGAACGAGCAACGCAGAGCCGAAACCGCTGAAGCGAATGCAACGAAATTTTGCATGTAGGTTACATTTATGACGTAGGCGCCCGCTAAGAAGGGATTTTTCGAAATTCACCCGCTAAAGGGGTAAAATAGGGGTTAAACGCGGGCGAAGCCGCAGGGGCACAGCTAGTTAATTATAATCAGAACGATGAATGGTCTTCATGTGAGACTTTTAACTTCTTCTCAAAGTATTTAGTTGGCAAACGGATATTTGTTTTTATTTTGCATCAGTTTAACTCTCTTTTGTGTACCTGTGAAGTTATTGCTAATATCCTCTTCCTTGGTTGACTCTGAAGATTATAATTGATTTGGTATATAAAGAGATTCTTTCACAAAAGATATTCTGTAAAAGAGTTTCATGTCACAAAAGTTGAACGCAACCTTAAATAAATTAAAAGAGGTGCATTTGAAAACGTTAAAAGCCATGTTTTTGTTAAAAGTTTTTATTATTGATAGATGTGTGTGTGGTGTAAGCCTGTGCCTGTGACAAATTGAGCATACGCGGCCTAATACATTTGTTTATAAATTAGTACAACAAACAAGCGCTTAAAATATACTAAATTCATAAACCATATTATTATTTTAAACCGTCCTCATTCTTGGTAAACATAGTATCTATCCTCGTTCATGGAAAACACGCAAATCCATACAAAACAGTGGAACAAAAGCTGACTTGGAATTAAAAAAAAACATTCTATTCAAGTTGGCGACGTATATTAGTTGTGGAGGAAGCAGACAGGATAACAATAAATCATGGCGTCGCGGTGAGGAAAATAAATATTTGAGTTTCAGTTTGAGGAAATGAGATGGCGAAAGAGGAAATATTGGAAGTAAAAGGGAAACTTGAACTTTTGACATCTTGATTTGATCAGGAGTGTTAGTACTTTTTTTTGTTAAATTGTTTTTTAAATGATTTATTTCTATAGTTTCAATCAATGTTTAGATGTGTTTTTTTGTCGGAAAATAGCCCAAAATTTTCTGTAGAGACTTTTGATTTTGTAAGAATTTACAAAGACGTGACGTCACTAATATTCAATCAATAAATTGGCTAACAAATAACCAATTTATTGATTGAATAACAATCGGAATAAATTAAGAATGAAATTATAGGTGTACCATTAAGCAACTAAGGTGTTTCGATATTATACGATGTCCTCTGGTATTTCAGAATTTATTGCGTCTAGTGTCCACATCCTAATTGATTCCCCGAGCATCAGAAACAACGAGATGACCGTGTTAATACTTAAACTCCATTACAGTATACTGACCCATTAATGTACTATTAGTACCAACATCCCAATAGACCATGTTCTCGTAGCCATTACACTTTGTAACGTAATTAAAACTATTGAGTGGGGCGATATTTGCTTGCCGTTCATTATCGCTCCCGACGCAGAAACGGAGTTTCATTAAAAGTTTTAATAATGAGTTTGGAGTTTTCACGGTCACCTGTTTAGGGTTGTGGAATTTTTCCAGAATCACATTTTTTGCTTTACTGGTAAAGCAAAATGTGGTAACTACGTATCGCGAAAACGGTTTGGTAAAAGTTGAACGATGCTTTTTGTCTGCTTCTTTGCTTCTTTACTTAATTTTGCTTCTTTTTACACGTAAAGAAATGAGATGAGTTTTTTTTTATCTAACTTTGGTCTCTTTCGAGACGTAGGTACATAGATTTGCAATTGGTTTTTAAATGTTGAGCTCGTCTTTTATATTTATTTAAATACGTCAGCCGCTGATATCGAATACTTAGCTTTTTAGCCGGTGGTAGGATTTATCACCTGGCTGGCGAATAAAGGAAAGAATATTCAAAATTCGCGCCGCCAGTCGCACGTCCCCATGGAATAGCCCTTCATCATCATCAGCCTATTGCGGTCTACTGTTGGACATAGGCCTCTCCAGTTGTTCGCCACTTAGGGTAAACATCTGGAGGATATACCCATAATCGCCACACTGAGCAGGCGGTAACTTCCCGCTCCGGTGACGGTGCTGCCTATGATCGGTCTGTGGTATTTAGCTACGCCTTCAATTGCGATCGTTATACCGCCACCAGTCGGTTGCTAGCGCCTTGTTTGTAATTCGGCATGATGCACCACGGGCAGGTGAGGTTAGCTTGGAGCGATGATAGGCCGCTTCCTTACATCCCTTATAGAATTTATGTTCCCTTCCCTTTTATGTTCAAAAGTAAAGATGCAACAAAATTAGGACTTTGCAGTTCCATTATTTACCGTTTGATCCCTAAAAATCTTTATGGCAAAGATAGCGTAACAACAACTTTTCTAACCCAAAAACGCTGTAGGCTCTTGTCAAATCTAATAAAGAATATAGTGCTCAATTCAAGGTCGTTCCACCCGAGAGCTCGCCAAACACTCCAATAGTAATATAATTAAGCAATTGATAACGCGTTGGCCCGATTGACTTGATAACAGGCTGATAAGCTTATCAGTGAGACTACGCCTACGATCGTGTTTTCGTCATAATTTATTTTAGCTAATATATTTCAAGCGGTACTTGCATTGATTTTTATAAAATTCTATTTTTAGGATGACGTTGTTTTAGGTTTTGCACGTGTCAAACAAGACCTAAAATGCGAGGTCTTTTAATTTTGGGATGTATGTGAGTGTGTAACATGTAATGGAACGCGAAAGTTCAACATCATATATGAGCGCAAGTAATTTACAGCCTCTGTGAAAGAATAGAAACTCAAAACAAGCATAAGAAAGCACTCATTTTTTTTTTTTTTTTTTATAATAGCTCGACATAATGGCTTCCCTACGCCTGATGGAAAGCGAAAGAGAAGCCCTAGTCGCTGTGACAACTGGCAAGTAACTGGTTAGTTACCTGTCAGTTGCCACTGCCATGCCGGCCCAGCCCTTACCCCCCCACGAGCTCCGGAGACCCTACTCACCAGCAGAAACACGACCCGGAGGTCATTTGGCTGCGGTATTCTATAGGGTGGAGGTCCTTCCCCGGACGGGCAGCTCAAATTGAGCGAAGATTCGCTATGCCCTACCTCTCTTGATATATAATTATACTATACTCATATAATTATCTGTTATTAAAGGCAACGATAACTTTTAGTTTAAACTACAACATAACTCTCGAGCAATGGTACGTCCTGGGACATATTTACCAGTGTTACAAGACTCGTCAATGGGATGTAAGAGAGCGGCCTATCATATTTTCGCTCCAGGCCTACCTCACCTGCCTGTGGTGCATCCTGCCGAAAAACAAACGAGGCTCTGGCAACCGACTGATGGCGGTATAATGATTACAATTGAAGGCGTAGCGAAATACAAAGACCGATGAAGGGTAGCAGCATCACCGGAGCGAGACGCTACGCCCAGTGATCGCTAACTCGCCTGCCCAACGTGGCGATTATGGGTAAAGATGTGTGATGTACTGGAGTGGAGAGTTCTATGTCCAGCAGAGGACTGCGATGGGCTGATGATGATGATGATTTACTTTTATTTATTTACTTAAGGTATTTTTGTTATGTAGCTTAACTTTGCTTCGTGCACAAATCTATCTAGGTCCATGTATAAGCCACGGCGCTGGTTTTCAGTGCATCCACCTGAGTGACGATTGGTCTTTTGGTAATAGGGGGACAAAGCTTGATACTCTCGGTTCATATTGTGTGCCGGACTTTTTATATGCGTGATAAGCAATACTAAGAAGCCTAATTAAGAGTGCATTAGGGACCAAATTTCGTTCTGGTATTTTACCTATTAACTCCCAAATATTTGCCTAATGAAATTAATGTTCGATTATCACGAACTTGGCTTATAGCAAAATAAATCAAATATTTAAGTAAATAAGTGATTACCTATGTAACTTCAAACTAGGTTATGCTCGGGCCTTTGTCCGTTTGAATCTCGTTTTTACGGAGTTTTAGATATTTAACAATCGATAAAATCGAGTGAAACTAAAAGAAAAAATAGCTATGTAATGATTTTCGCAATAGATTTAATGTGACCGGAGACCGGTAGCGGTATAATCATCACAATTGAAGGCGTAGCTAAATACCACAGACCGACGACGGGCGGCAGCGTTACCGGAGCGAGAGGCTACGCCCTGCGATCGCCAACCCGCCTGCCCAGGGTGGCGATTATGGGTGCATCCTCCAGGTGTTTGCCCTGAGTAGCGAACAATTGGAAAGGCCTATGTTCTGCAGTGGACTGCAATAGGCTGATGATGAAGTAGGTCGCCCAATTTAATAGGTATACAAACCACCACATTTATAATATCATTAGCATTATACTAGTCGTCGTCGTAAAATCGTTTGTAATTACTTTGATATAATTGGAGCCTTCTACTCTTGGCACCGACAGTACCGCCGGCAAACTTCATGTTGGGTACTAATTACTGAAGTTGTAACGTGGAAAATATCATTTTCGTTACAAAAAATGGCTTTATTCGGGCTAAACCTCAGCTCATACTGTCTCTTTTGTTTTTTTATGCCTACTACTGACGGAAAGAATACTTATTTTTTTAGTCTAATTATTTGGGTTAATTAAATATAGGAAAAACTTTCCCTTCATATCTGAAAATGTTGATGTTTTTAATAAACGTTTGTATATTATTATGTTATCTGCATTTTTTAAATAGCAACAAGTAGGTACACGAGTTTCAAGATTGTCTCTTTTTGGTGGAATACAGCGTACTGGCAGTGGAAGATTAACTTTTGACGATTTGTAAGTGTTTATTAAACCTAAGTAAATAAAGATTTTTATTGCTTCAATCTACTAAATTGCTGAAATTTCTTACTATACCTGCTGTACTAGGTTCTCTTATAGAAAATGTCTAGTTAAGAACATAACACTTCCGCTATATCTATCAATTAAATTTGTTAATTCGTTACAAAGATTATACAAGTTGTTATGTAAGTTCTGAAATCTCAGTAATGCGCGAATTCTACTCACACTTCAAATGATTTTATTAAAAAAATTTCACTGATGCAACGTCAAGTTAAAAGACATAATATACCTCTAATATTTTTATAAAATATCCCAACCAAAGTGTAAGTATTTTTAGAACGAAGGGAACTTCTAACAGACCTAAGCTTCAGAACATAAGCCCGACTTTGCATTATTTTTCATTTGGCGCTTCTGAATTCAAAAATATATTCATGAATATATCGATACAACCCAATCTCTAGGCCCCAAATATAGCATAGCTGATCCTGAGGTTAATATCTTGGTCTTAGGAACCCCGCACATTGAAAGCGATGCAGCGCTGCGCTACTTCTTCTCTGTTTTTTATTTTATAGTGGCTCAACATAATGGATGGCTTTCGCCTGATGGTTAGCAAAAAAGAAGCCAATGTCGCTGTGTCAACGGGCAAGAAACTGGTCAGTTAACTGTCAGTTGCCACCAACATGCCGGCCTAACCCTAACTCCCCACGAGCTCCGGAAAGCCTACTCACCGGCAAAAACTCGACCCGGAGTTCATTTGGCTGCGGTATTCTATCGGGTGGAGGTCTTTCCCCGGACGGGCGGCTCAATTTGCCCTACCTGTCTTAAACATCTCTCTTTAACATCTGATCACAGAATTAGTTGATCTTAAGCTCTTGTCCAAATTCAATCCTTACCTCCATCATCAGCCTGCAAATGTCCACTGCTGTATAGATAAGCAGAGGATTATTGGGAGAGCCCAATAAAAATTGTCATTAGGGGTGATTTGTCTTAGTCACCACGCTTGGCAAGCGGGTTGGTGAACGCAGTAGGTTTTATTTGTACCCAGGTAAACGCTGCTGATATTTCGTTAGTCTTCTTCTACGATACTAACGGGATAAGATGGGGTGGTCCTATTCTCAATCTGGAAACCAAACGGAGTCTCGAAATCTGACTAAAAATATGGATGCCCACTGGTCTCATCTCCATTTCTGTACACGGTCCATTCTCATTCTTTTAGTCACTAGGAACTTTCAACTCCTATTTACTCCATTAGGGGTTAAATTTCCTATGATCCCGTGGGTCATAGTAAAACCCTAAAAGGAATCCCCTTACAGCAGAACCCTCTTACAAAAGTTTAGACACCATGCACTTATAGACATATGGGTGAGAGGAATGCTCATGATGATCGACCCATATAAATAAATAAATAACCCAAGACATGGCACGCTAGGCCACACAGCGCCACCTAGCCCCAAACTAAGCCGAAGCTTGTACTATGGGTACTAGACAACTGATAAGCTTACTTAGATACATTTTTTTGTAAATAATTACATATTATATAGAAAACACCCAGACCAATACAAACAGACATGTTCAATGATGAGGGAGATAATGTTCTTCGCTTCAGTTTTATCGCGCCGCGTCGCACAGCATCGCACCGCGTTCAGTGAGCGGTGTTCGTTACTGTACTACCCGTAGGAGCGTAATACGGGGTATCCATGAATAATGCATTAGCACCTATCGGGAGCAGTCAGCAGGACTAGTGGAAACAGTGCCTGATTTGTAACCATATGATATTTCCAATATTTAGCCCTGGCAGTCTATTTGCTAAACCTTGACTTCTTTTAGATATCTATACATATAATTAATCTGTAGAGAATGAAATATATTTTCAAACTAACTATCAGGGGGTCATAAGTGATCGATACTGATGCCAAAAATGCAATCAGTAAAATTTGTTGTCTGTCTGTATGTTTGTTATAGAAACAAAAACTACTCGACGGATTTTAACGAAACTTGGTACTATTATTCTTCCTACTCCTGGCCAGGTTATAGTATACTTTTCATCACGCTACAATCATAAGGAGGAGAGCATTAAAATGATGTGTATGTTTAAACTCCACAGAATCACCAAAATACACTATAACCATTAAAAGTTTTTATACCTCGTCCCTGCCCTTTGACTTCCCTCAGGGCTTAACATCGACTTACTCCCGTACATATTTTAACCGAATACATAATTAATTAGATCAGTTTTGTGTCGTATATGGCGTGTGTTGTTTTTTGGATGATATGCAAGGGAGATATGGAACAAAGAAGTTATATGATTTTGGTTGCTTTTACAAAGGACTATCCGCAAATCGATCAAGGTAGCGAACATTAGGAGAGGCCTATGTCCAGCAGTGGACTGACACGGGCTGATGATGATGATGATGATGATGATCCGCCACAGTAAAATACATTCAGATTTTTAAAGGCGGGAGTGAATGAGATCCATTGTACTCATACATATCAGTTATCTAAAGCTGATACATTCACAGTACCTACTCACACTTATGCAAATTCACTTTCATGTAGTATGTAAAATACAACTATAACTGTCCCCTTCACACTCACAACCTAGACTTCACGCGAGAGAGACAGGCAGACTTTACATGATGCGCATGCAGTATGACGTCACGCCGCACGCTTATTCTCAGACACCCGTGTTGAACGTGGCAGCATTAGATAACTGATCTATAGCCTATAACGTCGTTTAGCAATGACCGAAAATCATTAAGTAGTAAAAAGGATTTCATGTGCATCAAACAAGCGCGGAACTCAAAAACAAACGCTGGATTAGTAAGAATCTTAAATCGGATTAGTAAAGCATTCAGAAAGTCTTAGTAATATGAGTATACCTACATATAGGGTGCTGTTATATTTTTATGGTAAGCCGCGTCTATGGTGTGGGGACAAAGCCCCGCTGAATAATCTGGGTGAAAATTATGAATAATAACGCCATGAATATGTATTAATCGACCGATATTCAATTGGTCGAAGTGACGTGGGACGACTCAAGGTACGGGTACATAACGCATTTATTAGCAATTTCTAAGACTATACTTGAGTGTTTGATGATGTTTGTATTCATCATCATCATCAACCTATCGCTGTTCACTGTTAGACATAGTCCTCTGCAGTTGTTCGCCTTTTTGGGCAAACATCTGGAGGCTTTACCCATAATCGCCACGCTGGGCAGGCGGGTTGGCGATCGCAGGGCGTAGCTTCTTGCTCCGGTGACGCTGCTGCCCGTCATCGGGCTGTGGTATTTAGCTACGCTTTCAATCGTGATGGTTATACTGCCTCCAGTCGGTTGCCAGAGGCGCGTCTGTTATACAGCAGGATGCACCATGGGCAGGTGAGGGTGGCTTGGAGTGAAAAGATGATGGGTCGCTGGCTTACATCCAACATATATATAATACACTCATATATATTGCAACCAATTTATGTCTTTGACAAATGCGTGTTTAAATCAACTGGCGCATAGAACATTGTTATCATTTTAAAACTATGTACCTATTAGTCAGAACTTTTGGCTATTTCAGTAGTTTACTTGCTCACAGGTATACTATCTCTCCTGCTGACTGTACAATCTTTGAAACGTAATATTTCTGTTACAAAAGACTTAATATTGTTACATTAAAAAAGTTATTCGTTACGAGTTTTCTTTTGTTCTTCAGTTAAAAATCTAATTACAGCTAATTATACGGGCATACCCATATATCTATTGTAAACGGAATAATGAATTCTGAGAATAACATTTATTTAATTATTTTCTGTGAATTACAAAAGAGGCCTTAAGAAATATGGTTGTACACAACTTATTGAGGAACAAATTGCTTTGAGTTCTTACAAACAACATTATCATCATAACAAGTTATTTTCTAAAAAAAAACATCTATTAATTTTACATTTGTACTCTTTCAGTCTTTCACAGATCGCAGTTTGAAAAGTGTCAGATGTGAATAGGTGTCTCCTAGTACCTAGACTTGAGAGAATTTAGAATTCGGGAATCGAACCCAGAGAAAACGTAAAACCTCATGACACCTCAAATTATTTGTATTAAAACATTAAATTGAATTTTCGCGGACTATTTGTGACAATATGATTTCTTGTATTCGTTGCAAATTAAAAAGTCTATTCTAATTTACGCACGATTTCACACCAAAAGGTTTTATATCACCGTAATCAAAAGTATTATAGCTAAAAAAGGACAAATCCTAAAAATATAGTCAAGTGATGATAAAAAATTATTACATATTTTATATAATTATATAATTTTTTTCTTAGAAATTTTGCATCTATTTAACCCACTGCGCAATGCAAGGGAACGGTTACAAGCTTTTGTTCATTACTGGAATCGATTATTTCTGAACAAAATAATTGTAAAGTTTTGCACTTTTTCTTTAACAAATAGTATATAGTTTTTCATCCCAGATCTGTTTGACTAGACGGATTCTAACGAAACATGGTACAATTATTCTTCCTGGGCAGGTTATTTTGATATACCTATCGTGATAATCCCATTTTATACATGTTGTATATAAAACATCTCGGCTGGTTGTTCCGTGCACGCCACCTTTATGCTGCCGTTAAGTTTATATGGGCCATAAACCATACTGGCTCACTTAGTATAGGAGATTTTATCTGGCTACTTTAGAATTGTGTATGAAAGTAGAGAGAAAATCTTTCGATAAAAGAGGTCAGTTACTTTTGACTTACCATATATGTATAATTTAGCCGGTATGCATAGGGATGTAAGGCTCTGGCAAACGACAATTGAAGGCGTAGCTAAATACCACAGGTCAATGACGGGCAGCAGCGTCAACGGAGCGAGGAGTTACGCCCTGCGATCGCCAACCCGAATGCCCAGTATGGCGATTATGGGTAGGTATATCCTCCAGATGTTTTCCCTAAGTGGTGAACAATTGGAGAGGCTTATGTCCAGCAGTGGATTACAATAGGCTGATGATGAATCCACTTTGGTTCAGTGGTAGTCAAAGCTGGCGTTGTTACAGTGGTCGGATTCAATCTCCTCCCAGTACATTTGTGTGCTTGAACATGCCTGTTTGTATAATATTTATCTAAGTGTTTACGTTATACAAGTAATCTTAACTATAATATTATATTTATATTATTTATTATATTTATATTTATATTTTATATTTTTATATTTTATATATAATATTATAAAGCTGAAGAGTTTGTTTGTTTGAACGCGCTAATCTCAGGAACTACTGGTCCGAATTGAAAAATTCTTTTTATGTTGAATAGACCATTTATCGAGGAAGGCTTTAGGCTATATAACATCACGTTGCAACTATTAGGAGTGAAGAAATAATGTAAAATGTAAAAAAATGGGGAAACAATAACTATTCCACGCGGACGAAGTCGCGAGCACAGGTACAGTATAGGTATATTTATTTACAAAAAATCCATATTTATCACTTGTCTGGTACCTACTCATAGTACAAGATTCGGCTTGGCTTGGGACTATATGGCGCTGTGTGGCCTAACGTGACCTTACTTGCGGTATTTATTTACATTACTTATCGGATCACTGTGACTTCTAAGCTTTATAAAACTAAGAAAATAAGAAAGACATTTAAAAATTTGATCTTTTCGATTAAAATAATAAGTCATGCATTTTCCCTACCGTATCGTACATTATTGCTCCCCGTCGAGATTTAATAAAACACGTTATAATCCCTAAACTAACATTATTTTGTTAGAAACTGTAATGTAAAGGAATAAATCCTTTGCTTCTACCCAACACTCGCCGTAAATAACAAATAGGTATTCCGTTATAATATAATGTAGCTTAGTTACGTCAACAAAGCAAACTTTGTAAACACGCTTCAAAGCAACTTAGGAACTTAGTTCGTGTACGTGAGACCTAAATTTTGTTGTTCAAGTTTATAGTTATTTCTGGCACTAAAACCCCCCTTCTGTTACTTTGTTGTCGTAGGTTTAGATATTTTTTTGCCTCTAATACAATCTAAGGAACGTGGTCAGAAGTAAGTGATACTAGGTTTGCCGGCGACTTCGTCCGCGTAGGGAAAGAAAACTTTTTTCGCATTAAAAGTCCTTCCCCAGGGTCTAGACTATTCTGTGTACAAAATTTATTTAAATAAGAATATCTCTAAAATATATTTAAATCTCTCTTCATATACTTATTTATATTCAGTAAAGAACATTTTAATGAAGAAATAATATAAAACATTTACTTACTTTAAAAAAATATGAAGCGGCTTATATTCCTGTGTTGTACCTGAAAAAATTAAAGAATAATTTAAACAAAATGCTTAATATTTAAAAGCATAGTCTCAAGTATGACATTTTATTTGCTAATCCGCTATCAGAGGACCATAGCCCCAGGGCTAAGTTTTGAGCAATTTATTGTACCATAATTCCTCACAATAATTAATTTTTATTATTATAAATATCAAGCCTAAAATCCACACACCCGTATTATTTGCTTAGCGAAAGACCGACCTCCCCGCCAATCAGACCTTTTTATATCAAAGAGTGATTCCTCTCTTTGCCCTCTAGATGCAGAATCGAGATCCGGTTCTTAAATACACTTCCTCCTTATAGGGGGAAATGAGTTCCCCCAAGGATCTATGGGTAGAAAGGTTGCGTTAATAATGAATAAAAAAGGCAACGGTCAGGTAGACTAGAGAGATTTATTTGAAGTGAAAATAATCTTCGAATTGAAATAGGGATCGCTTCCATTCTTGCAATTCTTTGAAGTCGGAACATAAAATTGGCGGATGCTCACACCGAATTGTAGATGTCGCAGTCGTCTGGTTGAATCTCCTATTTAATTAAATGGCTAGCGCGCTCATTGAATGACGACATTTAATTGAATGCCTAAAGGACAACTCGTCAAGTTGTTTAATGTAACGTTCAACGTCTTGACTGAACGTCATTCATTTCCGACCAGTATTCAGCCACACTAACCGCATTACCTGTGATCAATAAGATCTCATCCCGTGTGCAGGAGAATGGGCATGCCGGGCAGGATGTAAGGTGAGGCATGGTTTGGGGGGAGAAACCACAAACGCAGGCCAGGTCAGACACGTCAGTTAAGCCTCAAATTATACTTATCTTCTTTAATCTTCTTCTTCTATACTTATAATAAGAAATCTGTGGTCAATTCTGTACATTAAATATATTTTCAAAATAACTATCAGGGGGTGATTAGTAATCGATACTAATGCCAAAAATGCAATTAGTAAAGTTTTTGTCTGTCTGTATGTTCGTTATAGAAACAAAAACTTCTGGACGGATTATAACGAAACTTGGTACAATTATTTTTCATACTCCTGGGCAGGTATACTTTTCGTCACGCTTCAATCAACAGGAGAAGAGCAGTGATGGGAAGTGTTGGGAAAACGGGAGATTTTTTAAATCTGTACGTTTGATCGCACATCACGCGAAAACTACTGCATGGAATTAAATGCGGTTTTCGCCAATGTATTGCTAGAGGTCTAACTTAAAATGTAGGTACCATAAATTCTAGCAATAAGTTCCATCCAGGAAGTTTCCATTTATGGAAGTCCGTTATTTTTTGGCTGGTACAGCTAGTAAACTTATAAAATTTACGTATAAAAAGACTCATGATAATGATGATGATGATTAGTGTAAAATGTAAAATAAAATAATCTTTTTTGAAAAATACGCAAATACGACAGAACGAAATTCTGTCAAAGAAGGTACATTTTCATTCTATCCGTTTAGCGATGACAGAATGCCTTAGGCTTTTGCGCCCTATTCTCGTCACCACGTACGCACTGGCACGCCTCGGGTCGCTTTTCGAACAAAATACAACTTTCTTCCCAACTTATTGTTAGAATTTCTATTGTCATTGTTTTTTATATAGTCCTAATACATGAAATGGCTATGTAAGACGTTGTACAAGCTAACGACGTGACTTAGACGTTGAAAGGCGTTTATTTAATAATAATAAGTTTATTCAAAAGAAATCATGTACATCTTACATACTACACAGACATAACTAAAGCAGACTTTTTTTAAATAACTAAAGCTTACAAATTCTGCGCCATACAAACCTACAACAATGAGTTGCAAACGTCACAGGAAATAGCATTAGCAAGACTAGATAGTACGTTGTGATTACAGCGTCAAATGACGCCATAAGTTATAACGAAGCATAATTAAATATACATGGACATTTTATTATAACCAAGTACAAACGTTAATAACTATTCTTAGTAGGTAAGCACAGCAAGCAAAAACATCTTAAACATCAAATTCCAGATGAACAAAAAGTTTGTTGAAAGATATAACAAATTATATTATGCGTTAATGAATAAAGAGTACAAATTACCTTCCTATCTCTTTCTGTGGGTGTCGTAAGAGTCTACAAAAGGGCTCTCTTGATATTTAAGCTACTCAGTGATAGGGCTTACCCACCGGCATGGAAACGCCTGTCGAATCATCCATAAAGTGACTTCGGCCACAGATTAATATATAGTTAGGTACTACGTCTTCGGTCGAGTTTCGGGATCAATCGGTGTATAGCCAAAGCTATCCTACAGGCCAGCATGGCAGTGGCAACTGACAAGTCATTGATTTGATTACTTTTTTTATACTAGTACAGTATAATGGCTTCCCTGCGCCTGATGGAAAGCGAAAGAGAAACCCAACCACGGGCAAGTAACCAGCCAGTCACCTGTTAGTTGCCACTGCCATGCCGGCCCGTAAGATGATTCTTAATGCTGCGTGTCCGTTGCTGCAGTGGTTTGACCGTCTCTTACATACAGACTAAGCCACGATACTGTACTACGAGTAATATAAATAATAAAATTTGAGCCAAACTGCACTATGAAATTTTACGTGGAGAATCAGCTAAAGAGGTTTGATTTTTTTTATACAACTAGAGTGGCAAACAAACTTATGCCTTCCTTGAAGTTGAGTGGTTGCCGCAACTTATTAACGGCTGTAAAACCAGAGGGGCATCACACTGGGAGGGGGCGTGCTTCGTGACCCAGCATGCTCCCAGTGCGCGCTCACGCGCACAGAGGGCGAGCCGTGCGGCACACCGTCTTACCGGGGGAGCCGCGGTAGAGTCTCTTCCTGAGGATCCAGACTCCCCTGGGCTTGGCGGCGATGGTGGGTCACCGTGGGGTTTAGCGGGATAACTTGGCACCGCACACCGGTGTCTGCATCCCCGTTGCAGACACCGAAGGTCCGAAGGGATTCCCCACGTAAAACAAAAGAGGGGCATTACACGCGCGCTGCCGACCCTTTAAAAATTATGAGACGTTGTAACAGCAGCTAAAAGGAAAAAGTTCCCCATAGCTACCAATGCAACACTCATATAAGGAGCTCCGGATAACTCATTCCTTACGAAACTATCCTCAAGTTTGCGTGAAATTCCTTTAATTAGTTCCATCTTCATAACTAAGTCAATATGTGTTTAGTCTTAATCAACTAACTAAAATACCTAACTGCCTTTTCCACGCTTTTGAAATAACCATTCCGAGAGATTTTCCCTTAGCGCATTACTGAAGCAAATAACTGTATTACTGGGTACTCGTAATAGGTAAAGTACAGTCAGCCACAGATATGTATTGTGAGCACGTAAGCAACTCGAATAGATCTACACCAATAAACATCCAAGAATATCACACAGCCAAAATTTTAACCCTATGCATCAAAATCATCTAAAGATCATCATCATCAGCCTGAAAATGTATATTGCTGGACATAAGCCTATCCCCAATGACAAATGTCATTTGCTCTATTATTTGTAGCCTGTAGGTAAAATTGTCAAATAGTAAGGCAAATCCTCCCAAATGTACGTACATAGGTACATAACGTAGGTAAATGTATGTAATTAAAATGATATCAACACCCTAAGCATAAAATGTATCTAACAAGCAGTTGTCAAATAGAATCGCTTGAAGTATTGGTATACGATACGTCGCAACGCGTTGCATTATGCCGCGGCCTCACATTGGATTCAACTTTGCGTCCAAACACTGTCTTATGCCAAATACCTACTAACGCGCTCAATGTCTTCATTGTGTCAAAGTACCGATACATACATTGGTGCATTGGGCGTAAAACGTTACGTTGGTGCAAATATCCCCAATGTGTGGCCGCGGCATTGGGCAAATCCCCTCAAACGACAATTGTCATTATTATTATAAATAAATAAATAAATAACCCAAGACATGCCACGCTGGGCCAGACAGCGCCACCTAGCCCCAAACTAAGCCGAAGCTTGTACTACGGGTACTAGACAACTGATAAACTTACTTAGATAATTTTTTTTTTGTAAATAAATACATATTATACATAGAAAACACCCAGACCAATACAAACAGACATGTTCATGAACACAAATGTTTGTACTGTGCGGGAATCGAACCCACGACCCTCGGCTCAGAGGGCAGAGGTCACTACCAAATGAGCCACCGAGCCTTTCATTGAGGGAGGCTTCTATCCAGCAGTGGATGCAGGCTGACGATGATGATATTTTTGGTTTTTGTAGGATGTAGATCTAAATGAGTGGCTCACATGCATAGCACGTATTTGATGCTGACTGTACCTACCTACGCAAATATTGGCTTCCTGCCTTACCTCGATTTGCTTTGGATCTCCTTCGGGACTCTTCTGAGCATAATTACCCATTAAAGGGCAAATGTTACAAGCAGGTAACATGCAAGATAAATTGGTATATGAGTATTTTGCGGGAAAGTACTAGGCGGGCTGAAAAGTTCGTAGGCTAGCATAGAAAAAAAAATTTTTTTGATAGAATTTGGTTTTTAACCGACTTCGAAAAAAGGAGGAGGTTCTCAATTCGTCTGTATGTATAATATTTTTTTTTTTTTTTATGTTTGTTCACCGATATTTCCGTCAATTATGGATCGATTTCAAAAATTTTTCAGACGACAGTTCGATAGAGGACACTTCCGAGGTGGTCCCATTATCACCAAGTCAGGATCTGATGATGGGATCCTGGAGAAATTGAGGGCAACAACCGAAAATTGTATGCTCATATGGTGTTTTTGTTACGTAATCATATTTTACTCAGGTATATGCTTCCGGACATCAACATATGGTGCTGATGATGAAGCCACAGAACTCCTTAACGGTTAGGAGTTAGGGGACAGTACTGACATTGGTCGATATTAAACTAGGTAGTAGTATATACTTATGCAGGGCTAATAGGGCAGGTGATTTGGTAAGTGATATGCTTGATTCTAGATCGCAAAGTCTTCACTCGACTTAAAGCAAAATTTTTCATTCCTAAGTAAAACTCTTAAGGACATTAATTAGCCTTTACTCAAGGTCACAGCACATCAACGCAACTAAAAATAGTGAAATAAAATTATTTTTAAAAAAAAATTAAACCGACTTCAAAAAAAACACAAACGACTAAAACTAAAAAGCGATAAATAACGTAAGTAATTCTATCCTTAATACATAATTATTTAAATATTACAATTATCACTTATTTTTGAAGTCGGTGCCAGCCAAACAAATAAATGTATATTGTCGTGTGGATTTGCCGGCCGCGCGCGTCATACCTACAACAACAGTCTACATTAGCTACCGAGAGGCTGGCACCGACTTCAAAAATAAGTGATAATTGTAATATTTAAATAATTATGTATTAAGGATAGAATTACTTACGTTATTTATCGCTTTTTAGTTTTAGTCGTTTGTGTTTTTTTGAAGTCGGTTTAATTTTTATTATTCAATATAGTTTCTTTTTAAGGCGATATAGAGATTTTAGCGGTCATACCATTTATCGATACCATTTTATCAAACGATTTGTCTTAAGCATCAAACTAGGCTTCACTTTCGGTGATCACCTTTTCATTTGTGCGAATTTTGTGTTCAGTGAGCATCCTGGTTAAGGTCTGAGAACAGAAAAAAGCCACTAGAGGACGGGTCTGGAGGGTACGGTGGATAGGGAAACAATTCGAAATCCAATTCATGAAATTTTGCCATCGATTTCATTGATTTGTGATACGGTGCATTGTCTTTATGAAACAGCACTTTTTTATCTTCAAATGAGGCCGCTCTTCGTAATTTCATCTTTTAGACACTTCAATGACGCTATGTAAAAAGTTGCTGTGTATGGTTTTATCCTTTTTAAAATAGTCAATAAATATTTTTCTATGAGTATCTCAGAATACTCATACCATAACCTTGCCAGCCGAAATTTGAAACTTTCTCCACTTTAAAGTCGGTTATCATGTGCAGCCCGCTTGGCTGACAGTCAATTCGACTCCGGTATAAAATGATAGAGACATGATTCATCCGTCGTCACATTTCATATTGATGCAAAAAATCAGTTTTATTACGATTGAACAACTCCAAACACTGCTTAGAATTATTGGTTCGTTGTTGGTTTTAGTCGACTGTGAGCTCGCGCGGCAGCCATTTTTCGGCAGAGGTTTCACATACCCAAATATTCATTCACAATGTGACCAATATTTTCCTTTAATATATTTAGGATCTCAAATCTCAATAAAATTTACTTTCCGCTAATCAAAAATATTTTTTTGGATTTTTTTGATGTTTTCGTCGGTATCGGCCTCTTTCCGGCGTCCACTGGGTGCGTCGTCCTTGGGACTCATTTTTCATCATTCCAATTAAGCAAACCTCTTCAATACGGTTTATTTTCGTGATGCGAAGTCCAAATAATGTTTGTCAATCCAAATCATGGCTTCAACAGTTCTTTTTTTGACAAAAAGCAACGCCTTGTTAGCACACGAAATTCCATTTTATACATTTCTTTCAAAGTATCAAAAGTTCTTTTACTAAAAATGCTATAGCTCAGATATTAATAGTGCAAAAACTGTCAAATTTATCCACGCGCTTTTTGAAGAATAGGGCTAACTAAAAATCATATGAATTTGATACTAGCAACGCCATTTATATGTGAGCCTACGAACTTTTCAGCCCGCCTAATAGATAAGTGTTACATTGTTTCAATTAGGAATTGTATTTGACTGGCTCGATAGCTCATTTGGTAGTGACCTCTGCCTTCTGAGCCAAAGGTCGTGGGCTCGATTCCGCGACAGTACAAACATTTGTGTTCATGATTATGTCTGTTTGTATTGGTCTGGGTGTTTTCTATGTATAACATGTATTTATTTACAAAAAAAAAGTATCTAAGTATTATCAGTTGTCTAGTACTTGGAGATATCTGTGTCTTGTACCCATAGTACAAGCTTCGGCTTAGTTTGGGGCTAGATGGCGATGTGTGGCCCAGTGTGGCATGTCTTGGGTTATTATTATGTCTTGGGTTATTATTTTGTTGTGACAGACAATTAATGATATTGTCACCACCTAAATAACCAAGGGATGTAAGGGAGCGGCCTATCATCTTTTCTCTCCAAGCCAACCTCACCTGCCCATGGTGCATCCTGCCGAATAAGAAACGAGGCGCTGGCGAACGACTGGTGGCGGTATAACTATCACAATTGAAGGCGTAGCTAAATACCACAGCCTGATGATGGACAGCAGCAATACCACCGGAGCGAGAAGCCATGCCCTGTGATCGCCATTAATAAACTATATCTATCTATTTATCTTAATATAGGTGCTGTATGCTTTAAACTTAGAAGGAGAAAGGCAATTCCTTTACTGATGTATTTTTTTTATACCATAGGGTGGCAAACAAGCCTACGGCCCGCCTGATTTGTATAACTAATAAGGTAAAAACAAGAAAGAACAAACACTTGGCGACGAAAGGTATATCGTGAAACAGGATCGTAAGAAAAATCTATCAGAAGAATTTACACTAACGGCCGTATTCACTAACGTTACTATGCGACGCGCGGACGCACAGTGCCCAAAATCCTATACATTTTTGGGTACCTGTACGTTCGCGCGGCGCATAGTAACGTTTATGAATACGGCCGTAAGTCTGACTATTTTACTTACTCGTATCTTTGAGATTTATTACCAAGTAACATAAAAACTAAGGGTGTAGTTTCTATCTCAGCTTTAACATGTAATGTAAGCTTGGGGGTAGGCGAATTTAATGACACATATAAAAAAGACGCTGAATTTCCTTTTACTTGCTTTGTCTGTACTAGTGATAATAAGAAGGCTTTTGTCAGCGTTTTCTACTAAGGCCAGAATTCGTTGTGTTTCGAGAAATAATTGCCAGCACATATTTTAATGTATTACGTACTAAGAATTATAGTTTTTTAAACTATATTTCTTATATAGTACAAGCTTCGGCTTAGTTTGGGGCTAGGTGGCGCTGTGTGGCCCAGCGTGGCATGTCTTGGGTTATTTATTTATTATTATTTATATAAAAATGAATGCCTATTTAATTAGTCTCGCTAAAACTCGATAACGCATGTACGGATTTGGCTAATTATGGTCTTGAATTATTTGTGGAAGTCCAGTAAAGCTTTTAAAGTTTAATCGCGGGGATCGATTTTAGTATAACTTCTGATTTGCCATAAAGTTAACACAAGTACCAAGAAGAATTTTGCTGCTCCAAGCCCCTGGGCATTTGCTTGGATTAACGTACAATTCTCTATCAAAATACTAATAGTTTTATATAAAAAATTGCCTATTCGGACCTACGAATAATCTAGAAAATCCACTACATTTTGTCGGCGTTATCTACCAGATTTTGATCAGACATTTTATCGGCTTGTGATAAGTCACATGCTCATGATCTTACTAGTCCTTTTTATTAGAAATTCAATAGCTTTTTAATAAAAATTAATATTGATAAAATTATTATCAAAGGCGGCCGTATTTCTGATTTCTTCATTCGATTATAGGTTTATCAGATCAGATTGAGTTTAAAGAAATGTTTCAGATATTGCCCGGAATTACTAAAAAATAATATGTATTCACAATTGATCGAAGCCCCATATATTATACCCGTGGAAAACGAAAGAGAAGCCCAAGTCGCTGCGGCTAACAGTAACCAAATCAATTACTTGTCAGTTGCTACCGCAATGCTGACCCTGTTGGATATACCTCAACTGATCCTGAAACGCGACCCATGCCATTATACTGGTGTATCGCCGAATGAAGGTTTACCCGCCTGGCTGGCACGAAACCAGTTAAGAAACTGAAAGTGACCTAGTGGACACTAGCATAGTTGCTATGCTCGTATAACAGCAACGGCACCTGAAGGAGCCTAAAAAAGGTCTTGTGTTATACACTTAGATACAAGCCTAGCCTAGGTTAAAAGTAGAATTTAAAACTCACTTTTGCTAGGAGCACCATATCGGTGTGACCGAGTCCAATTTTTAGCGTAGCTGTTGGATTCGATGCTTATATCTGTGCCATTTCAATTGCTAATACATTCGTAAACTTTAGCCTCTATTCTTGTAGATGTAGCACTTTTATCTGTAGAGAATTTGCATTGGTAACTTTATAGTAGCGGGAGTAGTATTCTTCTTTAAAAATTTGGTTTCTGAAACGAATTCTTGCTTGCTAATTAGATTAGATGTACCTGTTGTAAGACACGTTTTGCTATATTTAAATTACATAAAATATGCACATAAACACATGACATGTAATGCACATAATAAACACTCATACATGTTTGCCAGTAGGTCCTGCCCTCCTTGAATAAAAATATGAAATTGAAGATTTTTATGAAGATTTTTATATTATGATAAACGTAAAAATAAATAAAGATAAAAAATAAAAGTAAATTACTTTGGGATACATGTGATGTTATGTGATGAACGCTTATTACAAAGCATTATTTTATCTTGAAGTTTATGAAAAATATTGATTAAAATAAAAGTAAGTTATAAGTAAATATCTTTCACGGAACTGAGAACAAACTTTAGTCTTCTCGCGTGATATTGCATTGTAGCCCAGGAAAATACTTTTCTCGTTTCCTTTCGAAGACTTTATACTTTCTTAAAGAAAGTACGATATCAATGAACATTCATTTCAAAAGTACATAAGTTATTGCATTTTACTCCTTAATATTTAGAAGATAATATTGATAATTGTTTGAAGTATTTTTGCGCTAATAAAAGTTTCCCGCGATATAATATGACGCGGGAAACTTTTATTGAATGAAAAAAATAAATAAAGAGGATTTGTTTTTTTTTCTCTATACGGCAGATTCTTCAGATGACCAGGAGACAGACGGACGGACAGCGAAGTCCTCGTTATACAAACAGCATCGCCTCTCAACCGCCACCACCACGCACCATAGATCCCAGATGGTATAAAAATTGTCAGACGAATGATGATTCTACCCTTCAAACGACCTATTTGCCTCTTTGAAAGGTCACAAGTTCAAGGCATTCAAATCAAAACGCCCAAATGCCAGGTAATTTCCAACATTTTTACCCAAAAACTTTTCAAAAGGCACACGACCTCTTCAAAGCTTCAGATTTTCTTTTCACTTCATATCCGAATTGATTCCAGACACAAAAGGCAGTGAACATATTTTATCAATTGAAATTTGACGGGCCGATTTCCAGTATCCATTGAATGAAGAGAAAAGTCACAAAGAATGCCCGTAAGTCAATTCAGTGATGTTATTTTTCGTTCCAAGTAATTTGAAAGATACTTTATTTTATGATGTATTACTTATTACCTATGTTTTATTATATCTGTATTTTACTTACGTATTCATTTATTTATTATTATGTATTTATATTTTGACTAAATCTGTTTCATCAGTCGATTGTTCACCTCACCCCTTCTGTTTAATCTATCCTCTACCTGAAGGTTGTCTGGAAGAGATCGCTTAGTAGCGATAAGACCGCCTAAATTGTACTACTATAGTTCATTCGCGTTAAGAAAATAGTGACTGACAGGTCACTGACAGGCCACTAGCCAATTAAAACGCTAGAAATTATAATTTGCGCTAGAAATGACAGGCCACTAGCCTGCTATAATTTCTAGCGCAAATTATAATTTCTAGCGTTTTAATTGGCTAGTGGCCTGTCAGTGACCTGTCAGTCACTATTTTCTTAACGCGAATGAACTATAGTTGTTATTATACCTTGTCACCTTGTCTATAAATGTTTGTATTTTGGTGCAATAAAGAATATCTTATCTTATCTTATTATAATTAGTTATCTAAGTAAACCATTTATATTTACGAAGAATATTTAATTCTCTTTTGAACCAACTTTGAAAAAAAAAGGATTAGGTTCTCAATTCGACTATTTTTATTTTAATAAAATAATCCTGAATAAAAAAAAAAAGATTTATTGATTTTTTTGAATCGAACCGATTTGAAAAATTAGGGGTAAGGGTTTATCCAAGTTCCCGGGCACGGGCATAATCTGCTATGCAGACGATACCCTACTCACTGCCCGGGGGAGGAGCTACGAGGAAGCTGCACGTCGGGCTGCTGCTGGCGGCTCCTTGTTGGTCCGGCGGATCCAGCTGTTGGGATTAAGGGTGGCGCTAGACAAAACCGAGGCCATCTTCTTCCATGGGCCTCGGATGCGCCGCCCTCGTGACGCCCATATCACCGTTGAGGGCGTCACCATAACTGTAGGGGACTTGATGAAGTACCTGGGTCTGCTTTTGGATGTGCGATGGCAGTTTGGCCCGCACTTTAGCGGGCTGTCATCGCGCCTCCTAAAAGCCGCGGACGCTTTTTCTTGGCTCCTCCCAAATTTGGGAGGGCCAAAGACCCACTGTCGGAGGCTCTATGCGGGCGTGTTGCGCAGCATAGCGATGTATGGGGCGCCGGTTTGGGCGGATGTTGTCTCTCGCCGGGACAACGTGAAGCACCTCCGGCGCCCCCAGAGGGCTATCGCCCAGCGCGTCTCACGGTCCTATAGGACCGTGGGCTTTGACGCGGCTTGTGCACTGGCCAGCACCCCTCCCTGGGAGCTCGAGGCTCAGGTGCTGGCCACTGTCTACCTGTGGACGGCTGAGGAGCGGGCGCGCGGGGAGCGTCCCGCCCCTGCGGAACGAGGAGCAGTGCGGAGGGAGGCGAATGAGGAGATGGTCCGCCTCTGGACTGAGGATCTCGCCTCCGCACAATATGGGCGCAGACTTTTGGGCGCATTGGGCCCAAATCTAAAGGAGTGGCTCGAGCGGCAGCATGGGTTCCTCACGTTTCGTCTGGTGCAGGTATTGTCTGGGCATGGATGCTTTGGACAATATCTGCATCGGATCGGACGGGAGGAATCCACTGCTTGCCACGAGTGTGATGCCGAGTGTGACACGGCAGATCACACATTAGCCGTTTGCCCGGCGTTTAATGGTCCCCGAGCCGTTTTGGTCGGCTCGGTGGGGCCGGACTTGTCGCTCCCAGCAATAATTCCATCCATGCTGGGGAGCCGCGCGTCTTGGACGGCTATGGCCTCCTTTTGTGAGACGGTCATGTCCCAAAAGGAGGCCGCGGAGCGGGAGCGGGAGAATGATCCCAACGCTCCTCCGCTCCGCCGACGCAGGGGTGGCAGAACGCGGCGACTCTTTCGCCGCCTGATGCCGCTTGATGGGGCCCAGCGGGTGGTCGATGCCGGGGCGCCTCCACCCGCCTTGCACGGGTCCCCTCTGTTGGACGGGAGTGGGGTCATCCCTTCGGGCCTCGCTCCTGTCGCTCCTCCCTAGGGGGTGAGCCGGTTCGGGTCCGCCCTTCTTAGGGCAGACAGCGCTGGCGATGTCGTGGTAGTTCTGGATATCCAGGTCCCACGGCACCGTCTCCCAAAGGCGCATGACGAAGGGTCCGGTGTTTTTAGTGGGTATTTCCCGCCTCACTTCCATCATTCCGAGGCGGTGATGAGTCCCACATAGCCCGCTGCCCCCCGAGCAGCGTGGTATGCGTAAATGCATTTTCACCGGAACACAAAAAAAAAAAAAAGGGTTTATCCAAGTTGGTTCGATTGTCACTATATTGAAGTCGGTTTTTTTGCTAATCAATTTTTGCTGTTGCTAAGAAGTTGTTAACGATGAAATAATGTAGTAAACTAGGTACGTAAGGGTGAAACATAATTTCTAGTTCAAATTAATTAATTAACAAAAAATATGAGTCTCTGAGTTATATAGATTTTAAAAATGATGCATTTTATTGTAAGACGACTGGAAGACTATTTTTGGTATTATTTAAGAACAATACACTCGTATTATTTAATGACTTCATCATCATCATCAGCCCACATCAGTCCACTGCTGGACATAGGCCTCTCCCAATGCTCGCCACTTCGATCGGTCTTGACTTGGATAGAAGAAATTACCAGTATTCCAAAAATACACAAAGTTCTATTACGTCAAACGAACGAAACGTGAATCATGATCAATAGCCGTCTTTCCAAAAAAAAATCCACTACCAGTTTACAATACCTATAAAACGTAGCAAAAATAACGTTCTCGTAAGATTAATGGCTTATTAAAACTAAGATTACTGTCTTAAATACGTTTCTTACAAAACATAACAACATAAATTCTTAAAATAGACTCAGTATAAATACCATTAGGATTGCCTCGTGTAGTGGGCATAAATCATCATCAGCCCGCATCAGTCCACTGCTGGACATAGGCCTCTCCCAATACTCGCCACTTCGATCGGTCCCGGGCCTCTCGCATCCAGCAATCGCCAGCTGTCCTGCGCAAATCGTCACTCCACCTGGCCTGAGGGCATCCTACATGATAGAGGTAGGGCATAGCGAATCTTCGCTCGAATTGAGCTGCCCGTCCGGGGAAGGACCTCCACCCTATAGAATACCGCAGTCAAATGACCTCCGGGTCGTGTTTCTGCTGGTGAGTAGGGTTTCCGGAGCTCGTGGGGGGTTAGGGCTGGGCCGGCATGGCAGTGGCAACTGACAGGTAACTAACCAGTTACTTGCCAGTTGTCACAGCGACTAGGGCTTCTCTTTCGCTTACCATCAAGCGAAGGGAAGCCATTATGTCGAGCTGCTATAAAAAAAAACACTACGTTTACGCGGACTCCACTCCGGCATATGGGCATAAGTACCGTTTATGAAACATGAGGCATGGGGTTCAGTTCAAGACTATCTCTTGATACAGAGCCCCGCAAGCATAATTAGCCATACGACGCGATGAAGATGAAAGACTTATCGTTTATCCCAGTCTTCGGAGACCTATCATCCTTTGCTGGACATAGGCCTCTCCAGTTGTTCACCCCACCCCTTACAAGTCGTGAAAAATACCTGGAGGCTTTACAGTTAGCCGACAGTGAGGATTGTCCACTGATCGGCAAAATGTTGTTTAGGACAAGGTCAGTTTTAGAAATAAGAGACTAAGATAGAAATTAAGCTTGTACTAACACTTTATGGATCCTAGTTATCTGAATTAAATGATTTTTTTATTTATTTATTTACCCATAAACACCACGCTGGTCAGGCGGGTTGGCGATCGCAGGGCGTAGCTTCTCGCTCCGGTGACGCTGCTGCCCGTCATCGGCCTGTAGTATTCAGCTACGCCTTCTGTCATGTTGGTTACAAACCAACCAGTTGATTACCAGAGCCTTGTTCGTTATCAGCAGTGTACAATAAGGCCTGCGTTCAGCAGTGGACGGCAATGAGATAATTGATTGATTGAGTCGAAAAGATCTATCGTGCAGAGCAATTCTTTGTAGATACAGCTGACTCAGTTCAGCTTTGCCTATGCAAATACGAAAATGAATTTTATTCCATAAAATGCATTTATTTAGCTCGATATTATAATGTGAAAGCATGCTCCGCTTCGTCGGGAGGAAATATATTATGATAGTCTAACGAGAAAATGAAAACATTGAAACCATTATGCTTGGATAGATACGTGAGATGAATGTATGGAATATTTTTCTCATTGGTATTTCGAAGCTTCCAATCGACAGTACAGCAGTGGGTATTACCTACAAAATATTAAATAAATGTAAGACATCTTCGATGAATTATTTCTCAGCGTTGATATTTCGAGCAACGTTCATTTTAGGGGTCATCTGTAGGGAAAAGGCTAAGCTGGCCTCCAAGAAACTGGGTGTTCTCGGCAGAGCGAGACAATATTTAGAATAGAAAAACGTTTATTTGGTACTTACATAGGTTGTCATAATTAAGTATGCCATATTGATAAATAGTTTCATGCTTCAATAATTTAATGCCTATTTGCTGATGTAAAGAGGCATTCAGTTCATAATGTTTATTCATTATGTTCGTATGTTAATATTATGTTCGTAAGCAAGAAGCCAAACGTTAGTAGAAACTTATGAATGTTTGTATAGTACAAATTATGAATGTATAAATATAAGACCTACTCGTATGTTCTTGATAATAAATACTCTGTCTCATTATTTGTTAAATAATGTACAGATATAGATAAATTTATTAATTTATTATGTAATTTAGCTCATAGAAGTGTATGTAATATTTTTTCAAGTATGTGGGTGGTACCTGGGGGTTATGTTATCATCATCGTCAGCCTATTGCAGTGCACTGCTGGACTCCTCTCCAGTTGTTCGCCACTTAGGGCAATCATCTGGAGCATATATCCATAATCATCACGCTGGGAAGGCGGGTTGGCGATCTCAGGGCGTAGCTTCTCGCTCCGGTGAGACTACTGCCCGTCATCGGTCTGTAGTATGCTACGTCTTCCATTAGTGTGATGGTTATACTGCCACCAGTCGGTTGCCACCTCGTTTGTTATTCAGCAGAATGCACCACGGGCAGGTGAGGTTGGGTTGGAGCGAAAAGATGATAGGCGTCCCTTACATCACATTAAGGGTTGTGTTATGAAAGAGTTAAAAGGGTGTTAGAAGTAAAATGTGTCTATTTAATAGAAACACTTAAGTATTATATAGGTAGACTGTCCAACCTGTCATCATCATCATCCTCTTGGCGTTATCCCGGTTTGTGCCTCTAGCTAGCTAGAGGACCCTGGGCCTAGGCCCAGGGTCCGCTTTGACTATGACCCTAGATTTAGCGAGTCTGGTTATTACATTGAAGCGACTGCCATCTGACCTTTGTAACCCTCTGAAAGGGGAACCAGACAAATTTGGATCATGGTTACACATTGCCCCTCGCGGATTCGAACGGACGACCTCACGTGTGTCCAACTTGTATTGATTATAATTATGAATTATACTGAGACCAGATGGCGCTGTGTGGCTCAGCATGGCATGTCATGTATTTATTTACTATTATCATCATCATCAATGGAAATAAGTCAAGATTTCAACGAAACATTACGACATTTTATTAAAAGCATGATTTAAACGAAATTAATCTGGCTATAACAAATAAAATGTCATGTTTTTCGTTTTTCTGTTAAATGTGTTAATACATATTTCTCTAGTTTTAAAAGCGGCGGATGTGTTATGACGTGAATGAATAGCGTTCGTTTAAATTGCGTATGTGCGGATTTTATTTTGAACGGTGCAAAATAGTCTGTTTTAAAACTATTAAAGAAAATCAATCGCGGTGTTCTATTTTTAGCAGTAGATTGTAATAGACTGTTGATGTTCTATTTTTATTTAGGGACAGAAAATACAGTCATTGGTTTTCTTCCATTATCTCTTACGAGAAAGTTAACCTCATTGGTCTAATCGTGGCGTCATCGGTGCCATCTGACAACCTTGAGATCCGGGGTTCAAATGCCTGGTCGGGTAAAACTGTTACTCTCTCGTAAACGTAACGTTGTAACGTTTGAGAATACGGATGTTAGTCTCTCATTTACTTGGCTTGTACACTTGGTTATTGGCTACTGGGGGGAAATACGGTCTGGAGAGGTACTCGATATTATTTTAAACAATCATACCGCTGCACAGCATTTAGTGAAGCATTAGAGTTTGACAAAGGTACACACGTATCGCTCATCTTCAATTAGATTGTTCGTTCTCTTCCAAACGCGCTAGTGTAGGATACAGTGCCTGATACAAAAGTATGTATGTGTTTTGGTAAAAAATTACAATAATGAAATCGTATTGCATGTTAAAGCTTGATGGCCCTTTAAGTTATTGCATACAAGGCCGTTCTATCTTTGATACATTTTGTAGTGGGACTTCCCTACAGGTCTCCTGTACAGGTAGGTTGTCTTTGTCTACAGGATAAGACAAACACTCTACCGGAGTGCTAAGTAATTAGTCGATAGGTGTGAGCTTACAATAATATATCGCATTTCGGTAAATATTCGCCAATGGAGTACCACTTCGACTTAATGACGACCTACTTGTATGTACTTGCTTGATCATTATTGAGTGGCCACTGGTTACACCGAACAATCTGATCTGATCTGTCTGTCCTTACGTACTTAGTTGAAAAATGAAAATGAAAAATCTTTATTCAGGATCTTTAAGATAATACTTCAACAGTGTCTGGAGTCTCCTTTTAAGTGTTACACCTGTGTTAGGAGACTCCGCTATTTCAACTTTGGCAAGATACATTTTATTTATATAGGTTTACATGAGTTGTTAATTTTGAAAAATTTAATTTAATTTATATTTTAAAAAAATTGAGTTGACATGCCATTATCGTTTTTTGCCGATAATCACCACGCTGGGCAGACGGGTTGACGGTTGCAGGGCTCAAGCTCCTCGCTCCGGTGACACTGCTCCTTTTTTTTCTAAATGACTACGATGATGGCCAGGCCGGCCTTGTCATCATCACCGGACTGTTGAGGGAGCGGAAGGCTCTCACCCCTAGACACTGCTCCCCAATAATCATCATCATCATCATCCTATTGCAGTCCACTGCTGAACATAGGCCTCTCCAGTTGTTCACCATCTAGGGCAAACTTCTGGAGGATATACCCATAATCGCCACGCTGGGCAGGCGGGTTGGTGATCACAGGGCGTAGCTTCTTGCTCCGGTGACGCTGCTGCCCGTCATCGGCCTGTGGTATTTAGCTACGCCTTCTATCGTGATGGTTTTACCGCCACCAGTCGGTTTGCCGGAGCCTCGTTTGTTGTTCGGCAGGATGCACCACGGGCAGATGGCTTGGAACGAAAAGATGATAGGTCGCTCCCTTACATCCCCATCGGCTCCTCATTGGCCTGTGGTATTTAGCTACACCTTCAATCGTGCTGGCTATCACCAGTCGGTTGCCAGAACCTCGTTAATTATTCAGCAGTATGCACCACGGGTGAGTGTGGCTTAAAGCGAGAAGATGATCCCTTACATCCCAACAATTAACTAATAACGTAGATTACAATAGAAGCAATACTCGTAGAATACTTAAAGCTACATCATCATCATCATCAGCCCACATCAGTCCACTGCTGGGCATAGGCCTCTCCCAATGCTCGCCACTTCGATCGGTCCCGGGCCTCTCACATCCAGCACTTGCCAGCCGTCTTGCGCAAATCGTCACTCCACCTGGCCTGAGGGCGTCCTACACTACGTTTGCCGAGACGCGGTCTCTTCTCAAAGTTACATCAACCGCAATATCTCGAAGTAGATTATGCTTTTCAAATGAGTTCACAATTGATCACACCCCGCCTGAGAGACTCCAGTGTTTAGTGATACGTGTCGTTCATTGTCTTGACAACGCGGGATCAATTCTTATATTGGAGGGGACAAAAGGAACGGGTCATTTGATGAAGATGTGGGAACATGTAGTAATGAAAACTGGGAGTTGGTCAGAGCTAGCTGATTCGTGTTAGGGTCAATGTCCGAAGCACCATCTTTATTGTATGTTTGTTCTATACTGCTATGCCACTGGGTGCCCACTAGTAACATAGACAAAAACCTAAAGCAAAAAGCCTACTCCAAACTTTATTAGCAAAATTTCAGGGTAATTTTAAAGAAGACCTAATTCTACGAAATAAATCATTAAACTGAACAAGAAGGCAGGGAAAGGCAAACGTAACGTACTTTCTTCCCAAATGACTACGATGATAGCTAAGCGGCTATGTCACCATCACTAGACTGCGGGGGAGAAGAAGGCTCTTTTTAGGGTTCCGTAGCCAAAATGGCAAAAACGGGACCCTTATAGATTCGTCATGTGTGTCTGTCTGTCTGTCTGTCTGTCTGTCTGTCTGTCTGTCTGTCTGTCTGTCTGTCCGTCCGTATGTCACAGCCAGTTTATTCCGAAACTATAAGAGCTACATTATTGAAATTTGGTACGTAGATGTATTCTGTTAACCGCATTAAGATTTTAAAGTAAAATCTGAAAAAAATCCAAAATTTTTGGGGTTCCCCATACATAGAACTGAAACTGAAAAACTTTTTTTTCATCATACCTATACGTGTGGGGTATCTATGGATAGGTATTTGAAAATGATGTTGAGGTTACTAACATCATTTTTTTCTAAACTGAATAGTTTGCGCGAGAGGCTCTTCCAAAGTGGTAAAATGAGTGTCCCCCCCCCCGTAACTTCTAAAATATGGGCATAATAAAACTTAAAAAAATATATCATGTGTATCACTATAAAAACTACTAACGAAATTTGGTTTGAATGAAATCTAGACAGTAGTTTTTTTATAAACGTCATAAATCAAATTACCTAATTTTTTCATTTAATTAACTCCAATATAATAAAACGTAAAGAAAAACATTTATTTAGCTGTATAGTGGTACGGAACCCTACGTGCGAGAGTCCGACTCGCACTTGGCCGGTTTTTCATAAAAGCAAACATAAAATTTTACTTGACTGTTTAGATGCGTTGGCGAAAACATAACGCTTGCGCGGGTTAAAGAGGACAGCGCCATCTGTTATTGTGAAGTCGAACTAAATGTGTTATTAAGTTTAATTGTTTCTTACGTCTTATAGCAATTAATTAAAATGCTTTATGATATAACGATGTTTTCTTTAAGACATTAAAATTAGATTACGTAATCGGACACTGTGGGTTATCGGAACACCTTCGTGACGCCCCGAAACTTCTATACACATTGGAGTTTAATGCTATCATTCGACACACCTACTCATTATGTTACCGATGTTGTTTACAAACTTACGAGACTACCCACAGTTACTGGGGTCATGTAGTCGAGGAGTGATTGTTATTACCGACATTCTACAGCCATCTGTTTAGTTAACACCTGTTAATGGATAAGATTACCAGATTATAATACAATTAAGAGATTACTGTAAAAGATTAGTAGAGTTATTATTATGTACTAAAATAGGAAAAGGCCTTCATGGAAAATTGTAATAGTACGGAAGTAAATAGCGTATGGAAGATAATACAAATGACGGCTCGATTGGAGTCGAGGGATCTTTTTTTACTGGCTCGGTGGCTCAATTGGTAGTGAACCGTGCCTTCTGAACCAAGGGTCGTCGGTTTGATTCGTGTGATGAACACTTGTGTTTGTTCCGTGTCTGGGTTTATTCAGATGGCTGGCGACCACTGTACACTCGAAGAAACACTCGTGATGTGAACTTCGGTCGCATTGCAGGAAAGGTCCGCCAGAATTATCTTATAGCAGTGGTAACTAACAAGATCAAAATCAAATCAAAAATTGGATGCTGGATAAAGCTGGATGGATAACTACTGATCTTCAAAAAGGCTTAAAAATATTTCACCTAGTGGCTTTACATAGTGGCTCGACATAATGGCGTCCCTACACCTGATAGAAAGCGAAAGAGAAGCCCAAGTCGCTGTGACAACGGGCAAGTAACTATTCAGTTATCTGTCAGTTGCCACCGCCATGCCGGCCCAACCCTAGCCCCCGCGAGCTCCGGAAACCCTACTCACTGGCAGAAACACGACACGGAGGTCATTTGGCTGCGGTATTCTATAGGGTGGAGGTCCCCGGACGGTCGGCTCAATTCGAGCGAAGATTCGCTATGCCCTACCTTTTCTTATTACGGTATCTAAAATTATCTCTGTTCAGATCAGCCCAGGAAAAGGTATTCGGTATAATAACCACCCCGCTAGTTGCCGCCCGCTGTCAGTCCCGCGTTTATTGGGTTGTCACTGTTATTGGACACTGGGCGGATGGGCGGCCCCTTACCTTACTGTAATACCTGCCCATTGTGCCGAACGACAACTTTTGTCGGCTTTACCAGTGATGTTTTGATGAGTTTCCTTAAAATATTGTTATGGGAAATACAAGCATAGAAAAGGCTTTTAACGTGTGTTTTCCGGATTTAGAATAGGACCAGCCCATCTCATCATGTGGGTGTCCTAGATGACGACTGGGGGTATTCTCTCAGGTAAACGCTGCTTGATAGGTAATTAATTATTCCTAACTTGTCAATGTATCAATACATGAAGAAATAATCTGTATTTAAGTACATTAATTATTTAAAAAAAATAAAAAAGCAGAATAGTGTCAAAAATTTTTCATCAATAAAATTTTTTTAACTTTCAGAAAACTACTGAATGCATTTAAATGAAACTTTTTTGTATTTATCTAATAAGTCTGGGAAACACAAAGGTATTGGAACTGAAATATATTTATTGGAGAAACATGACAGACCAGCTAAACTATAATATGTGGGTAAATATGAAAATGAGGCCAAAGCGAAAATTGTTCCGCCTGATGAGAATTTTTTGCCGAGGCACCAAAAAACAAAGGTTTGCAATAAAAATTATGCCTATAAACGTTTTTCAGTTTGCTCTTTGATAAGAAGAGCCGAATAACAAATTAACACCTATCTAGGTAATTAGTAAGTACAAAATGTCTGTAATACTTTTTCCTGTAAATGTTTTATATACTTAACTGTGTCTTTATTATAAAAATGACTGGTCTGGTGGTTCAATTGGTAGTGACCCTTGCCTTCTGAACCAAGGGTCGTGGGTTTGATTCCCACCCGGGACAAACATTCGTGTGATGAACATTTATGTTTGTTCCGGGCCTGGGTGTTTATATTTGTATTTAAGGAGATATTTGTGGTAGGTACCTTCGTCGTTCTGATATCCATAGCTCAAGTGCTTAAGCTACTTACTTTGAAATCGGAGCAATGTATGTACTCTTGTGTGATAAGTATGTATTTATTTGTTATTATTTGTTTAGCTAATTAGAACACACGGTCTTAATCCAAGCATTTACAAAAACATACAAAATGACCCAAAACAAGAACGTTCGCAGAAATTAATAGTGTAGAAACTAACCCTAGTCTTCAACCGAAACACGAAACTAGGGGATGGAGAAACGTTTTTATTTTTCTGAACCTTGTAAATAGTTGACAAAGCCTATGACAAAATGAATTTAGCGGGTCGCGTACGATTCGGTGCACCGAATATAGAAAATTCCGACGTGTTCTAAATATTAAACGAGGTAAGCCCTTCGATCACTCGTATATATGTACATAGATAGACTATCTATACTTCTATACTATACTATACTATCTTAACTAATTTATAAAGCTGAAGAGTTTGTTTGTTTGAACGCGCTAATCTCGGGAACTACTGGTCCGAATTGCAAAATTATTTTTGTGTTGAATAGACCATTTATCGAGGAAGGCTTAAGGCTATATAACATCACGTCGCAACTATTAGGAGCGAAGAAATAATGGAAAATGTAAAAAAAAAACGGGGAAACAATAACCATTCTACGCGGACGAAGTCGCGAGCACAGCTAGTAATAATATTATAAAGCTGAAGAGTTTGTTTGTTTGAACGCGGTAATCTCAGGAACTACTGGTCCGAATTGAAAAATTCTTTTTGTGTTGGATAGACCATTTATCGAGGAAGGCTTTAGGCTATATAACAACACGCTGCAACTATTAGGAGCGAAGAAATAATGGAAAATGTAAAAAAAAGGGGATAAATAACTATTCCACGCGGACGAAGTCGCGAGCACAGCTAGTTTGGGATATAAAGGAGCGGCCTCATCTTTTCGCTCCAAGCCGACCTCACCTGCCCATGATGCATCCTGCCGAATAACAAACGAGGGCTGGCAACCGACTGGTGGCAGTATAACCATAACAATAAGTCAAAGTCAAAGTCAAAGTCAAAATAATCTTTATTTGTATAGGTTTTTATGAAAAACACTTACAAATCGTCGAAGCTACCACCGGTTCGGAAAGCAGCATTCTACCGAGAAGATACCGGCAAGAAACTCGTGTAGTTGCTCTTTTCAAAATGGTGTTTACAATATTATTATCACATTTATACTTTTGACTACGACCACGTCATACAGTCTGGGGCCTTATAAAATTAATTATAAATTAGATTAAAAATAAAAAATTAACCTTAACATACTCTATATAGGGCAATCAGGAGTAGACCAGTCTCCAAGGCAGCACCTGTTCACAAGTATGACGTGTGTACCAGCCATCGCTTCATTCAACCATATTTGAGGGAGTGTAACGACCCGCCACACAGCGCCACCACCCCAGAAACATTTTAGTGAGCATGACTAGTCCAGTTACCCCAATATAAAATATTTGGCAAAATCATAAAAATAGAAGGCGTAGCTAGTGCATCCTGCACTAGTAAATAAAAACGATCTAATGTCTTAACAGTGTTATGTTGGTCAACCGTTCTACTTTGAAAAGAAACCACTATATTGTTTTAAGTTACTATTTAAAAAGTCTTATACTTTTTGACGTAACGTCTCTTAATACAATCACAAATTTCTCTCCATCTCCTTGTGACTCAAATATCACATTTCATCTCCATTATATATTTAGACCAATTAGTCTTGTTCCATACGCATTCTGTCTCCAACGGATTCCTCTTGTGACAGCTTAATGTTACATCAAAAAATCACGCCATTTCCGACCTTAATGCGTCTTGTTAAAAACGCATTATAGAAATTGTAGCGAGTAATACATATTTCGCTGAGAGAAAAGTGGGAAATTTGATTTGTAATGCTACAAGTGCGTTGAGTTTTGCCAGTTTTTTCTTTTTCTATTTCAACACTTTTAAAGAAGAAAGAAAAGAAAGAAAAAACGTTTATTAGAGTCACATACAAATCAACAAGCAGTAGAAAATCAAACCACATATATAACATTAGGTGACACTAAATGGTGTCCACTCAGCATAAGCCGAGGCTTCTTGGTAAGAAACCTCGACACTGGTCTTCCGTAGACACCAAGAGGTCGGCTGGGCGCAGCGACACATGAACATAAATAAAAAAACTTAAAACTATTATTAGCCAAGTAATAACTTAAAACTAGTATTAACCGGGCAATTAAATTACATTATTAGGATAGAGATACCTAACTCTACTAAGATAACTAAGTAGGTCATAATATTTTTCATATTAAGCATTTTTATAATACTTATAAAATAAATATGTAAATAATATTATATATATAAGTATATATATATATATAAGTATATATATAGAAAATATTAATAAGCTATATTTTATTATTATATCGTCAACAGATTCATTATTATTAAGTAGGTATATTATGATGACACAATTAAATTTTCTTTTTCTGTTTTGCTAGGAGATATTCTTTGTATTTACGTCTGAAAGAACCTAAAGTTAGAGAGTTTCTGATAGGTGGTGGTATGTTATTCCAACATTTTGTGGCAGAGTATCGGAAGCTGCCACGAAACGCAGATGTTCTGTGTTTTGGACAGATAAGGCTCGATGCAGTCCTGACTCGACGCTGGGAAAATGAAAGTTTATTAAACAAATATGAAGGAGACTCTTTTCCTATGATTCCAAATAATAGGCAAGCAAAATGCAATGTACGTCGAGAGTCCATGTTCATGAGATTGCCTTGGTTGAGAAATGGGGTGATGTGGGCTCTACGCGGGATGTGGAAGCAGAATCGCGCACACGCATTTTGAACCCGTTGGATAAGTTTTTTGGTATATCCAAAGAGACAATCGCCGAATACAGTATCTGCGTAATTCAATTTGGATAAAATTAAAGACTCACAGAGGGTGACTCTTACATTAATATCCAGATAGTTTCGCACTTTGTATAAAATCTTAAGTCGAAAGAAACAGTTTCTAATAGTATCTGCAACATGCTTTTGAAATCTCATATGATTGTCCATGATCACACCAAGGTTACGAGCTTCGGTTACTTCGACTATATCTGTCGTTGCAATTTTAATTTTAGGATTCGAAGACTTAATTCTGTCTATTTGCGTGCTAGAACCGAGAATGATGTATTTAGATTTCTGCGGGTTTAAAAGTAGGCAATTTCTTAAAGCCCATTCATTTATATTGTTTAAATCTCTATTAATTTTATCTACTGCTGAGTCTACGTTATTGTGATTAAAAGAGAGATATATTTGTAAATCGTCTGCATAGATGTGATATTTACAATTACTAATATAATTAATTAAATCTGAAGTATATATAATAAAAAGTATAGGGCCAAGTATGGATCCTTGCGGAATACCACGGTTTACGGATACAGATTCTGAACGTACTTTCGTTCCGTCATCACCACAGACCTCTACACTTTGCGATCGACCACTAAGGTAACTACAAAACCAACTTAGTGCGTCATTATCAAATCCATAGTAAGAGAGCTTTGAAAGAAGTAGATTGTGATTAATTGCATCGAACGCACGTGAAAAATCAAGTAAGGTTAAGATTGATCCTTCGCCCGCGTCTTGTCCGGTTAGTATGTCGTCTATAACATCCAAAAGTGCTGTGGCCGTACCACGACCAGCTCGAAAGCCTGACTGTTTGGATGGTAGAACATGGTTACTTTCTAAGTATTGCGTAAGCTGTTGACACACTACCTTCTCTAAAATCTTTGACATGAATGGAAGGATGCTAATAGGTCTAAGATCTTTAAACTCAGTTGGCGTGCTATTTTTTGGTATAGGCTTAATAAGGGCTTCTTTCCAGATATCAGGGAAAGTGCCACTTTTGATGGACCTATTCACAATTGCCGTTATCGCTTTAAGTGTCCGTGGCAAAGTCAACAGGATCATGTCACGTGAGATGCCATCCATACCTTGTGCATTAGTTGTAATGTTCAGAATAATTTTTGAAATGGTGGATTCATCGACAGTTCTGATGCTAAATGAGGCAGATCCGAATCTATGGTACGAGAAATATGTAAGTTGTGATAATGAAACGTAGTTGTTACCTGGAACAGCAAGAAATTGATTGTTTATAAGGTCTGGGTCGCTTAAATGAGAGGGTAAATGTGTGTGTTTATATTTAAAATCTCCAACATTTCTTTTGACGTGTTTCCATAATACTTTTGGATTTTTAGAATTCTCATTAATGGTATTCTGAAAATAAGCGGCCTTTTCGGAATAAATTGCCTTATTTACGACAGATTTTAGATCCTTATAATACATTACATCTGATTCTAGTTTTGTACTACGGCTTTTCTTGTAAGCCAGGTCTCTTAATTTTATCATGTCCCTAATAGTAGAAGTAATCCAAGGATAGCTTTGGTGTTTGACTCGAGATTTCATAATGGGAGCATGAATATTAAACAAATGTAAAACATAAGCATTGAAACATCTTACAGCTTCATTTACATTATCGCTTAGTAATCGTTCCCACGAGATAGCATTTAGAAGAGAATTAAATTCAGTGATATCAATATCTCTGAGCGGTCGATACGATAACCATCTTGGGATAGACTTAGGCTTAGATATACGTAACTTACATGAAATAAGAGCATGACTACTTAAGTCTGGTTTATGATCAACGTTAACATCAAATACCTTAGTTGTACTGCATATTAAGTCAATTAATGTCTCAGAGTTGTTAGTAAAGTGAGTTGGCAAGGAAATATATTGATATAAATTTGTATATTGGAAAAATGTTTTTAATTTTTTAGTATTAGGGTTATCAGAGGCAAGCAAGTTAATGTTAAAGTCGCCCATAAGAATTATTTGGTCAAAATTTGATAACGAGTTTATCGATTCTGTAAGTGCGTCAATGAACGTCTCTGTGCTCAACCAAGGCGGCCGGTACGCCGTGCCAATGGCTAACTTGACCCCTCCCAAACTAAAGCTTAGCCACATTTGCTCAACCATATTATTCGCATGTGGGGGTTTGATTTGACGAGATGAAATGCCCTTCCGAATATAGAAACCAACGCCTCCTCCGCGTGTGCGGACGCTAGTGGGCCGTGGAATGTGTCGGAACCTGTAGCCTGGTGGTGACGGAGCGCACATCACCTCTCCTTCTCTCAACCAAGTCTCATTTATAGCCATGATATCTACCGCCCGGCTATCTAATGCAACTAGGAACTCCTCATGCCGCGTATTAAGTGAGCCAGGATTTAAAAAACCTAGTGTTAGATACTTATTTTTAATAAACTGAAATACAAAAGAAAAAGATATCAATATAAATTTAGAATTGTTCAAAAATTTTTTGATAACTGTCACGTGCCTGTAATTACAGAAATAGAGTAATGTAAGTATGTAATGATGATACGTATTATACTTGTACTTATTTACGTAATCGTGATTACGTAATGGTGGTAAATTAACTAGTGTTATGTCAATACATTTTTCTTGTAAGTTAGGATGATAAAATATACGAGTATATACGATGTATATGTATATAATATATATAATATATTCGTCATAAGATAAAGACAGGGCAGACAAAAATAGGTATACAATATTATTATACTTACTATAAAAAAATGCAGTGTATATTATTAATTTAGTTTCATGATAAAAGTTAATACATGAAAATGAGCAATATTTCACACTTATTACGTACTGATTAAGTAACTCTATAAAATATAGAGCTATTAGTAACAAATTAATGTTTATTGATGTATTAATCAAATGTTTGTTATGCATTATAATTAGATGTACGAGTATTATGTTGTATAGAAGCATTAGGCAATTTTGAATGTTATAATTCAATTGGAAAAAAAGGTTAACATATATTTTATTTAGTTCTGAATCTAATAATGATTCGCTAATCATCGCTAACAGCTTTAGTACCAAAAACCCTAACTAAGTCCGCTTCAGAGCGGAGCCGATGACGTGCTTTGCCGCTTTCCTGCCGGGCAAATATTTTGCCGTCGCGAGTCCAAACGTATTTCCAGTTAGACCGGTTTGCAGTGTCCCGCGTCTTCAGGAACAGCTGACGGTTGCGACGCGTGAGGCGCTCGTTGACATAGAAGGGACGCGAAGCAGAGGATCCCCCGGGAGAGACAACATCATCAGCGGTGAGGCGGCGGCGCACGCGCGCGGCCTGCAGCAGTGCGTCCCTTTGTGAGCGCCGCGCCAGCCGCACGGCGAGGGGCCGCGGCCGCGCCGCCGGCGTGCCGCCACCGGCTTCCTGCCCCGTCACACGTGGAGGTCCGATTCGTTGGGCGCTGACTACATCCCGCTCCTCAAGCTGCACACCCAGTTTCCTGGCGACTGTGAGAATTACATGAACCGAATTTTCATTGCTAGTCTCGGGGAAGCTAGCAATTTCTACATCGTTTCCCAACATCTCTTGTTCCCGTTCGTCGATATCCAGCTTAAGCTGCTCAATCGTCGCCTCTAAGCTTGATATTACCGAGTGGTCAGGTTTGACGCTATTGGTTTCGAGATTGATTACTCTAGTTTCAAGTTCATCGAGGCGTAAGTTCTGCGACTTGATGGTGGCCGTTAAATCCGACATTATGAAGCGGAAACTACTAATTTCTGTTCGCATGGCTCGCATCTCTTCCCAGATTTTTTGAAGATCACTGACTGAATCAGAATCAGTCGGGCTAACATCCTCAGATGTGTTTATATTACTGTCGAACACAGGTTTAGAATTCGATTTGGCCCGGTGGGTCACATTGCTATTACCCTGTTGCGGCGATGGTGCGATCGGATGAGTCGGAGTGTTCTGATCGTTACTTTTAGCTTTTCTACACTCTAGGCATTTCCAGGAATCACGGCGCTTCTTATCTAATCTGTAGAACGAGTAGAATCGTTGGGAGCTTAAGTTGATGCAGTCAAGATCATAAACAGATGTACATGCAGAGCAACGCATAAATTCACTTTTAGGCAGGGGCTTTGTACATGTGGCACAAACATTCGATGAGGGAGTGAGTTGATTAGACATTGTGTTGTAGATTTTTAGTAACCAATTTTATTTATAACGCCCTCTTCCGTAGATATGGTAAACTTTATTACAAAAACCCAAATAAAGCATCAATCAATAACATTGCAACATGTCGAAGTGTATGAGCAGTGAGTGCAATTAGCGGAAAATAGATGGCGTTAGTAGTAAATAAAATGTAGAAATGTCTTATGAGTTAATAGTCCCACAATTAAAGTTGAAGGTTATAAAATGATATTTTATTATAAACACTAAGCCCAACACCAATAACTGTTTTAAAAGCCAAACGAATGTCCACTGGTGCTTTGGAAAGTACTGTATCTTCACGTAAATGTTTTAATTGTCACTTTGGTTAGTTCGTTGAAAAAATGCACAAACACTGAAAATTGTTAGTTATTCACCGAGTTTTTCACTAACTTCATTAGCAGACCTTTATTTAATAGTAAACTCAATATTTAACTGCCAATGGCGAACTTTGAACAATATTTCTAATATTTACAAATTAAAATAATCCAGAACCGTGTACGCGTACGCACAGCAGCGCCCTCCTCCGTGTTTTAAATATTTCAATTACCTACGTAACGGACAGTTCACTGTGGTGTATACGTAAAAATGTGAATGCATCTAAAAATACACGTTGTAAAAATTTAATAACTTAGTTTATTGCATGAAATGAAAATTTCATTTGAAAACAAATGCATATACATACGCATATTTTTTTCTAATTTTGTAATTCATAATGTACCTATGTAGGTAGGGTTTATTCAACCGTCTATCGGTGAAGTACCTAATTATTGTTAGGGAATCTCAGTAGGTACAGTCAGAAGCAATAATACTCGTATCTACGCACTTTCAAACTTTGTCACATTGAACTTGTACATTTTTCCGTTTCATGTAATAATTTAACATGTCATGTATTATTGTGATAAGGTTTCAAAGTGTTGTTTGACTGTAAACCGGTGAAGAAATTGTAAGGTGGTGTGAAATCGACACCGTAGTTGACTTTCTGTTGTTGTGTCTGTTTAATTAGGCTCGATTCCCTCAATGGGGAAATAATTATATGATCTGTCGATGAATTCTATTCATATCTATGTATGGAGTCAAAGGAGACACAGCGCCTTTGAAAAAAATATAACGGAAGAGATATTATCTTCTTTTACAAAGCAGGGAAACCAAGATAAATTACATTCATAAAGAACTGTAAATAAAATAATAGTACAAAAGTACCCATAATCTGTACTAATAGTCCTATTACACTTACCATATAAGATGATTTACTATCTCGTAAAGTAAGGAAAAGATCGATATCAAAGCACCCATCTAATAAACTAAATGACGCCATTTATGATATTAACTGTCTTACGACATTAAAAATAAGGCTCAGATTCTACTAATAATACTTGGTGCTAAAGCTGGGGTCAGTTGATAGCGGCGAATGTAGAGGTTAGAATTCATGAAGAACGTGGACTTGTATCATCATTGTTTGCCTGTCCTGCTCCCATTATCTAGGGTCATCCCTAAAAAAAAGAAGATAAGAATATCTGACAACTTAAGCCTTGTTGTAAGGAATCGTATAAGAACTTTTTCCAAGTACATGGAAAATGCCTACGCCTACATGGAAAATGTTTTGTTATCGAAGACTTCAATCCAAACTAAGCTCAAGATTTATGGACACCGCTTGACAGTTTGCAAAGTTTGTTGTAATAGGGCAAGTATTTTTTAAGATTCACATTTAAATAGACGTAAAAACTTAAATGAGATAATTGCACTCAAAAATTATCAACTTTCATTATTGTACTTACTAGCATATTTTATTTCTGTTTGGAACTTAGGGTCAGCTGGGAAGGGCATTATAATGCCCTTTCCAGCTGTTTTCATTTAATTAAATGATAATGCTTAATATTTTTAGCTTTCACAGTCACTATCATAAATTTAGTTGTTGACGTGGTTTTTACCGCTCAATTTATAATCAATTGATTTTTTTATACCACTAAGTAGGGTGACAAAATGCGTAAGCGGCTACTGCAGCCTATGAATACGTGTACCAGCAAAACCAGAGGCATTGCGTGCGCTTTTCAGACCCTTTAAAAAACTTTTTTCTTGAAATGCCCCATACTACATATATTCGCCTTAGAAAACCTCAAAAGTTTTTATACGGGTAGGTTAATTATGAGCTATATCTGAGTGATATATCTATCCTGCGTCGCACTACTAACAGCAAAGATAAACAGTGACATATAAAGAACCTTCTACGCTATTTTCAAACCCCGACTTTACCCAGTACCGAAAGCGTCGTAAACCGGAGTTCCGCTACACTCAACTATTATTTTGCAAGATCGCAGTATGATTTGCAATTTTACGAGACCAAATATAGCGGGCTTATTTGAATACCCCTATTTGATGTTCCTCAAAGGGAGTTCCATTTAATCTGGAGTATACTATACAGCCAGCAGTTTGACTAATGGTTTTAATAGGAAAGTATATTTAGGGCCAATATGAGGAACTTGTAATAAATAACCCTTGTAATGTGTGGTCGGTATAAAAAGCTCACTATGAGCTGTTATTATTAGGTGGCACTTTTTTTTATTAGATAAATCTAAAAAAAAATCCAAAGTACTTATACTTATACAACTCAAAGGTGACTGACTGACATAGTGATCTATCAACGCACAGCTCGAACTACTGGACGGATCGGGCTGAAAGTTGGAATGCAAGTAGATGTTATAACGTAGGCATCAGCTAAGAAAGGATTTTGATGAATTCTACCCCCAAGAGGATAAAATACGGGATGAACCTCTATTCCACGCGTACGAAGCCGCGGGCACAGCTAGTTTACAATATAAGAGAGTGACCTATGATTTTACAAAAAAGATCGTTCAAGACGTTACCATCAGGTGGAGTGATGATGATGGTAAGCGGTCGTGAGGTCCAAATGTTAGGTTGACAGGCACAATAGGGCATACCCACCGCGCCTGTCGCCCTCACCCTGAAGGCCCACTGAGATGCCGTTTCACGCCCCGCTGGAAGTTCAGCAGTTCCGCCGTTCAGCTGGAAGGGCATTCCATGATATAATGGCACGGGGCAGGAACGAGGAACTGAACCTCTTGGTGCGCGCCACTATTGCCTGTATATGTCAGTATTAAATTTCCACGCAATGTAAGTACGCGTTCTATGTAATTCGCCATCACTCAAAGGTCTTCTCATATCGACCTCATAAAGATAGTACAAGGAAAATCGTTAGTTTAATGCTAGATTATTTGCTTGAATCATCTGATTTCATTGTCGTTATCAAAATAATAACCAATATAATAATTCCGCAGATTCTTTATCTGTATAATTTTATAACTACTTATTAATAACTATGTGCTAATAATCGACAATATACTTACAATACAAGTAAATCCGAGCCATATTGCATTTTACGAGGCATCGTAAATAGTTTATGGTTGACAATGGTTTATCACCATAACCATATCTAATGGTTGATATGAAGAGGGTTGTTAAAGTATCGTTGATTTTTGTTCTCTGTCCTCTCTTTGGGATTGCTGCGACTTTTATAGCGTTTATTAAACTTTTAAATTGTTCAATATGACATTTAATCTGCTTGATAGAAATCGATGCATATAAGTACATAAAAGCAGTTGGTAGGAGCGTCCAGTGTATATGTCGCAGTAAGATAGATAAAGCCGTAATATAGTTATATCCCTAGGGATATAGTTACATACCGTAACATAGTTATACGAAAGCGATTCATTACTATCTCACTAGGAATATAGTTATAAAACGGTCCAAGTTTAGTGATATACTTATATTAGTAGATTAAGTTTAGTGAAATAGCTTTCGGAGGGCTTCGTGAACAGTTGTTCGGCGTTCACGTCTAGTTTTCGTGCATTTTCATTTAATTTTCGCTACGTTTCCTTAATATATGTTAAATATTCGTTTTATTATTCTAATAATATTATATAGTACGCGGTCTATATACGTATAAGGCGTATATGGTCTGTACAATTCCCGAAATGTTTCGAGGTATTTCATTTTAGCGTCAAAATCTCTTACTTCGTATCAAATTGTTATTATTTAGAATGTGAAACCTAAATTTCTACTTGAATTTGATTTCATAATATGCCATTCAAACAATCCATGAAAAAATATAAACAAATAAAAATTTAACCATGGATACTATGTAGACAGCTAATAAACGTACTAAGATACTTTTTTTAGTCATCATCATCCTAGCCTTTTTCCCGATTGTCTCAGGGTCGGCTTCCCAAACTGAGAGACTGAAGATACTTTTTTTAGTAATTAAATATATTTATAGACCAACACAAACAGACAGGTAGAATAGTAGGTACTTAGATAGTAAAATCAAACCTGGTACAAAAACAAACTCCAAACCTCCTTTGTCAACCAAACAAAAAAGAAGGTAAAGGCACCAATATCGTCCACCGTATTTCATTACTCGTTCTCATTTCGCCGGTGTTGTTTAATTTATCAAGAAGCCTGTGAGTCGAGCTTAATTACTTTACAATTGGAGGACACTCGAGCCTTTTGGCCCTCTTGACGGTGCCCTGAATTTGAACTGAAGGGTCTTACGCGACATTCTTAATGATTTCACCGGTTACCGTGTGAACATTGATAGAGGTACTTACTGGATGTTGTGATTTCTGAAACAAAGAAAAAATTGGAGTTTAGTTAAAGTATAAACGGGCTATAACTTTGTAATTTTTAGTGTAATTTACAAATAAAAAAAATACGTGTCTTTTATTTTTGATTAAGCTAATATGGAAGAATAATATGGAATGCTAAGACGGACCAATTACAATTTTTAGCCATAATAGACTATTGAGCCACCGAGCCAGCGAATTAAAAATTAATCCAATGAATAGATTTTTTGGTCGGTTTATAAGTTTATCTCCGATATTTCATCTCCGAGGTCTTATCGACATAGCTAAAAGGATTAACTAGTGAAGTGGCAGTAAATGGGCAAACCGCATCTTCTCAGAACCAATAATCGATGGATACGAAAGGTTCTCAAGTGGCGTTCTCCATTAATAGTGAGTGCGTTTTATCAACAAGCAATAGGCATTTCCATCGTCATTAACCTCTTGCAGTCCACTGCTGATCTTTCCAATGAAGAAATGCTGAAAAAACTGACTGGCTCGGTGGCTCAATTGGTAGTGACCCCTGCCTTCTGAACCAAGGGTCGGGTTCGATTCCCACCCGGGACAAACATTCGTGTGATGAACACTTGTGTTTGTTCCGTGCCTGGATGTTTATATTTGTATTTAAGTATTTATTTGTGGTACCTTCGTTGTTCTGATACCCATAATACAAGTGCTTAAGCTACTTACTTTGGGATCAGAGCAATGTATGTGATGTTGTCTAATATTTATTTTTTATTTATTTATAAACTAAATCCATGAACATGTGTTTCCTCCTTCTTTCGATATAGGATCCTTTAAACGGGGCGTGAAGAAGCATCTTATGGGCCGGCATGGCGGTGGCAACTGACAGGTAACTGGCTTGGTTGCCTGCCCGTTGTCGCAGCGACTTGGGCTTTTCTCTCGCTTACCATCAGGCGTAGAGTGGCCATTATGCCGTGCTACTATAAAAAAAAAATCCACAAAACCAGGTACAACTGGTACGTGATTGGTTCATTTTGACATTTACATAGCAACTAACCAATAACAAGAAAGCTGGAACTGCATTTTATGTGGCGCCATCTGGTGGATTTCTTTTTTCAGAAAACTCTCAATCCAAGCCTTCCGTATACGATCAACTCATTTTGCACTCGACTTGCACATTAGTATAGGAAATATAACTAACTACATACATATCTAAACGTTAATATGGATAGAAAGGAAATAGAAATGAATAAATCGTGTTCGTGCTTGTCATGTTAATGGCTTGCGATGAAAAATGGTACAATAGCATGGCCGCCTCAAAATAGACAAAGCACAGACAAATTTAGACTTGTCATAATAATTGTAAGCCTTAAAGAATTGAATAATCACTATAGTAGTATGTATTTATATTATGGGATGTAAAGGAGCGGCCTATCGTCTTTTCGCTCCAAGCCAACCTCACCTGCCCGTGGTGCATCCTGCCGAATAACTAACGAGGCGCTGGGAACAGATTGGTAGCTAAGTACCATAGTCGCGTCACCGGAGCGAGACGAGAAGTTACGCCCTGCGATCGCCAACCCGCCCGCCCAGCGTGGCGATTATGGGTATATCCTTCAGATGTTTGCCCTAAGTGGCGAACAGCTGGAGAGGTCTATGTCCAGCTGAGGACTGCAATAGGCTGATGATGATAATGAATATTAGACTAAACAGGTTTAGTTGATTGATGGCTTTATAGTTCATTCGCGTTAAGAAAATAGTGACTGACAGGTCACTGACAGGCCACTAGCCAATTAAAACGCTAGAAATTATAATTTAAAAAATAATTATTTTTTAAATTATAATTTCTAGCGTTTTAATTATTTGTTAAATTATAATTTCTAGCGTTTTAATTATTTTTTAAATTATAATTTCTAGCGTTTTAATTGGCTAGTGGCCTGTCAGTGACCTGTCAGTCACTATTTTCTTAACGCGAATGAACTATAGTAGAAATATTAGAGCTCAAATTATAAAGTCAGAAATAAATCTTTGTAGACAGTTATCACGTCATTTTATTCAAAGTATAACACAAGACAACATTAATACGCCATCATCTTGATTTATTGCAATGTGTGTGGTCTCTCTGCCATTAAATTGTCAACATATACCAATTTATTGGACGCTTTAGACATTCTGTTTCCTTAAGATTTATTTGAGATTGATTTATCTCCAACGATATTATAAAGAAATTGGTTCAATTTTTTGGTATTTCGGGGCAATGTAGCAAATATTGGAAGACTTATAAATTAGGTCAAGTCTCTAAGGATATTACCTATTGTCTCATATAGATTTTCTAAAATTAAGATGTCAGTCTTTTTTTAACTTTTTAAATGTAGGTTGAGTAATTGGTTTTGCTTCTTACAGCAAAACTTCGGTAGGATTAATACCAGTATCCATATAAATAAGGCATAAATTAGGTAATAAGATAATTTTTGTTCAGAGTGTAGGAATGCGGCGAATATCACCGTAATGTTCCAAAGACTCGCGCAGCGCGTTTCGCCTCTACCCTTATAGTGCGAACGGCTAAACTATGGAACTCTTTGCCGACCTTCTTATTCCCCGTGAAATTGAATCACCTATCAGGCGAATCTTAGTCAAACTCAAACTCAGTAAGAATTAAAAAAAGTATTTTTAGATAAGATAGAAAGACAGATCGATGTTCTTTGTTGATCACTATACAGTTGACTACGTATAATAGCCATTTGTTGTACAATTTAGGCAGTCTTATCGCTATAAGAGCACCTATATGTGTATTTCATTCATCCTTTCTAACAACCTAGCTGGTTTTTTATACGCCAAACACGGGGTTCAAGCTTGCACTATCAACGATAATTGGAAAACAGTTCATGAGAACACACATCAATACGACTATTCCACATCCAATACGCGTTTTGAATATATTTTCCAGCGATAGTCGAGAAGAACGCGCAATGTAAATGACGTTAAGCAATATACTCGTATGGCAGTCGAATTTCCAAGTAGTTACTCGCTGAGATTCAAACAGAGTTAATCTGATGGATCACAGGCAAGCGTTACTTCCAAATCCATACATTTCACGTAACGCCAGACCATTTGGCAAGTGCATCAGGAATTCGCTTCAAATGTTCTAAAACGGTAGCTAAACGGCAGCAGTCGACTCCCGCGCAATTAAAGTGTCGTTTGTTCCCGCTCGTGTCCGAGTATCATTATTGACGCAATGTCACTGTTGAGCTGTGTAGGGCTGGCGAATGCGGATAAGAATAAGATATTTTATAAAAAATATCTGCTTACGAATAAACAACCTTTCTAATTTTGCATAAAATGTACTTACTTACACTTACTTCAATGAAAAAAGTCAGAATAGATTATTATCATCATCATCATCAGCTTTTATCAGTCCACTGCTGGACATAGGGAATATGCATGAAAAATAGTTTCAGGTATTTACTAATTTATCGTAAAATAGATCAAAATCTACTACGAACAGTGAAAACAAAATCAAAATTGGTTGAAAAATGGGCGAGATACAGTCATTGAAAGTGAATATATCCGTCTCTCTCTCGCGAAACAGATTTTTCTATGGAGTTAGTACAGCGCTTACGGTACGTGACGTCAACTACCGCATCGGATCTCTCTGTCTAATTAATAACTTTAACGCTTTATAACTCGCTTAATAGAAAAGATAGTTTAAAAATTCTTCGATATTTATGTATCTGGAAGACAAAAGATCTCAATAAATCCATAAAAAAAAGTCATGCATATTCCCTATTGTGGGGGATTGGGAGGAGGCAGCCTGCCTTAAGATAATGAGGAGGCAGGCTATAGCCATTAAAACCCCGACAACTCCTTCATTTTCCAGTTCTCGCTCCGCGGCCTCCTGAGACATGACAGTCTCACAAAAGGACCGACTTCCCACCATGGCTGAAACGAGAGTGGGGAGCGCCAAGTAGGTTCTACAACATGTGGATCTGCGATGCACCCACCCCTCTACGTGCCGCGCCCTTCATGATCTAGGCTTACATCTAGGTACTAACACTATTAAAAATTGGCAGCCCTACACCACTGTCCACAATTGCAAGCCTATCTGCTTCCGTATACTGTAGCATCAGCGGTCACATGCCAGCGAGCAGCTCATTTTGTACTCGACTTGCACCAACACTGCATTCATTCAATACTGGTAACAAACTGTCGGATTACGGAATGAATGCAGTACAGTTTCACTGAATAAATTCATTCGCCATGAATGTATGATTGTTAATTGCATCAGTGATATAGAATCAATGAGCTCATTTTGGTTTGAAAAATGCATTAAGATACTTTAATGAGTTATTTTTAGGTACATAAGCATACCTGAATGACATTGGTTATTTAGGAGTTTGCCACCACTGTTGGCAGGTGGGTTGGTGATTGTAGTAGGTTTTATTTGTAGATAGATATTATATTCTTTAGTGCATAAAATACAAACATTTACAGAAATGTTATTACAGACAACTAGTGGTACAATTTAGGTGGATATGCCCGTTTCCTGATATTCCTTTAGCCCGTCCCGTAGAAAACATTCTACGACACCCCTCAGGTCCTATGGCCCTATTCCATCCGCAAGCCACACGAATATCATCATCATCAGCCTATTGCAGTCCACTGCTGGACATAGGCCTCTCCAGTTGTTTGCCACTTAGGGCCAACATCTGAAGGATATACCCAAAATCGCCACGCTGGGCAGGCGGGTTGGCGATCGCAGGGCGTAGCTTCTCGCTCCGGTGACGCTGCTGCCCGTCATCGGTCTGTAGTATTTAGCTACGCCTTTAATTATGATGGTTATACCGCCACCGCGGCCAGCGCCTCGTTCGTTCGTTCGTTATTTGGCAGGATGCACCGCGGGCAGGTGAGGTTGACTTGGAGCGATAAGATGATGTGTCGCTTCCTTACATCCCCACACGTATCATTATAATGATAAAATAAAATAATAATGAATATTAGCGACCTTTCTTCTTCGAGGTAAAGGTGGGCGTCCATCAAGGCTCAGCCCTGAGCCCGCTTCTCTTCAACATGGTAATGGATTACTTAACAAAGGACATCCAGTCTCCCTTACCATGGTGTATGTTGTACGCTGATGACATAGTTCTCATAGATAAAGATGCCGAAGTACTCCAAAGCACCCTCGAGAAGTGGCGAAACGCGCTGGAAAACAACGGCCTCCGGATCAGCAGAAATAAAACTGAATACTTAGAGTGCACTTTCAGTGGTAACACTAACAGTCCCAACTCAATTCACATCGACGGGAATCCACTGCCAAAAGTATCACAATTCAAGTACCTTGGTGCGATGCTGACAGCCGACGGAAACATTGAGGCCGATGTTACTCATAGAATTGGCGTGGGGTGGCAGAGGTGGCGTGCTCTGACGGGGGTTTTATGTGACGCAAGAATGCCTATTAAAACCAAAGGCAAGATTTATAAAACTGCAATCAGACCAGCCATGATGTACGGTGCCGAATGCTGGGCTATAAAGAAAGCACACGAACAGAAGATGCACGTAGGTGAGATGAAGATGCTAAGATGGGCAGCAGGTGTAACTCGACTCGATAAAGTGCGAAACGAGCACATCAGAGGAAGTTACAAAGTCGCACCCATAGCAGAAAAGCTCACTGAAAGCCGCCTACGATGGTTCGGTCATGTCATGAGACGCCCTGAAGACCATGTTGTGAAACAGGCCCTAGCCTTGCCAGATGTGAGGAAAGGTAGAGGACCCCCATTAGCCACCTGGTGGTCCACAGTGACCAAAGACTTAGAGCATGCCCAAACAAATGTCTCGACAACCCAGGACAGAGCATCCTGGCGCTTTAGAACGAGGAGAGCCGACCCCAAATAATGGGAAGTGGCTAGGACAAAGAAGGAGATTAGCGACCTTTCTTCAATTGCAGTAGAAGATCTTGTAATACACAAATTATAAATGCAATTAAGTATTCACTGTAGTGTTTATCTATAAAAATTTAAACCAATAGCCTTTAGTAAGACTGAATCCGACAACGAACCAATCACTACCAATACGACAAAATATTTTATGATCGCATGCACTATTGTCGCATTTATATAGGTCAAAGGGACTATTGCTATACGTTCGTCATATCGCTTTCAATTTTGAGAGCTTTGTAACCGGGCTTTGTCGGATTCCAAAATAGATATAACAGAGGATGGGTTAAATTGTATTAAAGCTTTGAGCCAGTTTGTACATGGTTTATAGGACTATGGAATTAATCGTTTGTTATGAGTTTGTTTGTTTGTTTGTTTGAACTACTGGTCCGAATTGAAAAATTATTTTTGTGTTGAATAGACCATTTATCGAGGAAGACTTAAGGCTATATAACATCACGCGCTGCAACTATTAGGAGCGAACGAAATAATGGAAAATGTAAAAAAACGGGGAAAAAATAACTATTCCACGCGAACGAAGTCGCGAGCACAGCTAGTGTAAAATATATTTATAGTCCAGCAGTGGACTGATGTTGGCTGATGATGATATTTTACGTGTTTATTATGAAATAGATAGTTTTGCACGACATTACCCATCTCTGTTGAATCTGGTTTCCTCTACCTGAAGGTTGTCTGGAAAAGATCGCTACAAGCGATAAGACCGCCTAAATTTTATTCTACTTTGTTTATGTTTGTAATGTGTTTTCCTGTATGTCTGTGTTTTTGTGCAATAAACAGTTTCTATCTATCTATCTATGTTATTTATTTTGATAAACAATCTACTAGATACACTTATGTAATATAATTTTTTAACAAAGAAACGACTTTAATATGGTGATAATAGGACAACCTAGGAAGTACATCCTTTCGAACAAAAAATGATTTTTCTGAATCGGTTCACAATTCTCGGAGATACTCGTATGTGGTAACAAAAATACAACACTACGTATAATACCGCAGCCAAATGACCTCCGGGTCGTGTTTCTGCCGGTGAGTAAGGTGAGGTTTGGGCCGGCATGGCGGTGGCAACTGACAGCTAACTGACCAGTTACTTACCCGTTGTCACAGCGAGTTGCACTTCTCTTTCGCTATAAGCGATCTCTTCCAAGCAACCTTAAGGTAGAGGACAGTTAAAAGAAAGGGTATCAACTGAATCAGAAAGTCTTTTTACTTATAAACTTATATTATGTCCATGTGAAGGCAGAAACTTAGCTTCGGAAAATAATAAAGGTCAGGATTCAAACACAGCAAAATTAGCATTTTACCTTCAGAAGTAGGTAAATAGTTGTTTCATGATTTATAATCGAGGGTATATTTATGTATGCTAGAATTCATTGAGAAGGGTTTGTCATTAATCCAGGAATCTCAGCAGGTACGCAATAACCATTTTCAATGACACACCAAATCCTGAGTGAAGAGTTGAGCCTGCTAGTTTGATAACAACCTACGAATATTATGTATCAGCCTTAATATCACAATTTTGGCCGTGGGTATCGTAGAAGACCATTAAGGGAATATCAGGAAACTGGCAGGAAACGCACATTGCTGCCGCTAGCCCGCTTGATTTTTTTTATGAAAGAGGCGGCAGACGAGCATGAATGATGCCACACCACCCACAACTCATGAATAAACTCATGAACCCACAAATGGAATACGCTCGTTTCTTCAACGTTGTCAAGTCGTAGCTGTTTGGAAAGACTGTCGCAGGAAGTTAATTCCACAAAACTGAGATTTCACACCTTTCAGAAGTCAATTGTCAATCGGTTCTATTTGAAGTAGGTATAGTACGGTCAGCATCCAAAAGTCGCTGGGCGCAGAAGTGATCTGTCATTTTGATCATGGCACTAAAGTGTTCCATTGACTAGTGGAGAAGTCAAGGAGTCAGTTAGTTATATAGTCATGACTTACAGAAACGTAATTGGTCTCTCACTATGAGGTAAAAAACCTTGGTAAAGTTTGAAGAAGAGCAATTGGGCCGTTTGATGTTAAATGGTAACCACCGCTTAAAACTCAACCTTACCATTCTCGGCCAAGGCACCCAGAGATAATCAGGGTGTGGTGTTCTAAGAGTGGCTTTCAAAAGGCAATCAACTAAAATTTCCAATAATAAAGACATAACTAATGAAATTTTACACGTTCCTTATCTTAACTAATATTATAAAGCTGAAGAGTTTGTTTGTTTGAACGCGCTAATCTCAGGAACTACTGGCCCGAATTGAGAAATTCTTTTTGTAACGGTAAAAAAAAACGGGGAAAAAATAACTATTCCACGCGGACGAAGTCGCGAGCACAGCTAGTACCTTATATTATCTTTCCCTTAATTTAATTAAGTACTAAAACCACTTTATATTATCCAGTTTCATTATTAATTAGTTTCAAATTCACGATTAATTGCTTCAATATTCGTCTCGCTATTCAAAATTTATGTGTAAATTGTAAGTGTCAAACCTAATAAAACTTAACCAAGCATGTATTTTACTGCCTACAGTTAATACTAGACGATAGCAATATTCAAATTTGATATATTACTATGTGTTTAAGAGAAAGGTGCTCACTCACCGGCAGTTATATTATTTTTTATTGTTAGTCGCAGACGAGCAGGTGGCCTGTCTGATGTTAAACAGTAACCGTCGCCCATGGACATCAGCAACGTCAGGGATCCTACGAGATAAGGACCTGCCAGGTACAGGACACCGGGATGTAAGGGAGCGGCCTATCATCTTTTCGCTCCAAGCCAACCTCACCTGCCAGTGGTTCATCCTGCCGAATAACAAACGAGGCGCTGGCAACCGACTGGTGGCGGTATAACCATCACAATTGAAAGCGTAGCTAAATACTAAAGACCGGTGACGGGCAGCAGCGTCACCGGAGCAAGAAGCTACGCCCTGCGATCGCCAACCCGCCTGCCCAGTGTGGCGATTATGGGTATATCCTCCAGATGTTTGCTCTAAGTGGCGAACAACTGGAGAGGCCTATGTCCAGCAGTTGACTGTAATAGGCTGATGATGATGATGATGACAGGACACCGGACAGGGATACTAAATTAATATTGAAGCAATTACTATTGTGGTAACGCTTCCTATTATACTCGTATTCTGATACATCTTGATAAGTACATTAGAAGTAAAGTCAAATATAACGTTACACGAATGCTTCTGATGACAGAACACCTTTACAATAGCTCCCATTGTCACATAGTCGAGATGTAAACAGTAACTCATGTGTAACTTAAATAAAATACTAATAAATTACAAGCGTCTTGACAGCGCATAAGTACTTACGTGGTTACATAGTGCTACAAAGGCACTAAGATATGACAATAGAAATCACGCGCTTTTCTCAAACAAGATTTGATTTGTGATCGCACTATCAAGATGTATAAATAAATTGTTTTTATTTCATACCTTTCCGGTGATGATAACAGGGAATTAAGGTAAAAATTTAAATGTTTATGTCGTCTTGTTCTTGGCTGATTGAAAACAGATGATACTTAATATCTAAAACTAATTTTATCCGTGCGGCCTGCGGCCTTTTTTTTCCTGCGGCCTTTTTCTTTGCGTTTCGATGGCAAATCGTAATCACACCTAGTGTATAGTGCTCCGCACTCCCGATCACGAACAATAGCCCAGCTGTGAGCAGGTCTCTCTACACGTGGAATAGCAGACTAGATGAGACATACTCTGGAGAGGGGCACCACACTCGCAGGCATGGTTCAACCCATCAGTATGTACCCCCACCTGAACATATTCTATCCGTAGGACATAGAATACAAATCAAACGGCACACCGATTGATCTCGAAACGGTACCAGAATTACTTCACGCCGAGCGTACGATGTTCGAACAGTCACAGTGCCGTATTTCTGTGTACCTGCATTATAACATTGTTTACAATTGCTAATATAAACATTTCTAAAGCGCAGCTACTGCTAACTCCGCAGTACTGTGTCGTCACAGTACAGTCACGTCTGACCATTTTATGTCTTACTGGCACTACGCACGGTCGTAAACTGCCTAAATTGTTTACAAAACAATTGTGCCTTAATTATTTACAGAGCGTGTGTGAATTTGCAAGCACTAATGTAGACTCAACAATTACACTTATAGCACACCGGTTATTGTCTAGTGCGTACTTATATTGTAAACATACAAGGAGTTGATTAGCACGAGTACTTGTGTAGGTACCTACTGTTCAGTACATTCGATAGAGTCAGATGAATTAATTAACTAAATAAATAGTCCAAGACATGCCACGCTGGGCCACACATCGCCGCCTAGCACCAAACTAAGCCGAAGTTTGTACTATAGGTTCAGGACAACTGATAAACTTGCATAGATACTTTTTTTGTAAATAAACACATATTCTAGAAGAAGAATAATTTTCAGCAGCGTCACCAAGTCACAAAGGAGCGAAAAGATGATAGGTTCCTTTTTTGCATCCCTAATATTCACGATAAAGAGAGGTAGAGCTTAGCGAATCTTCACTCGCATTGAGCCGCTCGACCGGGGAAGGACCACCACCCTATAGGATACCGCAGCCAAATGACCTCCGGGTCGTGTTTCTGCTGGTGAGTAGGGTTTCCGGAGCTCGTGGGGGGTCAGGGTTGGGCCGATATGGCGGTGGCAACTGACTTACTTGCACATTGTCACAGCGGCTTAGGCTTCTCTTTCGCTTTCCATCAGGCGTAGGAAGGCTATTGTGTCGAGCTACTGTAAAAAATGTACCTCCCTTTTAAGGATATACAATTCGAGGGATCGAATTTCGGCCAGGAAAGTATTATTATTACATATTTTATTTATCGACACAATGTGGCGTGATTTCTCTTAAATAAAAACAGCTTACATCTGCTCACTTGACACAATCAAACGGATTAATATCAGTAATTCAGTATCTCAAAGTCAACCGAGATAAGATTACAATGTTTCGTCTTTTGAGTATCGTGCGATTGTTGATTTAACTTGTGGCCTTAGGTTAATTGTAATAAAATTGTTCTTGATAACAGAGGTTATACAGAAAGCGATATGTGTTAACTTTTAACCACTATTAATCATCATTATCTGTAATCGATCCTAGTGAAATTCTCACTCAGACCTCAGACACACTCACTCAGATTTCTCGCCTCGATCAATCCATTGCCGCGCCCACGAGAAGGGACGAGGCAGTGATTTATATTCTTTACCGCACGGATCATCATCAACATCATCAGCCTATCGCAGTCCACTGCTGAACATAGGCCTCTCCAGTTGTTCGCCACTCAGGGCCAACATCTGGAGGATATACCCATAATCGCCACGCTGGGCAGGCGGGTTGGCGATCGCAGGGCGTAGCTTCTCGCTCCGGTGACGCTGCCGCCCGTCATCGGTCCGTGGCATTTAGCTACGCCTTCAATTGTGATGGTACCGCCACCAGTCGGTTGCCAGTGCCTCGTTCGTTATTCGGCAGGATGCACCACGGGCAGGTGAGGTTGGCTTGGAGCGAAAAGATGATGGGTCGCTCCCTTACATCCCACACGAATATATTGACCATAAGGATAGGTTAATGCGTGTAGGTCTGTACCTATATCCTCCAACTTTTTCCTTTTCGACCTTCCCCCAATGAGAATAGGTTAAATCCGTTCCGTTCCAACGCTTTCAGTAAATATCCCATTGAATACTTACAAAATATTGTAAGGAAAGAGGTTGATCCCATCCCGTCCTTACACATTTTATTGTTGGAATTTTATAAAAGTCCCCGGTTCCTGAAGGACGTTAAGGGAATTAGGAATCAATGAGGGCTATAGATAGATAGATAGATATTCTTTATTGCACAAAAACAAACATTACAGACAAGGTATTACAATCAACTAGTGGTACAATTTAGGCGGTCTTATCGCTAGTAAGCGATCTCTTCTTAAATATATATATTTTTTAAAATAACAATAGAATTTCCTTTTAAGGTTTTGCGCCAAAAAGACAAAATTAAAATTATATTGGAACTAGCTGTGCCCGCGACTTTGTCCGCGTGGAATAGAGCTTCATTCCCTTGTGGGTAGAATTGATTAAAATCCTTTCTTAGCGGATGCCTACGTCATAATATCTACCTGCATCCCAATTTTCAGCCCGATCCGTCCAGTAGTTTGGGCTGTGCGTTGATAGATCACTATATGTCAGTCAGGAGTTTTATATATTTAGATTTAGGGTCATCATAATTGTTGGGAATTTCAGCTAAATCTTAACTAATATTATAAAGCTGAAGAGTTTGTTTGTTTGAACGCGCTAATCTCAGGAACTACTGGTCCGAATTGGAAAATTATTTTTGTGTTGAATAGACCATTTATCGAGGAAGGCTTTAGGCTATATAACATCACGCTGCAACTATTAGGAGTGAAGAAATAATGGAAAATGTAAAAAAAAAACGGGGAAAAAATAACTATTCCACGCGGACGAAGTCGCGAGCACAGCTAGTCTGGTATAAAAATTAGGCTTTTACTATGACAATTCTGTGTGTCTGTCAGCATACCTGAATTTGGAATAGGACCACCCCATCTCATTCTATGGGTATTATAGAAAACGACTAAGGGAATATCAGGAAACTGGCAGCAGCTTTTACCTGTACCCAGAATAAAACTTACTAAGGCGAATCCCCCCTTATGACGAATGTCATTGGATAAGGCCTATGTCCAGCAGTGGACATAATGAAGCTGATGTTGACGATGAACAAGCATAATAAAAGGCCCAAATTCAATTATTTCTAATGCCGCGGCCAAACATTGGATTCAACTTTGCGTCCTATCATTGTCCAATACCCAGTACGCTAACGCACTCAATGTCTTCATTGTGTCGAAGTACCGATACACACATTGGTGCATTGGGCGCAAAACGTTACGTTGGTGCAAATTTTTTTTTTTTTATAGTGGCTCGACATAATGGCTTCCCTACGCCTGATGGAAAGCGAAAGAGAAGCCCAAGTCGCTGTGACAACGGGCAAGTAACTGGTCAGTTACTTGTCAGTTGCCACCGCCATGCCGGCCCAACCCTAACCCCCCACGAGCTCCGGAAACCCTACTCACCGGCAGAAACACGACCCAGAGGTCATTTGACTGCGGTATTCTATAGGGTGGAGGTCCTTCCCCGGACGGGCGGCTCAATTCGAGCGAAGATTCGCTATAGGGCATACCCTATATCTCCAATGTGTGGCCGCGGCTTAAATGCAAATAAACAAAGTAAAGGAAAAGATAATAATATGATTAATTGTGTGCTATTACACAAAAGCCGCTGATGTTTTTAAAGCCCTATATCTATCAACTTCGTGTTAGAAATAGAAGATTTATTTTCATACTATTTTACAAATCAAACGTACACCGATACCTACCTCAAATACTACACTCCGCCATTAACATTAAAAACACGTAGATTGCGTAAACGAATACCATTTTTTCTACAAAACAAATCTTTTCTTGATTTATGTTAAACAATCGATCTATCTCATTCGCACCTCTGTTCAATATCAGGAATAAATAATGTTGGCTATTGGCTACGGAAATAAATACTGGTTGTGCCTACCGCAGTTAGACACTGTCTAAATACGATACCGTGATTCAAATGTATGAGTTGATACTTGTGTGTATAGGGCGATGGGACAGCAAAAGCTAGGCAATCAGTAGATATCAGTAGCGTTAAAAATAAAAGAAATATAGTGGTAATCAACCTTTTTTTACACGAGCGCAACAAATTCTATTAAAATATAAATTAAACTATTAAATTATTATTAAATTTATAAATGCTGAAGTTTGTTTGGATGTTCGTTACTCGCACAAAAACTAAAGTGAAATTTACAGCAATATAGCTCATCGGATTGACACTGCCATTGTGTGTAACGATAAAATCGTTTCAAACATCGATATTCACGCGGACAGACGTGCGGGTTGCAGCTAGCGACATTAAAAAGTTGATTTTGAGTTGTCAAACAAACCAAGTGTCAAACTAATATATACGTACTATGGAAGTAGTAAGGACTACGTACCATGATACGTACTTCTCTAGATCTTTTAAAATGCAAAGTTATTGCAATGGTATTTTCTCTTGTCATACCCACTTTTTTAAAAAACGAACACACAGCGCTGTGTGTGGCATTTTCTATTGTTAAAGTACAAAGTATTTTAACCACGATTTTAACTGACCTGTAACAAACCTACCTATATGGAACTACAAATTTAAACTAGACATGGCTCTATGTATCTTTCAGTGGAACAAAAGCAGTTTTTCAAGATAAATGGTGAAGAAATGATTAATAGACTCATTTGAACGTACAGTAAAATGGATTGCAGCTATCTTGACGTTCCCTAACGACCAAAATCTATTACTATTCCTACCGCTCATCGTTTTGTTTCATCAACCATAAAGGATCAAATTCAAGTTGATGAAACACAAAGACCATGGTTAGTTTCCGATCAATGTGTTCGTGAATATCTAAAAATAGACGGTATGTAAATCAATACCATTAAATGGATGTCCTTCGCTTTCTGACATTGAACTACTGTATTGGCAAAGAGCATATAATACATATGTAAGTACACGGGCAAAGTCTTCAATCTAATCGATGCAGTACAGATTATAATGTCTTTGATGTTAAAATTGTGAATGGAGGTCTTAAAACACTTACGAAGGCGACGTTCGTGCCAATTCGCGTGGTGTGCAGCTAGATTTTGATTGTAAAGTAAATTAAAATTAAAATCATCATTGGATGTAAGGGAGCGACCTGTCACCTTTTCGCTCTACCATCCTCACCTGCCCGTGGCCTGCCGAACAACAAACCAGGCTCTGGCACACCGACTGGTGGCGGTAAAACCATAACGATAGAAGGCGTGGCTAAATACCACAGGCCGATAACGGGCAGCAGCGTCACCGGAGAGAAGCTACGCCCTGCGATCGTCAACCCGCCTGCCCAGTGTGGAGATTTTGGGTATATCCTTCAGAAGGTTGCCCTAGGCGGCGAACAACTGGAGAGGCCTATGTCCAGCAGTGGACTGCAATAGGTTGATGATGATGATGATGAAAATCATCATCAGCTTATCACAGTCCATAAGCTAGACAGAAGTCTCTCCAGTTGTTCTCCCAAACACCTGGAGGCTTTACCCATAATCGTCACGTTCGGCAGGCGATTTGACGATCGCAGGGCGCAGCTCATCGCTCCGGTAACACTGCTGCCCGTCATCGGCCTGTGTTACTTAGCTACGTCTTCAATCCTGATTATACTGCCATCAGTCGGATGACAGATCAACATCCTATAGGCGCAATTTAGCAATACATTTTGACACGCATATTACACAGTTTCAAACATTCATAGAGAATTGTGTTTACCTACACGCTAAATATTGTATGAAATCCTGTACATTGCGTAATCAATAAATTTTCCATTGTTTTTATCGACAAAAGGCCAACAAAAAGGCTTAAGAGATATTCAAGGTAAAGTATATTTGTTTGCTGCATAACAGATTTTGTGTTGTGGACAAAAACACATAGTGCTGTGATATGAAGAATGTATTACCTGTTCATCTGTCATACATTTTGTAATTATGATTATTGACTATTTGAAAGTGCCAGGTGGACTGACGATTTGCGCAGGACGGCTGGCAAGTGCTGGATGCGAGAAGCCCAGGATCGATCTAAATGGCGAGCATTAGGAGAGGCCTATGTCCAGCAGTGATGATGATGAGAAGGAGCAGTGTACTACTCACAATGATACTGGATAATTTTTTTTTATTTCAACAATGATTATTTTGATTTGGTTATGAATTCACGGTGACCGATATTGAATATGGAATCGCTTATGTGTCTCTTAAATATTTCCAAGTTATAACGTAAGGAAAGACGTCGGCAGTCAAAGAATTCCAGATTTTAGCTGTGACAAGTAAGATTCCGCGTATCTTTTGGTACGGATAGATGGTATGTCAACTACGCAAGTATTGTATCCCGATGATAAATATGGGATATATATGACTTTTTTAATACCACTAGGGTGGCAAACAAGCCTGAGTACGACACGCCTGATGTTAAGCGGTTACCGCAGGCTATGGACACCTGCAACACCAAAGGTATCACAGGGGTTAGTACTAGGGCACAATACTAGGGTTATTATTATCAAAACTTCGCATTCAAGTTACGATTTTACGATAACAGAAAATAAATATTACACAAACGTCCGTTTTCTGACTCGTGAATAATTTTAATCTTTGTAATATTTATTTTGGCCAATAAAGGCTGATTGTTGTTGTATATTATTAAGTAGCCCTCGTTTTTACAGGCACGTCAAACAGTTTTTAATATTTTTACACATTGAAAGCCACTTCGCACTTTCAGTCTCTTTGTCTTGAAATATTGTCGTGTGGAACAAGTTAAAGAATGTTTATGATTTACGCAACAACATCACAGATTCATGCATAATATCACTACATCATCGTCTGTACAATGTTTTAAACAGGATTCAAATAAAAAAGCAAGTCGACATTGATAATGTCACTAGCAGAAATTGGCAACCGTACATTAAAATGGATCTCTTTTATTCCATTTTCATAGCCAGCTTTAATTAATATGCTAGCTACATCGTTATCCAGTGAAAAAATAAAACAAAAAAATACGTATTCAGACTGCATTGTACAGCTTGATGAATACATTTTAATTACATAGTTTGTTAAGTAAGCGGCTATGTAATCAGAAGTTTTTATCATAATTCCTTGGGAACGGCGTTCGTTTAACAGTGGAGAGTGTCTATTGGGCTGATTATTGATAATGACGATGATTCAGTCGGAAAAAAGCTCCCAAATAAAATACATAATTTTGTGCACCATTTTCATTTTTTCTACATTGTCTCAAATTTCAGTCTGCAGTTGTTAGACCATCTTTTTCAATCATTGTTTACATTTGTTTTATCATTTCATTAAACATCGTTAAGAGATTTCTTCTTGATTAACTTTGGGACAATAGTGTTATAGATAATGTATGTCGATCTATTGAGAGTCAGCCAACCGGTCGCCCCGCTAAATATAATTGTTATTTTCTCAAAATCGCTTCCGCTTATGTCTCGACCCCGTCCGTCTTTCAACGAAAGCTGCCGGTTCATATTGGTGAACATAAATAAATAGCTCTCGATCATCGCCGGCATTCTTCCAGAAGCGCATCTAAATTTAGTCGGCTGACCGAGGTTAGTGAAAAACTACTCCGCTACCGCTAGTGTGAGTGTTCAGTGTAGTATGTATCACAGTTATTGGGCAATGGACACCATTTTGTATATTACTTGCGACCTGTCCCGGCTACGCACGGGTGCAATATAATATGCTTAGACACATGAACTTGCCTTTGCCGTAAAAATGCAATTTTACCGTCTTTTAGATTGTTCAAAAATAAAAGACATGTATTTTTTCATTTGTAAATTAGACCAAAAATTACAAAGATATAACACGTTAAAATTACGCGTGACGTCAAAGAGTGGGAGCTTTTTCGCCACTGAGTGACAACAAAGACCCCCACTCCTATATTTTGATGCCTTATGTCTTTGATATTTTTTGTTTAAATGAAAAAAGGAAAAATATGTGTTTATATACTTATAATCTAAAATACGGACTAAATAAAATATACTTATTTTGACCCTGGAAACGTCCCTATTATACAGCTGCCTCTAGACTTGAATCCCTCTATCTATTAAAAAAAATCATCAAAATCCGTTGCGTAGTTTCAAAGATACTTACATAAACAAGGGACAGGCAGAAAACGAAAGCGAATTTGTTTTATCTATACTTTAAACTATTATACTATATAATACTATATAATACTATACTATATACTATCTTATCTTAATAATAATAATATAATAACTAATAATAAAGCTGAAGAGTTTGTTTGTTTGTTTGTTTGAACGCGCTTATCTCAGGAACAACTGGTCCGAATCGAAAAAATCTTTTTGTGTTGAATAGACCATTTATCGAGGAAGGCTTTATATAACATCACGCTGCAACTATTAGGAGCGAATAAATAAAGGAAAATGTAAAAAAAACGGGGAAAAAATAACTATTCCACGCGGACGAAGTCGCGAGCACAGCTAGTTTGTAATACAGGTAGTGATGCATCAGCCTGCAAATATCCACTACTAGTACTACTTCTACTTAGTTATTGTCTTTTGAGGGGATTGGCCTTAGTCAACACGCTTGGTCTGGCCTTACCTGGCCTGGCCACGCTTGGCCTTGGACTCAAAGCGGGTTGGTGACCGCTTAGGTTTTATAACCCAGGTAAAAAACGCTACTGCCCGTTTCCTGATATTCTCTTAGTCATCTTTTACGACCTGGGGGTCGGTATGTTGACAATTTTTGACCCCCCAAATATTTAATGTAGGTACAAACACATTTTTAATGTTTTAAGTATTGATTAAAGTGCTCGCACTTACGAAATCAATTTACAACAACTAAAATTAATTCACATGAACTCTTCTTTCAAAGATAACATACAACATTTTACTATTGAAATATAGTGTTCCTAACTCTGATTTGAAAGAGCAGGCATTGATTGATTAAACCTTTGAGCACGTACAGAGTTCAATGAATGATGAAATCATAAACTAAATGTATGAAAAGCTTTCAGTTCATTACCTACTGGCTTGTTATTAGAAACAGACATAATAATTTGTGTGAATGAGTTATTTCCGATAAATATTCAAATTGTGGTGTTTCATTGAGTTGAGGCTGAAAATAACACGACAAAATGAATTTGTATTTTTGAAATACGAAAGTGAGATTGAAATTCTAGCGACGAGTGAGCTAAGAGGAGCGCCATCTAGTACCAAACTAGACCGAAGCTTGTACAATGGGTACTTGACTAGACAACAGATTAACTTATTTAGATACCTTTTCATGTCTTTCCTCATTCCTTTGATATGGGATCCTTCAAACGGGTTGTGAAGATGCATCTTACTACCGGCATATCGATGGCAACTGTCAGATGACTGGCAGGTTACTTGCCCGTTGTCGCTACGACTTGGGTTTCTCTATCGCTTTCAATCAAGCGTAGAGATTACGCTGTGTTACTATAAACATCAGAGACTTTTTCGTTTAAAACACATTTATTTGCCTACAACAAACAGTCCCTTACATCTATCCTACATAGATAGATACATAATGTATTACGTTCTCTCTGTTATGCGCATTTTTTCGTTTCCAACGTCACAGTTCCGTTTTACTCAAAACAAAACTGATTTTGTTTGCATTCTAAAACAGTGTGAGCCAGTTAACGAGAAATGGTCAGTGAAATAACAATAGAAAACTACACAATAGAACAAAGATATAATGTATATATATCTTCCATACCTACTTATAATAAACTAGCTGTGCTCGCGACTTCGTCCGCGTGGAATAGTTATTTTTTCCCCGTTTTTTTTTTTACATTTTCCATTATTTCTTCGCTCCTAATAGCTGCAGCGTAATGTTATATAGCCTAAAGCCTTCCTCGATAAATGATCTATTCAACACAAAAAGAATTTTTCAATTCGGACCAGTAGTTCCCGAGATTAGCGCGTTCAAACAAACAAACAAACAAACAAACTCTTCAGCTTTATAGTATTAGTTAAGAAGTTAAGATTAAGATTTGTCGAGATGTCAATTCTGTACATGAAATTTATTTTCAAAATAACTATCAGGGTGTAACACGAAGCAATGTATTTGTTTCGTGGGGTGTAATTAGTGATCGATACTGATGCCAAAAATGCAATCAGTAAAATTTTTGTCTGTCTGTCTGTATGTTCGTTATAGAAACAAAAACTACTCAATGGATTTTGACGAAAATTGGTACAAATTGTTCTTCATACTAAAAAATTTTTGGGGCTCCTCATACATAGAACTGAAATTCAAATATTTTTTTCATCAAACCTATACGTGTAGGGTATCCATTGATAGGTATTTTAAAATGAGGTTGAGGTTTCTAACATCATTTTTTTCTAAACTGAATAGTTTGCGCGAGAGACTCTTCCAAAGTGGTAAAATGTGTATGAGATCTAGACATAGTTTTGTTTTTAAACGTCATAAATCAATTTACCTAATTTTTCTCATTAAATCTACTCCAGTATATTAAAAAATAAAGAAAAACATTTATTTAGCTATATAATGGTTCGGAACCCTACGCGCGCGAGTCCGGCTCGCACTTGGCCGGTTTTTTTTATATCAACAAGGCATACTAAATGCTTTCTATAAAGTTCCCCCGATGATAAACCAACTTATTCTGTCTTTTACCGTTAGGTGCAGCCCCGACTTAACTAAAACTCTAAATAAAATGGCTGTGGCATACCGTAAAGCCACTTTAGGTAAAAGCATCGTGCCGACCCGGTTCAAGCGATGCAGGTCAATTTCACATCGCTCAACGTAAAGGCTATAAAATTCTTACTTTATTCCTTCATCACGTTTTAATTTTAAGTCTCTTTGGTCTAGTGGCATTCATCATCATCATCGTGAGCCATCAGGGATGTAAGGGAGCGACCTGTCACCTTGCCGTGCCCGTGGTGCATCCTGCCGAACAACAAACGAGGCTCTGGCAAACCGACTGGGGTGGCGGTAAAACCATCACGATAGAAGGCGTAGCTAAATACCATAGGCCGAAGACGGGCAGCAGCGTCACCGGAGCAAGAAGCTACGCCCTGCGATCGCCAACCCGCCTGCCCAGCGTGGCGATTATGGGTAATGGGTATATCCTCCAGAAGTTTGCCCTAGGTGGCGAAGAACTGGAGAGGCCTATGTCCAGCGGTGGACTGCAATAGGCTGATGATGATGATGATCATGAGCCTATAGCAGGCCACTGATGGAAGTAGGCCTCTCCAGATATTGGCCAATTTGGTGAAACATCTGTAGGCTTTGCCCATAATCGCCACGCTGATCAGGCTGATTTACGAGCGTAGGACGTAACACCCTACGCCGGTGACGCTGCTACCCGTCATCGGCCTGTGGTATTTAGCTACGCCTTCAATTGTGATGGTTATATTGCTACCAGTCGGTTGCCAGAGCCTCGTTTGTTATTCAGCAGGATGCATCACGGGCAGGTGAGGGAGCCTTGCAGCGAAAATATGATCTCATCCTCAGGTCAAAACCCTGTTAAAACTATGAGTGAGGAAATCACAGAAATATAATAATGATACTATATCTACTATTGTTTGAAAAAAAGGTGTGATGGTCATTTTACCAAATACACTCTGTGGAATTCCTAGTAAAGGTTGGGTTTTGAGTAGCACAATTTGGGTATCCCAATAAAATCTGTTTCCTCGGTAATTTTGCGCTACGGAACCCTTCAGAGTAAAATACTATTGGAATAAACACAATTTCCGTAGACGTGCCCCATTAACTCACACCATTGTTATATTATTAACGGCTCTGCTCCCTTGAGAACGTGTTAATATTTCATTGCTCCTTGAAGGATCAATAGCTGTCGATAAAGCGGCTAAGCTTATTCGTAACTATAGGAAAAAATTGGGCTTTTACCAGGTATTTAATCTATCTCCATACATAAAATAAAACAGTAGGAAACATGTGTAGTGTACATATGATAAAATTAACAAGAAATTGGTATGGGCAATAAAAAAAGAGCCCATGTCCAGCAGTGGACTGATGTGGGCTGATGATGATGATGATGTATAAAAAAAGAGTAACAGAATAAAAAAAATATTTTTGGATTTATTTGTTTGTCTTCGATTATCTCCAAAAGTACTGAACAGATTTTTATGCAGTTTTCATTAAAAGATAAGCTCATCCTTGAGCAATATAATGTAATTGCCTTGTACAAAAGTAATCCATCGATCGTCGACCGACGACTTTGAACATTTAAGTTCATTAATTGTCTAATACTCATAGGAGTTTGGGACTAAATGACGCTATGTGGCCAAAAGGCATGTCTTGGGGTAACCCATATAACCCGAATAATAGTAATATTATTCTACCAAAAAGATACTTACAAGAAACTCGTGTAGGAGTTATATTAATAAAAGCTCTCTAGCTATAACTAAACCACTTATTACTTCCATTGCGGAAAAATATCGGTCAACGCGCTTACAAGTCAAAACGGTGCCATTACGGATCTAACAAAGAAATATTGTACTTAACCTGCCTCAAGAAATCGCCTCAGGTAACCTCTATTACGCGTTTCGTTACCAAATCCGTATTAGCGAAACATAAGCCCGAAAAACTACGAAGATTTGTTGGAGGAAAATACTCGGAAATGAAAGGAAATGTATTATTTTTCCCGTGTCCTGTTAATGGCACAGATGTATAAAGTCACATGTTTCACTTTTTTTATGGGCTTGAAGGTCACCTTATGGTAAGTGATCACTTCAGCCCAAAGACAACGCAACACCAGGGGAGTCACAAGTGCGTTGCCGGCCCTTGAGAAATCTGCAGGCTCGCTACTTGATGGTCCCTAGGTCATAACCATTCGGGAAAATTTCAGCTGGAAGCTGACGATTTTCTGCACGAGGCAGAAAATTGCGCGCAAAACGCCCTGTGAAAGACTTCCATCTATCAAGATGTTAAGGATAAAAGGTGGAGGTCCGTTCCCGGACGATACTTCTCTTAATATCCAGCAATGTACTGGGCTGATGATGATGATGACTCTTTGTCAGTGTCATGACAGGAGTTTTCTTAACAAAGCTCACAGCAAACAGCTTTCTTTGTAAAATATGCACAGAACGCCTGATGTCTACTTTTCATCAAATCCATTAATCCAGACGTCGCCGGTCCTGAATTTACGGCTTCTAAAACAGTATGACTAATTGATGAATTAGGAAACTATATATTACAAAGTTGAAAGACGAGGTACGGTGCAAAATTGTATTGAAGAAGCTTTATCGGCACTAAATGCCGAAGCGTACATTGTACGTCGAAGATGGAGGATGGCTAGGGTGACAAGGTATCCGTACTTTGACGGTCTCTGTGGTTAAATGCAATAGTTAGAACATAAAGTTTTTAAGTCTTTGACTGCCGAGAAACTAGACACAATAGAAAAACTATTGTTTGTCGGTCACCGGTGACCGTCATGGCGTTCAACGTGTTAAGTAGGGGAGATTCGTATAATATCGTGTTACGTCCTGTTAAGTTTAATTAAGCATAATAATATATTCGAACAATATAAAACCATTAGTTGCGTTGCCGTTTAATTTATGAAACGTGACAGTCGCCTAAATGTGAATACTTCTTATCGAATTCGATTCCGTTTGCCGAGTTTCGTCAGCGCGCTGGTCACCCTACATACATTGCCTGTCGCACGGCTAGAGGGCTATAGAATGCTTACGTGAGGAAACGCGGCAGTGTAATCATAGCCACCTGCGATGTCACGGAGCAGACCAGCTATTTGCCAGAGATGGCTGTAAAACTTGCGATTATTAGACATTGTGAGATGGCTTTATACCCTTGCAACATATTCCAAGGGTAATGTAAGCTATAAACTTTAAATTTAATATATAATATTTAAGAAATAGCCTATTATTTAAACCCGATATCCAAGCGTGCGACGCCGCCCGCACAGCTAAAGTGAATAAAATAATTATGACTAATGCTTAAGAAACATGGCGATACTAAGTACGCCGGGACAGCTAGTATATTAAATATTTTACAAGAGCTATTTACAGATAAGAAATTACATGGGTTTGCAATGAAAACCGCCGATGACGGGCAGCAGCGTCATCGGAGCAAGAAGCTACGCCCTGCGATCGCCAATCCGCATATCCTCCAGATGTTTGCCCTAAGTGGCGGTTGGGAGTGGACTGCGATAGGCTGATGATGATGATATTGTACTATTAATATTGTAATTTTATTTCAAGGAAAAGAAATCTTCCAGACTACTTTAGGGAAGAGAATAGAAAGACAGAAAGGGTGAGGTGGAGTTCAAACGATACAACTAAGAGTATAAATATTTTGTACAGCTAAAGCTAAAAGTCAAAACACAGCCAGATAGTAAGCCCCATAGGAAATCCAAAACCGACCACGACCGGTCGGGCAATTAGGAAATATGTCACTTCTGCGGTTGTACACGCGCCCCCGGCATTATCGCGGCAACATTCATTCGTTTTGGCTAATTGTTTTGTGTGGAAGGGAGCAATGTATGGGAAAAAACACCTACATAGTTTCGTTTCTAACTTGTTTAGCCCTTAACTGGTATCTGAAATTCATTATTGGCTCGGTGACTCAATTGGTAGTGACCCCTGCCTTCTGAACCAAGGGTCGTGGGTTCGATTCCCACCCGGGACAAACATTCGTGTGATGAACACTTGTGTTTGTTCCGTGTGTGTTCATATTTGTGGTACCTTCGCTGTTCTGATACCCATAACACAAGTGCTTAAGCATTTATAAATGTAAGTAGAGCATTTTTGTTGCGAACATGTATATGCGGAATTCCGAATGTATGTATGTCCTTAGTTAAAAACTAAATATTATTTACCCTATTTGCAAATAGAGTATAGTGTGTAAGTAATGTAAAGTGTTAATGACATTTAAATCTGTAAAAAGAAAATATTTTATACCGTAAACAGATAACAAGTACTCACTCGTGTAATGATTAGATAGTTAACGTTGTCATTACATACCTGAAAAGAATAAAAATATCTCATTAAAATATTAAACAAACTTTGATGACGTGTATGGTTCAATGGTTGAACGCTGTCTCTGAAACAGTGGTCGCAGGTTCGGTCCCAGCACAGTACGAACATGTCTGTATGTCCTACAGAGAGATAATTCCTACAGGTAATATGAATTTATTCCCAATAAAGTACCTCTGTAAATTATAAGTCATCTAGTACCCATACAAGCTTTGACTTAGTTTGGGACTAGATGGCGCTGTGTGGCCCAGTGTTACATTTTTGGGTTATTTATTTTATTTATTTAGATAGGTGAATTTTCCTCTAACTGTTTGGAAGAGATAGCTTTTAGCGTAAAAATTTCCTACTTTTACAGAATAAAATCTAATCTAATCCAACTAATTTACTAAAGGCACAAGTTGCGCTATCCGTATCTGTGACTATTACTGACATAAAAAAACCTCCAAACATTTTCACAGTACCCTGTATTGTGTGTACAGTGTACAGTAATCTGGGTTCTACTAGTTACCAGTAAGTTAAGCTCTCGCAACGCCCGATCTCCACGGATACTAGTAGAAACGTGATATGTTCCAGACCACAAGTGTGTGCGCAAACACAGGTCCACTCCATAATCCGATTGGGGGGCAGAAAATCACGTCACTGACTCAGAAATCAGGGACAGGATTGATAAATCCTAAAATTAGCCGTAACGTCCAGCCACATACAATTCAGACGATAGTGGCGCGCACCAAGAAGTTTTTTTCCTCGTTCCTGCCTCGTGCCATTAAGTCGTGGAATTCCCTTCCAGCTCATGTTTTCCATTATCTAACAAACTTGGATTTGGTTCTTTCTGCGGGCCGTAAATTCATCATCAGCCTATCGAAGTCCACTGCTGGACATAGACCTCTCCAGTTGTTCGCCACTTAGGGCAAACACCTGGAGCTTATACCCATAATCGCCACGCTGTTTTGGCGATAGCAGGGCGTAGCTTATCGCTCCGGTGACGCTGCCGTCATTGTTCTAAGCTATTTATTTAGCTGCCTTCAATTGTGATATTTACACCGCCACCAGTCGGTTGCAGCGCCTCATTTGTTTTTCTGGGCACCAAGGGCAGGTGAGGTTGGCTTGGAGCGAAAATATTATAAGCCGCTCCTTTACATCCCTAGTAGTAGTAAGCAAGCATACTTAGTTAAAAATATAATTAAATTAAATTCTTAGCAATTTTCTAAAGAAATGTCCTTCCATTCGTATTCCATTTAGACTGCATTTGCTGTCTTAGAAAATACTTTTTCTCGTCGTCACTTAAATTCCTCGCGACTGGGTGTTGATGCAATTTGTTCTAATAGACCTTTAAATTGGATGTCGTCGTTTATTGCAAGCCCTCAGGAAAATAAAGTTTTATTTTCAAACGCTATACAATTTTACAGGAATTGCTGGTAAATTAAAAGAGCAGTGTCGGGAGCATTTTGTTCCTTAAACTTAGGTAAAAGCTATTCGCTCTCTTAATTGTTTTAGACAAAGAACTTAGGTAAGATCAGGAAACGGGTAGCAGCGTTTACATGAGTTTGTACTCATCATACAAATAAACAATCTTCAATAATAAACAAGCCTGATAAGCGTCGTGATTGGCAAAAGGCAAGTCCCCCCAAATGACATTTGTCATTGGGGATAGCCTGCATAAGATAGATATTATGATAGATGTCCAGCAAAGGATGTTTGCAGGCTGCTGATGATGTTGTACCTCTGTTGCGTATTGTGTAACAAAGGCCCCGAGTTCGATTACCGGTTTGGTCAAGTCTGGTAACGGTTTTTTCAAAGCTGGCTTTGATCTGAGTGAAATCAAATGTGTAAGGAAAAATTGTGTTATATGGATAATATTAGATGTGAAATATAATTGTATTTTCAACCGACTTCAAAAAAAGCAGGAGGTTCTCAATTCGACTGAATGTTTTTCTGCTTTTGTATGTATGTTACCACATTATTGTGAACCGATTGGAAAACTCGTCTTTTGTTTCAAAGGGTCTTTATTGGTCCCATTGTCACCAAATTGAAGTAGTTGTTTTGTTAAAAATGCTGTTATTCTATTTGGTATTCCCAGCCACAAGACCCATGCCAAAAATTAAATTAGTCTAGCAGTTTCGTGAGTTGATATAAAAATTAAATAAAAAAAAATGTATTTTCACATAATAAAAAATAAATACATTGAAACAATACGTCAGAAACGCCATGAAAATTAAAGATGGCGCCTAATAGCATTATGACGTCACACAGCCCGTTCCGTAATGTCTGAAAGTAATATCCAGGTCGAATCCATCAGGGTCCGGTTAGCGGGATGTCACATAAGTATGATGGATTGCTCATCATGACTTGCTCTATGGAAGAAATAAGGCGCTTATGGGGTTGCAGTGTCGGCGGACAAAATATTTATAATCTACGACTACCGTTGTTGTTACCTACTTAAATATTATTGTTTTTAAGTAAACGGTTTTTATAATAATCATCATATTCATCCTCACCCTTTATTTTTTCAAGTATCCTCCACCCTAAGGTTGTCTGTAAGAGATCGCTCATAGCGATAAGGCCGCCTAAATTGTGCAACAAGTGTCCTAGTTATACCACAGATTATCCTAGTTTTTTAATCATTTGTTTGGTGCGCAATAAAGAATATCTATCTATCAATCGTAAGAGAACCGCCGCAGAACGAAATAATGGGTCATCATCATCTTAACTAATATTATATAGCTGAAGAGTTTTTTTGAACGCGCTAATCTCAGGAACTACTGGTCCGAATTGAAAAATTCTTTTTGTGTTGAATAGACCATTTATCGAGGAAGGCTTTAGGCTATATAACATCACGCTTCAACTATTAGGAGCGAAGAAATAATGGAAAATGTAAAAAAAAAAAGGGGAAAAAATAACTATTCCACGCGGACGAAGTCGCGAGCACAGCTAGTTATCAATAATATAATTTTTTACACGATCGCTTAGTCATAAAACTTGAATAAAGAAAATCTTAAACAAATTATTACATTTTAGCAGTGAGGCCACAACTTTATGATGATAGGTAAAGAAGTTTTTGCAGTTTCACGATTACGGCAACAACTAACATAAGATTGGTATAACTGTAATTAAAAGAATTATATTACCATTAGTTCTGAAATTATTTTAATTCGTGATGTTACATAGTTATGCTAGTTAATTTAATAATTATGAATAATTGATAATAATTGACTGGCTCGGTGGCTCAATTGATAGTGACCCCTGCCTTCTGAACCAAGGGTCGTAGGTTCGATCCCCACCCGGTACAAACATTCGTGTGATGAATACTTGTGTTTGTTCCGTGTCTGGGTGTTTATATTTGTATTTAAGTATTTATTTGTGGTACCTTCGTTGTTCTGATACCCATAACACAAGTGCTTAAGCTACTTACTTTGGGATCAAAGCAATGTATGTGATGTTGTCTGATATTAATATTTATATTTATTTAATTATTTGATTTTGTACGAAGACAAATTTTGTACAACAAGTCAACTGGATATTATGGGAAAACTGATAGTACAGCATTTTGTGCTCATGCACAAAACGCTGTACTATCAATTTTATGAAAAATTACTCCTTTTTATATGAGTAGATATTTTTTATACCACATGGATGGCAGATGGTAATTTTTTATACCGCAGCCCATAACCACGCCGAAACCAGCGTTTATTTTTGATGTCCCCCACAATTTGTCCACCACTGGTGGACATCGGGAAAAAAATTTGCTAAATCCCCCGCGGGGGATATCCACGAGTGGTGAACAAATTGTGGGGGACATCGAGAATAAAACGAAACCAGGGGCATCGCATGCACTTCGCTGACCCTTGGTTTCATGGTGACGATCGTTAAAATGTTAATAATCCAGAAATGAGGCTCTGGCAACCGGCTGTTGGCGGTATAACCATCACGAGTAATGGCGCAGCTAAATACCACAGGCCGATGATGAGCAGCTGCATCACCGGAGTCAGGAGCTACGCCCAGCAATCGTCAACCCGTCTGCCCTGCGCAGCGTGGCGATTATGGGTAGAGCCTCCAAGAGTTTGCCCAAACGGCATCTTAATGGGCCTTCAGGGTGAGGGCGACATACAGGCGCAATGGGTTTGTTTTATTATGCCTATCGAACTAAACTTTGGACCTCACGACCGCTTACCATCAGATGAAGGTCATCCGAAAACTCTTCTTTATAAAAAAAAGGGGCGAACAACTGGAGCGGCCTATGTCCAGCAGTGGACTGCGTTATGCCGATGATGAATCCAAAAATGGTTCCTTAGACATGTATTAAAAATATCATACGAATAGTCATTAAATACATATATACCTACTTAGTGATTAACTTTGCCATCATAAAATACATAGAAATTATGTTAGTAATAACAGGGGGGATTTTCTTATACGATAATTATCAACGTAATCTAAAGCCATGATAATCATTAATCCATAATGAACCCGGTTTATCAGCAATGAAAGGGGATCAAGGAAAATGTAATTTATTTACATCATTATAAAATCTTTTAATACATACGTGATGTTTGATTAAATTCGTTTAACTTGGTAAATAGGTAATCATTTTGAAAATAATCCACGGTCATGGACTCCAAACTACTTTGATGCAATAGGGAATCATCATCATCATCAGCCTATCTTCAGCCACTGCCGGACACGGCATCGAATTAGCGACCTCTGTGTAAGGCCGCGTTCGTTATCACTGAACTAAACAGGTCATCAAAATAAAGCGGTAATTTGATTTCTCACCCGTCACCGCACAGAAAATCTTAGTAAACATACCTCTAGAGTTTCGCAACGCTTCCTCTAACCAATTTTCCCGTTGCTTTCCTTCCTTTGAGGAAGTGAAAATTAGCACAATTAGTATCCAAGGGATGCTGATTAAGATGCACGGCGTACGCAGTAATAAATTAATGGGACTGAAGTGGGTCGAATCGGCAAACCACCTAATTTCTGAACGTGTTTGGAAATTTTAAATTGCTATCGATTTTTGGAAATTACGAGAGATAAGAACGGTGAAGAAGCTCTGGAGTGAATACTCATAGGCAAACGTAGTGTAGGGCACCCTAAAGCCATGTAAGTGGCGATTTGCGCAATTCCGATAGCCCAATGGATGTAAAGGAGCGGCCTATCAGCTTTTCGCTCCAAGTCAACCTCACCTGCCCGTGTTACATCCTGCCGAACAACAAACGAGGCGCTGGTAACCTTATGGTGGCGGTATAACCATCACAACTAAAGGCGTTGCTAAATATCACAGACCGATGACGGGCAGCAGCGTCACCGGAGCGAGAAGCTACGCCCTGCGATCGCCAACCCGTCTGCCCAGGGTGGCGATTGTGGGTATAACCTCCACATGTTTGCCCTAAGTGGACTTTAATAGGCTAATGATGATGCCCCAATGGCTCATTTGGTAGTGACCTCTGCCTTCTAAGCCAAAGGTCGTGGTTTAGATTCCCGCAGAGTGCACGCATTTTTGTGCATGAACATGTCTTTTCGTAGAGGTCTGGGTGTTATTGTGTATAATATGTATTTGTTTCGAAAAAAAAGGATCTAAGTAAGTTTCTAACTTGTCTAGTACCTATAGTACAAATTACGGCTTAGTTTTGGGCTAGATGGCGACGTGTGAGGCAGAGTGGCATGCCTTGTTTTTGAATTTCTAATTAAGATTCAAATCTGTTCAATCGAATACTCGTTGAAGCCACGAGGTACCTAAATAAATAAATAACCCAAGACATGCCACGCTGGGCCACATAGCGCCACCTAGCCCCAAACTAAGCCAAAGCTTGTACTATGGGTACTAGACAACTGATAAACTTACTTAGATACATTTTTTTTTGTAAATAAATACATATTATACATAGAAAACACCCAGACCAATACAAACAGACATGTTCATGAACACAAATGCTTGTACTGTGCGGGAATCGAACCCACGGCCCTTGGCTTCTGGGCAGAGGTCACTACCAAATGAGGCACCAAGTCTGTCACCCACGATTATAATGTCCCGTCAATTTAATAACTCTAAGGCGATGTTCACCACGCGGGCGTGACGCGCATACACGACCGAGCATAGTGGATCACTCGTCAAAGGTAACGTAACGTAACGTATGATGCGAGTAATTGAATGACGGCAGTTGAGAGGCAAATATCTTGTAGAGATAATGTTGTAGGATATAGAGGCCAACATAGGTAAAGTTTATTTTTGAAAACACTTGACGATTCATAAGTGCTTATTTTATGTGAGCCTGAGCCATGGGAGCCTTCAAGAAACGAGCGTACTCCTATTTAAAAGGCCGGCAGCGACCCTAAACTCGATTTGAGTTGCGGGTGTCCATGGGCGGTGTCGACTGCTTACCATCAGGCATCACATTTGCTCATCTGCCGCCTCTTGCATAAAAAAAATGTCTAAATTAATAAAGCTAGTTACAATCATTCATTCATACGTGAAAAGAAAAAGAACGAAATATGTTGTAATATTTAAGACTAATAGATATGTCGCAGTCATCTGGTTGAATCTCCTATTCAATTGAATCGCTAGCGCGTTCATTGAATGACGACATTCAATTGAATGACTAGACCGAACGTTGACTAAACACGCGTCACTTAACGTCCAACTAGGTAGCGGATTGAAACATAGCCCTTTGAAAAGAGCGGACGTGAAAGCAGTCAAGTGATTGTAATTTAGTTCATTTTTTTCCCGCGCGGCGTTAGTAGTCACTAAAACAAATATGGCGTCGAATATGATCACCTGAGTGTTGATATTTTTTTGATTAGATTTACTTTAAACTGACTTATAGGTTAGGTTTAAAGAAATTTATTCTCATAAGAAATTTACATTTCACTTAAAATGAGATAATACATTATAAATATAAAAATAAAATAAAATTAGTCGTCGGTGCCCGCTGATATATAAGACTTAAGTTTTGTCTTAAATGCTTCAACGCTCTTACATTCTTTAATGCTGTCTGGTAGGCTGTTATATAGTTGTGCTCCCTCAAAAAATATAGTTTTTTTACCGTAATTCGTCCTAGGAGTAATTAATGTTAGTTGGTTTTGTTTTCGCAAATTATGTTTATTTATTTTTATATTCAATTCCAAATTTGATTTGATAGTTTTAGTTAAGATCTTTTTTATTAGGATGCATGTGTTGTAAGTGTACATTTGATGAAGATTAAATATTTTAGTTTTTTTATATAATTGTATTGTAGCAGTACGGAATGGATAATGAAATAGCACTTTAATTATTTTATTTTGAGTTCTCTGTAAAGAATTTAAATTAGATTTTGCAGCAGATCCCCAAATTTCTATTAGGTATTCTAGGTGTGATTTGACTAAAGTGTTGTATATGTCGCAGTCATCTGGTTGAATCTCCTATTCAATGGAATCGCTAGCACGTTCATTGAATGACGACATTCAATTGAATGACTAGACCGAACGTTGACTAAACACGCGTCACTTAACGTCCAACTAGGTAGCGGATTGAAACATAGCCCTTTGAAAAGAGCGGACGTAAAAGCAGTCAAGTGATTGTAATTTAGTTCATTTTTTCCCCGCGCGGCGTTAGTAGTCACTAAAACAAATATGGCGTCGAACATGATCACCTGAGTGTTGATATTTTTTTGATTAGATTTACTTTAAACTGACTTAAACGTAATAAAATAGTGTGACAGCATGGATTTACCTATTAATACGCCGAATCCGGATACTTTTAAAGAAAAATTATAAACTAAACATTACACAGTCGGCTTTTACCCATTCAACGACTATGCTAAAATGACGTTCAGTCAAGACGTTGAACGTTTCATTCAATAACTTGACGAGTTGTCCTTTAGGCATTCAATTAAATGTCGTCATTCAATGAACGCGCTAGTCATTCAATTGAATAGCAGATTCAACCAGATGACTGCGACATATATAATTGGTTTAACCGTTTTCGGAATACAGTGTGCTATTTTACGCAGTGCTCCTAGCAAGGATGTTAATTTTGATTGGACCTGCTCGATGTGCGGTCTCCACGTTAATTTATCATCGTAATAAAATACGTAATAACTTATACGTAATAAAATAGTGTGACAGCATGGATTTACCTATTAATACGCCGCCTCCGGATACTTTTAAAGAAAAATTAAAAACTAAACATTAAACAGTCGGCTTTTACCCATTCAACGACTATGCTAAAATGACGTTCAGTCAAGACGTTGAACGTTTCATTCAATAACTTGACGAGTTGTCCTTTAGGCATTCAATTAAATGTCGTCATTCAATGAACGCGCTAGTCATTCAATTGAATAGCAGATTCAACCAGATGACTGCGACAGATATATTTTTATTCTTATAAGTTTTATATGAGATGCAAGATATTCTTGAGTAGAATACAACGCATGAGATATCTCTAACAAGCTCTAGAGATAAACTATTCCGTTATCACAAAATGAAAGAAAAGGTAGCTATCTTATCGGCGTATTATCTGATAACACTGTTTGATTTCTAAGGTAATCCGTTGACAAAGTTGTAAGTCTTATTTCCATTGTTTTCGCGTGAAGAAAATATTTGTACGTTTTCATAAAGAACATTTCATGTTTCCAGGCTGTTACAAAAAAGGGGTAGGTACAGTACAAACATTTGTGTTCTTGAACATGTACGTTTGTTTTGGTCTGGGTGATTTCTATATATAAATGTATTTACATATCTATAAAAAAGATCGATGGTGCTTTGAATCTCAACATTGTATGTCAAAAAAAACCGGCCAAGTGCGAGTCGGACTCTCGCACGTAGGGTTCCGTACCACTATACAGCTAAATAAATGTTTTTCTTTACGTTTTATTATATTGGAGTTAATTAAATGAAAACATTAGGTAATTTGACGTTTAAAAAAAAAACTACTGGCTAGATTTCATTCAAACCAAATTTCGTTAGTAGTTTTTCATAGTGATACACATGATATATTTTTTTCAGTTTTATCATGCCCATATTTTAGAAGTTACGGGGGGGGGGGGGGGACACTCATTTTACCACTTTGGAAGAGTCTCTCGCGCAAACTATTCAGTTTAGAAAGAAATGATGTTAGTAACCTCAACATCATTTTCAAATACTTATCCATAGATACCACACACGTATAGGTTCGATGAAAAAAAAAATTTCAGTTTCAGTTCCATGTATGGGGAACCCCAAAAATTTTGGATTTTTTCTGATTTTACTTTAAAATCTTAATGCGGTTTACAGAATACATCTACGTACCAAATTTCAATAATGCTAGCTCTTATAGTTTCGGAATAAATTGGCTGTGACATACGGACGGACAGACAGACAGACAGACAGACAGACATGACGAATCTATAAGGGTCCCGTTTTTGCCATTTTGGCTACGGAACCCTAAAAGAAAAACTCACTATTATCAGTGATTGCTCTTTTCAAAATGGTGTTTACAATATTATTATCACATTTATACTTTTAACTACGACCACGTCATACAGTCTGGGGCCTTACAAAATTAATTATAAATTAGATTAAAAAAAAGAAATTAACCTTAACATACTCTATATAGGGCAATCAGGAATAGAAAGGATCAACGTGACAGGAGCACCCATGACAGTCTGAAAACAGGGTGATATGAAATGGAATGCTCTTCAATTCTACGAACAAGTTCTATCAGGACGGGGAAGACCTTTAAATGCAGAATTCTCTTTCTTTTTTTTCCCTTTCCGTTTTTAACAAACATCATGAAGAAGATCTCTCTTAATGTATATTGACGCGTAAACAGACGCAATGGTAAAACTATTAGGTGTTTGACATTGGTAACCCCCATGACGTTTTATGTGCTAAATCCGTTAAGACGTTTTTACTTGATTGGGTAATACCACAATACACAGCAAAAATACAATCACATCTAGCAAGATGTCCACCATATTTTAATGAGTTTATGAGAATAAACATTCCCTACTAGTTATAATTATAAATGCGAAAGTAACTCTGTCTGTCTGTCTGTTACGCTTTCCCGCTTAAACCTCTCAACCGATTTTGATAAAATTTGGCACAGACAATCTTTAGATCTTGAGAAAGGATATAGGCTACCTTTTATTGCGAAAAAAGGGATAAAGAAATACTGTGACATAGCTACTTTTAAATAAAACTATGGCTTAAGCCATACTTATAATAAAGCCGGCTTTACGTATATATTACATTCATTTATTTATGTGCGACAGTTTGCCTGCCGAAGATCTTCTGGGCTCATATCAATATTAGTGCATTTGCTGGATATAAAGAACTAGTTAAGTGTTGTGTGTTAATGTACCAAATAAACGGTTTCTATTGTATTCTATTCTATTCTAACCATTGCATTCACGTCAGTTGCCAAGGACTTCACGCTTCCATACCATCAGGGCTAAGATCTTCCTTGTTCTGTTAAAAAACTGTTAAAAGAACTATTACGACCGTTACTCCCTGTGAATACCTAAATAAGTAGATATCTGCATATATACCTATAGATATTTTTTCTTATTTAACTAAACATTCCGAAAATTTAGTGCTGATAATGCTTCCTCTGATAATAACAGTATTTCGTCATTTTTCTATGACGATGAAAGAAGCTAACACGATCGCAATGAACTCTATGATGATGTCCTATGTAAGCCACATGTGCGATATTATAATATACGTAGCTCCTTCAGTCAACTAAATCAAATATTTAGTAAAAATGAAAGTGATTTTCAACTAAGATGAACATAATTACTCCATAAAGATAGGCGTGACTACAATTATTGTTAATAAACGTCTTTGAGCAGCTGGAGAAAAAATGTCTAAAAAATAAGCCTATCACTTAATAGCCTTTAGTACTTAACAAATATATTTTAAAGTTACTGTTCTATCTAAAGCCTACCTATAACCGCGGTCAACTATGACCGTCTTGAAGTATCGTTAGAGCAAAGTTTAAGTTTATTTTTAAAAGATGGTTCATCTCTCCCACCTGAGCAGTTGGTTTTTCACTAAAATCAAGGCGATTCAATAAAATGCAATACCCAAAACTTCGCATAGTATCGCATAATATAGCTTTAGCCGCACACGTAGGACCACCGTCGTGACGCACCACCTCACACCTACTGTGTGAATTACGCCACATGGCATAGAGATAGTAATATCAATGTGAAGGCTATTCCGACAGTCATAAGAATAGAAATAGAACGAGAATACACTTTCATATGGAACTATAAAAGAGTAAGCGAATGACGTTTCTTGGAGAAGCGTTATTTGTAAGGCTCAATTCCCACTAAAGAGTAACGGTTTTATTGGTATAAGCGACCTTTTCAAGACACGTCATGTCTTGACTAGCCAGTCAAAAAAATCGTGTGCAATATATTTTTGTAATCTAAAATACGGACTAAATATAATTACATTTATTTTGACCCTGAAAATACCCCTATTGGTGATACTTACTGGCCTGTATTCTAAGTTATTTTTTATTATTTTTAGCTTTTGCTGGTAAAAACGCAACTTGCCCATTACAGTGTCAAATGCTTGTAATAAATTGTCTCATAATGTATCTTCCCTGAGCTCATTTCTCATTCATAAATCAACATGCTGCTCAAAAATGTTGCCTAATAAAGAACCTTAAGTACTACTACATAAAGTCGTACTTATGACTTACTGGTATGACTAGTGATACACTAGTGTTTCCAACCGATTTTAGGAAAATCAGTATCTTTTTTAATAATACAACATCTTGAATGTCAGGGGATGTAAAGGAGCGACTTATCATCATTTAACTCCAAGCCAACCTTACCTGCCCGTGGTGCATCCTGCTGAATAACAAACGAGGCGCTGGCAACCGATTGGTGGCGGTATAACCATCACAATTAAAGGCGTAGCTATATACCACAAGCCGATGACGGGCAGCAGCGTCACCGGAGCGAGAAGCTACGCCCTGTGATTGCCAACCCGCCCGCCCACCGTGCCGATTATGGGTATATCCCCTAGGTGTTTGCCCTAAGTGGAAAAACGCTGGAGAGGCCTATGTCCAGCAGTGGACTGTAATAGGCTGATGATGATGATGAAATAAATCTTAGGACTAAGAGTACCAGATAATGACAATACCCGGACTCGAGACAGTTCAAATCTAAGTAAGGTTAACAGTTGTCTAGTACCTATATAATACTGCTATAGTACAAGCTTTGTCTTAGTTTGGGGCTAGATGGCGCTGTGTGGCGCAGCGTGGAATGTCTTGGGTTAATTTATTTATTGTCACCGGTTCACATCACTAGTTTTCACTACAAACACGTTTTCCTTGAACTTTATATTATCACGCCACGTAAATACGAACTCACAATTTGTGTATAGTTGGGATAGTCTCAATGTCAAAACTGCATACCTAAACGTCTACCGTGTATTGATAACTTAAGCATTTATCTATGTAGATAAATGCTTAAGTTAACTAATATTATGAAGAAGAAAGATTTGATTGTTTTTTTTTACATTTAATTGGCTCCGAGGCTACTTGATCTATTTGAATAATTATTATTCTTTCACTGTTGGAAAGCTACACTGTCTCCGGTGAACATAGAACAGATTAAATTTTCTAAAAAGTTAGGAATCCATACTAAAACTCCAATAATGTAACCCAAGGTGAAAATAACTATAAAACAAACTTTCTTACATAGATAAATAGATACATATTCTTTAATGCACACGAAACAGTCGACTTAAAACTAAATACTTACAAAGACATATCGTAGTATAAATTAGACGGCCTTATCGCTTTAAAGTGATGTCTTCTATGTAACTTTTGGGTACAGGATAATCAAAAGAAGGTAGAACATTATTATTATCTACAAAAAATATCACGACAGAGTATATACATACATAATATCTATCAGGTCCGCTGGCGTCCAGGACGAGGATATAACTGTTAAGCCGCGGCCACACATTGGAGATATTTTCACCAACGTAACGTTTTGCGCCCAATGCACCAAGTGTGTATCGGTACTTTGACACAATGAAGACATTGAGCGCGTTAGTATTGGGCATTGGACAGTGATTGGACGCAAAGTTGAATCCAATGTGTGGCTGCGGCATTACAGTAATCACAAAACAACTCATTCCAAACCGTTCGACTAACGAACCCAATAATTAAAGCAATCAAAAGCGACAACGCGTAAGTGCTAAGTTTTAAATAGATCACCGCTCCACAATCGGACGATGATTACTTCATTACACATAATTAACGTTAAATTACACTGTGTAGTGCCAAATTAGATCATTAGTACGCTTTTGGCAGAGTTGAGCTTGTTAAAACTAAATTGTTAATTTAGTACTTTAGTTCCGGGCCGCGTGGGTTAAATGAGTAAATAAACTTTGTAATGATGCAGGCGATAAAGTTTAGTAGGTATGTAATATTAAATGGTAGGTATTTCATAAAGGTATAGGTACATCACTTTGTAAGGGACAGAATCGCGTCGTGCCCAAAAATGTCTCAAAGACTTTTATTATAGAACGTTCAATTCTACTTACTATGGTTATGGATATGACGGCTGACGAAAAGCGAAAGAAGCCCAAGTCGCTACGGCCAGGGCCGAGTAACTTGCCAGTTGGCAAAGCCATACCGGCCTGAAGAATTGTTTTCGCAACTAATTAATAAAATGGCCGCCTCTAAATTTCTTTCTTCTCTTAATTTTAAATTGACGCCGACTTCGCAAGCTAATAAAATCACAACTCAAACTACATAGTCAAAGCAACACAAATCATTCCTGATACGATCAAACAAAGCCGAAATCTAACGATTCAACTGTGTTTGACGTTTTCACTGAAATAAAAGTTGTCCATTAGCCATAAATCCATTAGCTTTATGTACCTAATAGTACAGTTAACGAGAAAGAATCACCTATTTTCAACCTTATTCCACTGATTTAAAGGTCACTGGAGGTCGCGCTTAATGTTCAATGTAATGGATTGCGCTGTGAAGATATTAATTTCTTTATCAATGGATCTATTGGAAAATGGGAGACAATACTATTTCGTTGCTGTGAAAATGTGTTAGCGTTACGTCTTGATCTGATGAATCACATTTTTGAATTAGCATTATTTAACTTAAATATGGATGATAGGAGCACTTATCATCTTTTCGTTTCAAGGCTCACCTGCCCGTGGTGCATCCTGCTGTATAACAGACGAGGCTCTGGCAACCGACTGGTGGCAGTATAACTAACATGATTGATGGCGCAGCTAAATACAGGCAGATGACGGGAAGCAGCGTCATTGGAGCGAGAATCTACGACCTACGATCGCGAACCTGCCTGCCCAGCGTGGCATTTATGGGTATATCCACGGTGTTTACCCTAAGTGGCGAACCGCTGGAGAGGCCTATGTCCAGAAGTGGACTGTAATAGGCATTATAAGTCCGTAATTTTTGCAATCCGATATCCACGCGTGCGACGCCGCTGGCACAGCTAGTAGTTAATATAAGTGATGACATAATCCGATCCTTACCCACATTGTATCCACTTTGAATAATAACTAAATCACTAAACATCACATACACTGATCCGATATCAAAGTAATGTAAGCAGTAATAACACTTATGTTCAGTGGGAAGCACACATATCACAAATGCTCACTGAAATACAATATCCACCTCCCACTGTGTTGATAATATATGTTAAACATAATCAAGAATTCATATTGTACATTATTATATCCGTGGGATGTAAGAGAGCGGCCTGTCATCTTTTCGCTCCAAGCCATCCTCACCTGCCCGTGGTGCATCCTGCCGAACAACAAACGAGGCTCTGGCAAACTGTTGGCGATAAAACCATCACGATAGACGGCGTAGCTAAATACCACAGACCGATGACGCGCAGCAGCGTCAGCGGAGCGAGAAGCTGCGCTCTGCGATCGCCAACCCGCCTGCCCAGCGTGGCGATTATAGGCATACCAAGGCAAGACATGCTACGCTAGACCACACAACGCCGTTTAGACCTAAACTATACCGTAGCTTGTACTTAAGTACTATGGATACTAAACAACTGATAAACTTACTTTAGGTACTATTTTTTTTTTTAAATAAATACATATAATACTTACTAAACACCCAAACCTATGAACACGAGTTCATGAAAATGTTCGTACTGAGCGGTAATCGAATCACAAACATTGCTCTGATCCCAAAGTAGCTAGCACTTGTGTTATGGGTATCAGAACAACGAAGGTACCACAAATAAATACTTAAATACAAATATAAACACCCAGACACGGGACAAACACAAGTGTTCATCACACGAATGTTTGTCCCGGATGGGAATCGAACCCACGACCCATGGTTCAGAGGCAGGGGTCACTACCAATTGAGCCACCGAGCCAGTTGTTCCTATTTACAAATATAATATCAAAGTTATATCCACAAGCAACAGCAGTACAAACATGACAAGAACAATTTCGTAATAATTACATAGTCTACACGGAAGATCTACCTATGATTATAATTAACCCTTGACCTCGCGTACAAAAAGTATACGCATAGTATTAATATTGACAACTTGAAAAATCTTAATGCTTTTTGGCTTTATACAAGTTGGTAGTGTTTTTCTAGAGTTACACACAGTCCGAAAATTAATAGGATTATACTTCATTATTTTTATTTTTGCTTGCTATCAATAGATAGACTAATCCATTAATCCTTTGGCTGCCAATACAATAGAAATAATTTTGTTATCGACGCACATAACCGTCACTGGCGTTGAACACGTTAAAGAAACTTTGGAAAAATATAATTACCTATCTACATAGTATTATTCTACTACAGAGTTATAACAATTTCTAGATTACAAATATCCACTAGTTAAAAATCTCTTTATACAAGCAAGTGACGTATTATGTCTGTATTACGACTTACTTTGTACGCCTCGATCAAAGTTTGTTTGATATTGCGTTTTTAAAATTAATCGCTCTGGTGACGCTGCTTCCCGTCTAGGTTTGTGGTACTAGAGGTGGTTATACCGCCACCAGTCGGTTGCCAGTACCTCGTCTGTTATTGATATAATTTCTGTTATGTTTAATTAAATAGCAACCATTTATTTAACTATATTGTTCATGCATGTTTATTTTGTCTGTTTCGAGAATAATACTTTCTTTGATTTCAATAGCTGCGTCATAAGGTAAGTTTTCTTTTGCAATCATTATGCACTCTTTTATTAAAATGTAAGTCACATCTGGTTAAACATAATATAAGATTATTTATTGAAAGTACTCACATGAAGTACCTTCATATTATAATAGATACACATGTGCTGGCATATATTATAAATCACTTTGTTTTCAGACGTATTATTTATCACATAAATTTATTATCACCAATATAAACAGATAGGTATTATGTTCATGCACACAAATGTTTGAAGGTACCGTGCGGGATTCGAACCCACGACCTTTGGTTCAGAAGGCAGAGCTCACTCTACCTAATGATCCATCCAGCCAGTCAAATATTTTCTTATGCCGCGGCCACACATTGGATTCAACTTTGCGTCCAATCACTGTCCAATCCAATGCCCAATACACGCACAATGTCTTTATTGTGTCAAAGTTCCGGTACACACATTGGTGCATTGGGCGCAAAACGTTACGTTGGTGCAAATATCTCCAATGTGTGGCCTCGGCTTTATACTCATCTCACCTCAAAGTGGTCATGATTTTTACCACAGATACATTTTCAGAACTTTGACATCCCAAAAGCTTATTCTAGAAACTCCTACGCGTTCTGTTGCCTGAACAGGTCAAATATTTTCCTTGAAATATGAGGAATGTTTTTACTTTTTGTTTTTGTAAGCGACCGTTTGTGTCTAAAGAAGGGTTGGAAGTTATAACGACCGAAGTTTGTGTTTGTCCCTTTGTAATTGTTTTGATGACTAGCAACGCCTCTGGTAAGAGTAGAAGTGTTTTATTTATCAAAACGATCCTAAAACTAATAGAACAGTAAAATATTCATTGAAGTAATACTACTCTCCTGCAAAGAAGCTATCATATTTCCGCTCCAAGCCAAGGTGAGTGTTCACCTGCCCATGGTAACGACCACGACACCCATGGGAAAGACAAGACTACGATTGTTGGCAGTATAACCATGGCGATTGAAGGCGTATGAACAAGCAATGAAATATTTAAGTAATTATTTAAAAATAATGGCTCTGGCTCACTTACGCGTTAACATAAATCACTTTTCTGTACATTCGGGCTAAGGTTAATTGAAATTTTGAACCTTGAAATTCCTTATGTCAGTCATCAGCCCATTGTCTTCCCATGCTGACCTTAGTCTTCCCCCAGACAACGCCAAAACATTAATGTTCGCGCCACTATTAGCCGCTTACAGCCAATCATCTGCCGCCAACTTCGTCGCAGCCAATCAAAACGCAGCTGTCAGGTGACAGCTGTCAACAACCAAGCCAGATAATCTACAAGCATGCTACCGGCAAAGTGCCGTCTATTTGTGTCTTTTCGCTGGGTGTTTTCTATGTATAATATGTATTTATTTACAAAAAAAAATGTATCTAAGTAAATTTATCAGTTGTCTAGTACCCATAGTACAAGCTTCGGCTTAGTTTGGGGCTAGATGGCGCTGTGTGGCCCAGCGTGGCATGTCTTGGGTTATTTATTTATTTTGTTTATTTTTATTTTATAGTGCACAAAAAACCTAATATAATCGACGTGAAACGCCAATAAGGACCACTACCAGAATCAAGCTGCCTTTGTTTTGCGCCGACAATTAATAATAAAGTATAATTAACTTGTTTAACCAGATAATATAATAATATTGGACCCACGGCGTAACCTTAACGTCAATTTCAATCCCATAAAGTGAAATGGAATACGGAATGACTGAAAGGTCAAATCTAATGGAGATTCGTACCGTTTACTACCCCATGTTCCGGGCCCTCATAGATGTATTAAAGTCGGATTAAGTGCTCGACCGTAGCCAGCCATATTGAAATAGTCGGGGCACAGAGGACCACACATCACCTTACCCTTACCTGTCAATTTCCCCAATTAATTTTCAACTAAATGGCCAAGATATAAAGTGCATTATGCATTAGGGTTTTGAGTAACTGTTATTATATTTTCAAAAGACATAAAACAAATGAATAACCCAGGACATGCCACCCTGGGCCACGCAGCGCCATCTAAGCCAAAGTATTTAGGTTATATTGCCTCAATAAAAAGTAATATAAAGAAAATATTACATACCGGCTAAATTAATGTTTTCTTGTGTTTTTCGGTTTTATTTAATTGTTACTACTAATTAAAATTAGAATTTGAGCTGACTGTAAATTAATATAGGTACTTATTATAAAGCATGTTGTGTTTGCATGTAATAGGTGTTGCAGTAATACAATTTGTTAAGTATTTTTTTTATTGAAATATTGTAATACCAGTTTTGCAAACCAAATAAAAAAAAAGAAAGTTTGTACTATGGCGACAAGGCCGCCAAAAAAACGTAATTTGTATTATTTTCCATCACCGCACGCGAAACCTATCAGTGCCTACTATTGTTATGAAGAGAAAACATAAGCCATGACGTTTGCCATTCAGAACCGAACGCTAGCGTCAAACTGTTATAATGTATGACATCCAAGACCCACATTAATAATACACCAATGGCTGCCCTACATATGATTGTCCTACTTCGAGGGTCTCGTTATAAATTCAGCGACGGTTTAAGACCACACCAAGTTAAAGGTCCAAATCAAATATTCAATACAGGTTTAGCCAAATTTGGAACAAGTGATGCCCACTTGTTGAATAAAATACAATCTCTTGGAGTTTAAACTTTCGCTAGCGTTTTGATCCCGTACCCTACAAACAGTTAAGTAACCTTTGAAACCTTTATAAGTCTTTGTAATAAGACCCAAAACTTTCTTAAGTGTCTTTTAAAAATAGTAAGTCCTATGCTATTGGTGGCAGTATAACCTTCGAGATTGAGGGCAATAGCAGATGCCAGGCAGCAGCGTCACAGGAGCGAGGCTCGAAGCCAACCTCACCTGCCCGTGGTGCATCCTGATTGGTATTTGACAATGTAAATAATTAAGATTTGGTATCTGTTAGATCATTATTAATAAAATGGCCAGGCAAAAGACCTTTAAAATCCATTCCATCATTCCAAAAGAGACAACATCTGCAAATAAAACCTGAGTAGCTTCGGAACGGAATCCCTAAAACGACGTTTCCTAAAGGAAGTCCAATAAACCAAACACGAAACTGGCAGGAACTAAGGTAATAACAGTAATACACTGGTGCTAATGTGATTATTCACGATCCAAATGATTACGAAGTTGAGGGCTCTGCCTTATTTTCTTGGTAAGAATCTTCAAGAAATATTACGTACCGAAGAAACGTGCTTTTCCCAGGAGAATTTTGTTTTGCGTACCAATGACTACAGATCATCATTACACTAGGCGCGCACTGGTGACTTTTTTACCGTGACAGTCGTTTCATCACTTTTGCACTCTTAAAATGGGAAGAAGAGAAATATCTATCACGGTAACAAAAAGTTATTAGTGCGCGCCTAGCCTTATAGTGGATTATTTTTGTCACAGTCATCATCAGCCTACTTGGAGTCCACTGCTGGCCTCTCCAGTTGTTCGCCACTTAGAACAAACATCTGGATGATGCACCCATAATCGCCACGCTAGTCAGTCGGGTATGCGATCGCAAGGTTTTTTTTTGCTACAGTATTTATAATCCAACATTATATTAGGTCTTTCCTACATTAATTCGTGTGTTTTTAAATTTACTATAATAGAACCACCCCATCATATACAGAAACGTTCGAAAATCTTTTAATGCCCTACTGTGCACTACTTTAATTTTAATATCAATATCGCTTTACCTGTTTCCATGAACCAATATTTTGTTATCTATAGATAAATAATAGCATTAGCATCCGTGGATGACTCCCATAAATTGATAAACGCCCGATACCAGACTGTACGTGACATATTAATTAAAATACGTTTGTTTATCTACCGCATTATCGAAAATCTGGAATTCTGTCAAATTGATGATTATTTATTAGCGGCAATCGAAAGGTTCATAAAAAAAAGTTCAACGAGTGATCAACCTTTTCTTCCGGGACGAGAAAATCTGATTATGTAGATTTTGAAAACGAAATACAATTAAAATGAATTTGGACCCAGTCTCCCCCACCTATGCTGAGCTCCAAATAAAACTTAGGATGATATGATCTGGATTTGACAATGAGATAATTTTGCAAACAGAAGATAAGTTTGGGAAACTTTTCAATCAGACAGAACCTACGAACAACAAACTGTAATCGGATAATCACTTGATCACATTCCAATTCTTTGCCTACAAATAAACAATTAAAAAGCGCATCTGTTAATCCGGCAGTTTTCATAAAACTAAGCTCTGAAAATTGTATGTGGAAAATCCAATATTGCCTTTGCACTGAAAATAACCGGTACAGAACAATTGTAACACAAAAATTTTGTTAAAAATAACAACACAAAACTACTAGAGCGGTGTACAAATACACGAATGAAATTGAAATAACTATTTTTCCGTACAGAATGTTAGCAAGTAGTGGTTTTACTTATTAAATCCCGGGTCGGATTTAAAATTGATACTGGGTTTTGTGTGAAGAAAACCTTTTTATTGTATTTTATGTCTTTATTCTTGTTCATAATCCGATGGGACGCCCAGTCCCACACGACCGGTGAGAGATAAGTCTACGACTTATCTCTAGTAAACTATTCTAAATAATTTTAAATCGGAGATGATATTATAAATAAATAACCCAAGATGTGCCACGCTGGTCCATACGGGACGGTCTAGTCTCTAACTAAGCCGAAGTTTGGACTATGGGTAGTAGACAACTGATAAACTTACTTAGATACTTCATTTTGTCATTACAAAATGAAGTGTCTAAGTAAGTTTATTGCAGTCCACTGCTGGACATAGGCCTCCAGTTGTTCGCCACTTAGAGCAAACATCTGGAGGATATACCCATAATCGCCACGCTGGGCAGGCGGGTTGGCGATCGCAGGGCGTAACTTCTCGCTCCGGTGTCGCTGCTGCCCATAATCAGTCTGTGGTATTTAGCTACGTCTTCAATTGTGATGGTTATACCGCCACCAGTTGGTCGCCAGCGCCTCGTTTGTTGTTCGGCAGGATGCACCACGAGCGGGTGAGGTTGGCTTGGAGCGAAAAGATGATAGGCCGCTCCCTTACATTCCACTTGGATCCCATACAACTTAATATGATGATGATTATGATAATGATAACAAAGTTCTAAAATGCTTCATATTATTGCTTCTGACAGAACTTCTGTAAGCAAATTGAACCCTAAGAATGTTTAATCTTTAACCAAAGTCCGTCCATCGAGCTATATTTATAATCAACCTGAACTCATTTCAAAGTAAACATAATAGTAAAAGCGATATCGTGACCTTTACAGTGGGTTCAAAGGGTTTGAATAAATAAACATTTCCCCCGTTTATAAGAAGCCCCCTAGTCTGCCTGTAAGTTTCTTACCAAAACAGATCAGTCAAGACTGTAATGTCTATAAAGATTATCTGTACAAATGTATATTTATTATTACTACTTACTATTGAACAAACAACCAATCAAACTACGTACCTGAAACCAAAAACAAATACACATATTAGATAAGTTATCTTTATCAATTCAATTGTTGACATCGACAGACAAAAAACACTATTTATTTATTTTTATTTTTTGACTGTGTGTCAATCTTAAAATAATAAATCTATGTATGACGTTAACATAGTGGGGGATGCAAGGGAGCGACAAGTGATTCTTACTTGACGTGAAGAATCACTTGAACACATTATCATCATCGTCATTATCATCTTCATCAGCCTATTGCAGTCCACTGCTGGACATAGGCCCCTCCAACTGTTCGCCACTCAGGGCAAACATCTGGAGGACATACGCATAATAGCCACGCTGCAGTCGGGCGGGTTGGCGATCGCAGGGCGTAGCTTCTCGATCCGGTGACGCTGCTGCCCGTCACCGGTCTGTCGTATTTAGCTACGCTTTCAATTATGATAGTTAAACCGCCACCAGTCGGTTGCCAGCGCCTCGTTTGTTATTCGGCAGGATGCACCACGGGCAGGTGAGGCTGGCTTGGAGCGAAACGATGATAGGCCGCTCTCTTTCATCCCATTTTGTATTCACAAAATGGGATGAAAGAGAGCGGCATTCGCCAAACAATAGCGCCGCGGCGCTTGCGTCACGGCTAATGCTGCGTGGTTACCCTTTTAGTGCATTGCTCTATAATGTACGTTATTATGTTAGATGTGCCTATACCTACGTTTTACCTAGTTACTCCGTTTATTTGTAAATTGGCATGTATTGTCTTGCACTAAAAAAACGTATTTTCTTTTTTTCTTTCTTTCTTAACATAAAATGAAATTTAGAAACCTACAGAAACTAGTATTCTCGTCTATTCTAGATTCTAGATAATAGTTGTTCGAAGGCTGTGCATATGGTCAGTTCTCATGTCAACGTTTGCTTTCAGTGTTGAATATTCAATGAGTACAGTCAGCAGCAAATGGATGCAAATGCTCTTCGTTCTTAAGTGAATTTTTTTTTTTATAGTATCTCGACATAATGGCTTCCCTACGCCTGATGGAAAGCCAAAGAGAAGCCCAAGTCGCTGTGACAACTGGCAAGAAGCTGGTTAGTTACCTGTCAGTTGCCACTGCCATGCCGGCCCAACCCTAACCCCCCACGAGCTCCGGAGACCCTACTCACCAGCAGAAACACGACTCGGAGGTCATTTGGCTGCGGTATTCTATAGGGTGGAGGTCCTTCCCCGGACGAGCAGCTCAATACAAGCGAAGATTCGCTATGCCCTACCTCTCTTAACCTATAATACCTACTAATAGTCACCTACTACTACCTACCTACTAATAATACCCTGAGGCAGGAGAGTCCCACATACCCTGCCACTCCCCCAAGTGGCGGGGATGCATAATCGCATTTTCATTTCATTTTCCCCGGAAAAAAGAAAAAAAAAAGATATGGAACGGGAGTTAGCGGGAAAAAACTTTTGTATGAAAAAATCTAAATCCCGTATGATAGATAATTAAAATTTGGCATGCAGGTACCCTAATAAAGGTAAAGCTTATTTGAAACGCGATTTTGCAAAATTCCCACGGGAACGGGAGTTATTGGGAAAAAACTTTTGAATTTAAAAATCTAAACACGCGGACGAAGTCGCGGGCAAAAGCTAGTTTTAATATAATTGTACTGTTAAATAATCTATAGGTACGTATAATTGCCGCCATACTATCAGGCGGCGCAGCGCTACTGAGCTGAAAAGGGTTGAGACATAGGTTTGCATGTGCAGTTACGCCTGTCAGGTAAAGTTGAGTGTAGATTCTGAACAGTTCTGTAACAGACCACGCACCATGAAAAAAATTATACGAGTATAATGTGTATTACTATGCAAACTACTAACGAAAATTGGTTTGAATCGGATCTAGACAGTAGTTTTGTTTTTAAACGTCATAAATTAAATTACCTAATTTTTTTAATTCAATAAACTCCAATCATGGAAGTATTAATCCATGACTCTAATACAGTAAAAAGTAAATATAATTTTTCTATGTATGTAGATGCAATGAGACATAAAACCTAGATCATGGGAACTCTATGATTTAGACACCAAAATAAGCGAGAATACATTGTACAAGGGGTTTATTTTAAAGGTTTGCTTAAAGATAATTAAAGCGCTTCTCTAACGTAGACACTTTTTGTTCCCAATTTCAAACACAGACTTTTTGATCATCATGACTATGTGTTATGTGGAAGCAATTGAACACAAAAAATGTATACGTAGATATGCGCAGTCAATGATTACTAACAATGACGGTCACTTTGGCTCAGTGGTAGGGCACGCTTCTTCTGACACAGTGGCCCCGGTTTCGATCCCTACACAGTACAAACATTGAACATGAACATGTACAAAAAAAAGTATCAAGTAAGTTTATCAGTGGTCTAGTACCCATTGTACAAGTGATGATTATACCGCCACCAGTCGGTTGTCAGAGCCTCGTTTGTTATTCGGCAGGATTCACCACGGGCAAGTGAGGTTGGCTTGGAGCAAAAAGATGATAGGCCGCTCCCTTACATCCCCTGAACAAAATGGCAAACAATCGAATTATACAAGACAAAGTATACATAAAGACTTATTGAAACGTCATTGTTTGATAACAAAACCAGAATTAATGTACAAGATCAAATAAATTACGCATATTGTAATAAAATCAACATAATTAGTCACCGATAAGTCGAGTGTATGTTGACAATACACTCAGAAACAAGATTTCTATTTAATTTTATCTATTAAATTTGCATTAAGTGGAGTGATAATATTAGCTCGTTATAATGTGCAAACATATAAAACCAGATAATGTACTCAATTTAATAAGTAGGATAGTACGCACTTATTACGTAGAACAACTTTTAAACCACGTGTATGTTGTGCAAAGTCTGAGGGATTAAACATATAGTTTATATAATTTCACCGTGAAATTGTAAATACCGTTAGATTATAATCCATCTTGCGAGAATGTAATCTGTCGAGATATTGTGAAATGTAACATAATTCTTACATTTGAACTATCATTAACTATTATTTTTCGGTAAATTATGGTCGATCAAAGTGGAACTGTTGATAAATAATTTAACACTTGACATATTTTTATTTATGAATTTCGCATCGATCGATTACAGTCTGTGACCGAATAATAGTTCAAATGTAAGCATTATTTTACAGTACAGTAATCTCTGATCTGTCTTCTTTAAACCTCTGTAGATGTGTGTATCTACTGCATAGTATTTTGCAGGGTTAATGAGTTTCGGCTGCTTAATAGAATTATTAGTCATGTTTAGTTGTTTGATTTAACAGCAAAAACTTAAAACTAGTCAAATACTTAAGAATAAATATAATAAGAGCGTAGCCGGATATGAATATTGATTATGTTGGAATAAAAACAAGTCAGGGCACTGGTGTTTGGTTTTTATAAGAATAACTAGCTTTTGTATTCGGTTTCGGATTACCATATCATATCATCTGCCTATCTCAGTCCACTGCTGGACATACTCTCCAGGTATTCGCCACTTCTTTTTTTTTTATCATGTGTTTGGCTTCTATTATAAGGTGTAAGAGTCCGCGATTTGATACGGACTTAATAATATTACATAATAAACTTTTTGTTTCGCTAATTTTGTTACTAACATATTGTATTAATTATTGGATGGGTGGGTGTATCATATTATATTTTATTGAGTTGTAGGTGACTTATTAAAATCTTTCAACCTGCTGAAAATGTGTTTTACAAAGCTAATGAACGAGTTTCTCGAAGTGTCGTTTTTAGTTAATTCCATGAGGTTGTATGGAGAGTTTGGGCAAATACCTGGAGATTATATCCATAATCGCCACGCTAAGCAGACGGGTTGACAATCGCAGGGCGTAGCTTCTTCGCATTGGTGTCGCTGGTGCCCATCCCAGTCGGTTGCCAGAGCTTCGTTTGCTATACAGCAGAATGCACCACGTGCAGGTGAGGGTGGCTAGGAGTGAAAAGATAATAATATAATAATAATAATAAATTTTATTTGCCTTAACAGATATGTAGTTACATACACTTTAATGCTTACAGATATTATGATAGAACAGAAAACATACAAAACTACATTATGGGTTGAACGACCTGATTTCCTAGCTAGGTTTTTTAAAACCTGTGTTAAGGATAATCAGCCCCTTCCATATCAATAAAATCCATTTGTTTATTTAGTATTAGGTAAATCACATTGTGATGTAAGCAATGCGTGTATATTTGCAGGTGCGTGAAAATATATGATAGTATTGTGCGTGTGTGTGTGTGTGTGTGCGTACAAGTGTGTATGTGTGTGTGTGTGTGTGTGTGTGTGTGTGTGTGTGTGTGTGTAAGTGTGTAAGTGTGTGTATGTGTGTGTGCATACATTTGTTATTATTAAGGTTTTAAATATGATTCGGTTTCGTCATATGATTTTTGTAGCAATAAAGTTCTTATGTATACACTTTTTACATTCATGGTAAGATAAATAAGATGATAGGTCGTTCCCTTACATTCCCGGTTTCGGATTGTGGCTTAGCAAATTTACAATGCTTATTAGGTACCAAAATAATAACTACACAGAAGCAAAATAAAATATAAATTATGTAGCATTCTTTTGTAGGTACCTTAAAGGTATCCATTCAGCATGCCGCGGTGCCGAACCCACGATGCTCTGACACTATAAAAAAAGCCACGATGCTCTACACTATAAAGTCTCAAGGTCATTTCTTACTGTCATTTAACCCGTTGTGTCCCGGGTAAACCTTTTCGCCGTCTTAATAAATTGGCCCTAATAAAAATTTATGGAAAATATAACCTGCGAGAGGTCAGGGCAAGGGGTTCTTTTTTGTGTTTATTAAATTTTATTACGGATTGATGCTGGCGAAAAGTGTCTATTTTTTTATACTAGCACAGCGTAGGCTGTCGCCGAATAAAAAGCGACAGAGAGGCCCAATTCGCTGCGTCAACAAACGAGTAACCAAGTTGTCACTTGTCAGTTGCACTTAAAAGATTATTCTGGCTATACAGCAACTGATTCCGAAACGCGTGCAAAATCACTTCACAGATGTTTCGCTCAGTGTACGGTGGGCGCCAGCCAGCTGGGTATACCCTACCACCTCATTATAGTTATCCCGGTTCAGGATCATGTCATGATGATGATGATAAAAAATATCGCTCCTGCTCTTATTTTAAAGGTACCTACTACTAAAGGTAATCTTACGGTGAAGGAAAAAATCGTGAGGAAACCTTGTGTAGATATCCTTTGAGGATTTCAAGGAAGTCCATGTGGTTTACAGGATCTATATAATAACCCAAGACATGCGCTGGGCCACACAGTGCCATCTAGCCCCAAACTAAGCCGAAGCTTGTACTATGGGTACTAGACAACTGACAAACTGCTGCCAAAAGTAAAAAAAATTGCTTTACAAATTCAACAATAGGCTTACAAGTTTGTTATTCAACACACGCTCCTATCATTATCGTCTTTATTGTGACATTGTGCGTCATTAGTATTGTAGTCAAGTCTAGCTCGAAAATGGGACACGCAAAGTTTCTAATTTCTTTTACATCGGGTGGGCAAATGGTTAAATAAATTTTATGTTTTCAAATTTTTTTACGATAATGTTTTACATTTTCCTGTGCCTGTTTTCTCCTCGTAGGTAGGGGATTCTATGGCAACGTACAGGAAACCAACGGCAAACAATCGATTCTTGTTACTTGACAACAAAAGTGTCACTCTTTTTTTTTTAAATCCGAATATGATAGAAAAGTGGATACATACTCGCCTGCAGTATTTTAAATGCATTTCCTTTTGAATAATATTTAATAAGAATGAATACTTCATATTTTTTATGGATTTCAAATTTTGTATAAGACATCAAATCGGTCCAGTAGTTTTAGAGCCCATTAATTTCAAACAAACAATCAAATCTTTCCGCTCTATAATATTAATTTAAATAAAGATATTATAAGTTGGTTCAGTTGTTTCTAAGCCAAATTGTCCCATACAATTTGCAAACTCGTAACATCACTAATGTTTTGAACATAACATTGATAGCTGTACTTAAAAATCAATAGCCATTTTGTTCCCCAAAAGGAGCAAACTTGGACCACACTAACATAGAGTTAGCTTTGAAATATTAGTCTCATTTACTCCAGTTTAAGCAGCCTCTGAACTGGTGACGTCATAAGAATTTACACAAATGATTTTGTTGGTTTATCATATACAGAGTAATTCAACTATAATGAGCGGAAGTTGAGTTGAATGCATTGCAATAAATGTTGTAAGTTAATATGGCACCTGAATAACAATGAAACTATACAACACAGGGCCCAACGTGTGCTATAGTATGATTTGTATGACAATTATTAATATTATTACCTACTTAACTGTTGCTTCTAGTCGCTCTAATACATAAACAACAGTCTACATTGCTGGACATAGGCCTCTCCTGTGTTCGCAACCTTGGGCAAACATCTGAAGGCTTTATCTAATCGCCTCACTGGGCAGGCGGGTTGGCCATTGCAAGGCGTTGCTGCCCATCAGCGGTCTGTAGTATTAAGCTACGCATTCAATCGTGATGGTTATATCGCCAACAGTCGGTTGCTAGAGCCTCTTTTGTTATTCAGCAGAATGCACCACAGGCAGGTATATGATCGGTCGCTCCCTTTCATCCCCTCAAACAATTGCCTCAGACCTAGCAATAGTTATAGATAAGATAGAAATATACTCACATTTTCGAACTAAAAAAAAAACTATTATAATAGTTATAATTTATTTGCGCAAACCAATAATATATAAGTAAAAAAACACAGCAAAACCATTGACCACACACTTTGGCCACAATAAAGATAAGATACTCTATCGATGTGCAAAGGAAACGCGGTATAGGACAGCCACAGTACACAAAACAATACAGTATATCGTCTACCCAGCAGAACGCAGCGTCAAACTAAAAACATGTCTTAACTTATGCCTTATATTTGCCAATAAAGACCAAAAGGACAGCAATAGTTTATGAGGTTGAAAGTTGATCTTTAACTTTTTTATAGTAGCTGGACATAATGGCTTCCCTACGCCTGATGGACAGCGAAAGAGAAGCCCAAATCGCTGTGACAACGGGCAAATAACTGGCCAGTTACAAGTCAGTTGCCACCGGCATGCCGGCCCAACCCTAACCCCCCATAAGATCCGGAAACCCCACTCACCTTCAGAAACACCTTGAGGTCATTTGGCTACGGTGTTCTATAGGGCGAAGATCCTTCCCCGGACGGGCGGCTAAATCTGAGCGAAGATTCGCTATGCCCTACCTCTTTCTATTTAATAGTTGTCTTTGATTAAAAGATTAAATACATAATTTAACTAGAGATTAAGACTTAGACTTCAATCATGATGGCTTAGGCTATACCGCCATCAGTCGGTTGTAGGTGAAGGTGGCTCAGAGCGAATGAGACCGTCGGGTAATGCAGTTCACGTGAATACTAGGCAAATTTTAGAGGGCCATCGATATGAAAAGAAGAAAATGGCTTAATATCGGGTCGTAGCCTCATGAAATAAAAAATATCATAATGACTTTAGTTATGTATTTTTCATCTCGTTATATTTTATCGATAATTTATATCTACACACTCTTTTTAAGGAAAATTGTTACTAACAATATACGAAATAAATAATTTGAATTAAATTAACAAAAAAAGAGCAACAATAATAAATAGAAAATGTACTATTATGCCATTTTTGCAATCAGTGAGAACACAACAGAAAAACCATTCTTATCATATCACTACAAACCGCAACCAGAGCCCTATAAAACATAGTACTTAACCAGCCAATGCTATTCTAAGTTTAGAACTGTCATACTACTGGCGTGCGCGACATCTAGCAATTTAGTCTAATTTACTACCTACAACAAAATGTCGAGTCCTTGGCAATACGAGTTGGAAAACTCCAAAAGCAGACTGCAACATCTTTATGAGACGAAAACTCTGTCGGATTGTGCCTTTATGGTAGGAGTAGGGGACGGTGTGCAAGTGTTGGCGCATAAAGTTGTATTAGCAAGCGCTTCGCCTGTCCTCCTCGAGAAGCTACAAGCAGCAGAATCCAAGAAAGATAAGATTGTCATCAGCGACGTAGAACCGGAAACTTTCGAGTCTTTGCTTAAGTAAGTTCTGTTACTGATTTTAATTTTATTGTACTGTATTTATTCATTTCACCATTTTCAGCCTATCGCAGTCCACTGCTGGACATAGGCATCTACAGTTGTTCGCCACGTTGGTGAAAACACCTGAAAGCTTTACCCATAATTGCCACGATGGGCAGGCGGGTTGCCGATCACAAGGAGTAACTTCTCGCGCCTATGCTGCTGCCCGTATTATTATGATTCATAAATCTAATTTATTTCACATTTACAAATGACGGAGTTGATGCCTATGTCCAGCAATGGACTGCAATAGACTGATGATGATGATGAATGTCACTGGGCGTTTTACTCAATATACGAGTATACTCAATGAATAATTCTGTGGTGTATTTAGTTGTTTATAATATATTTTATTTACTATCTATTTGTTTTTGAATCCGAATCTATAGTCTTTTCCTTTCATTATTATCAAATGTTTGTTTGCTACAGATATATCTATACCGATTCAGTTGACATAAAGACTCTCAAGGACGCCTACAAGCTCAAAAAAGCCGCAATAGACTATCAGCTACCTTTCCTGGAGAAAAAATGCGTCGAATACATTTCAGCAGATTTGACACCCCAAAGTGTCTTACAAGCCTACGACATGGCACTTTGTAGAGAAGACGACAACTTGATCAAGAAATGTGAAGAGGTAAGTGAGTTTTATTTATGTATCAAATAATTAATTTCATTATCCCAAGACCCAGAGCGAGAAGCTACGCCCTGCGATCGACAACCCACCTGCCTAACGTGGCGATTATGGGTATATCCTCCAGATGTTTGCCCTAAGTGGCGAAGTGCTGGAGAGACCTGTGTCCAGCAGTAGACCGCAATAGGCTGATGATGATCCCAAGACATGCCGAGCCGGGCCACACAGCAACGTCTCTAAGCAAAGCTTGTATTGTGCGTACTAGACAAACTAGGAATTTAGATTTTGGAAAGCTAAGGGTCTTTCGTTTCTCCAACAGCCCGGTGATGATGATAAAGCCGCCTTGGCTATCATCGTAGTCATTTAGAAAAAGAACATTTTGACAAAATAAACATAATGACGCTGATACACCATAAAAAACATTTTCTCTTATTTTCAGGTTATTAAAACCAAAACCAAAGACGTTTTAAGTGATGAGAGTTTCCAAAAAGCTTCTATCACCGTTGTGAGCGCAATTTTCTCTTTAGAACCATTAGATATTGAGAGCGAGGTTGACCTTTTGAAAGCTATCGATGGTTATGTCAAGTATCGGGAGAGTCATGAAGCAGGTAAAGTCTTTTGTCTTAAGAAGCACAGCAAGATGGCTTTTAGTGGACAGTCAGAAACACTCACAGGAAGCAATGGACAACAATATACAGAAATCATCAAACAAAAATATTACTGCAAATATTTGAAAATCCTTCGCGGTTTTCATTTAATGGACGGATTTCTAGTAGACTTTGTTCAGGTTGTTCTACTCGTATGTTATAATTCATGAAGATAAGAAGTTTAGAAACTACCAAAACTAACCTACTGGCATAACATTTTCAACTGTTGCTATATTTTTATAATAAATTGTTCAATTTAATATCTTAACTTCACAGTTCTGGATTCTGAACAAGTAAGCAAGCAAGCAATCAAAGATGTTGTAAAGAAGATTCGTTTCCTATCATTGACCGCTCGTCAGTTTGCCGAAGCCAAGGCCAATACTACTGTGCTGGAGAAAGAAGACGCATGTGCAATTCTCGCCAATCTTACTTCTTCCAAGTCCGGGATCTCCATGCCCGAAGGATTCTCTACCGTAAAATTACCAAGGAAGAAACAAGTGAGTCACCGTCATCATCTTCGGAGTCTCGCAATAGAGTCTCCCGCGGTCCACTGCTTACTGGACTGCTTAAATTATTAGCCGCTTTACTTTGTTCCTTCGCTTCTCACATACAGAGAAGCGGTATCCACTCTAAAAGTCGTTTCCCCAACCGTTATCTGTTCTGCCGTTATTGCGGCCTGCAACTCCATATGCGTCCGGTGTTGGTACAACAGTTTTAATCTACGAGTATTCTATACTTATAATAAATGTCTCTGTGTGAGAGGTCAATTCTGTACATGAAATATTTTCTCAAAATAACAATCAGGGGGTGATAAGTGGTCGATATTGATGCAAAAAATGCAATCAGTAAAATTTTTGTCTGTCTGTCTGTCCGTCGCGTCTGTCTGTCTGTATGTTCGTTATAGAAACAAAAACTACTGAACGGATTTTAACGAAACAATTATTCTTCATACTCCTGAGCAGTATGTGTGTAGTATACTTTTCGTCACGCTACAATCAATAGGAGCAGAGCAGTGACGGGAAGTGTTGGGAAAATGGGAGACATTAATTTATCTGCAGTTTGATCGCACATCACGCGAAAACTACTGCATGAAATTATGTATTGAATGTATTGCTTGTAATTATAGAAGTCCATTATTTTGAAATCGCGTGAATAAAAGAAAATATACGCGCGTGCGACGCCGCCGGCACAGCTAGTAATGAAATAGTAATGTATATTTTTACACGTTTCAGACAAATACCTACCCAGTAACTGAGGCAACATTCAAATGCATTATACCAAACATCTTACAGTTAAAAGACAAGGCATTTTCCACAACTGTTAAAATACGTGATCTGTTTTGGCATTTGCAAGTGAACTCTACAAGAAAAGAAGGTTATCTGGCACTTTTTGTAGATGCCAATATGGATGATGATTCAGTGAAATGGTCTTGTACGGGAAAAGTAGAGATGGTTATTGAAAACGGTCGTCAGGGGAAAACTAGAACGCTTACAGAGAAATATAACAAGTAAGTTTTCAGGGCTGAGATGTTATGGAATAATTACAGTATGTGAACTGCTTTCCGCGGGACTCTCCGAGAAGCAGCGCCATGGCTTATAACGCAGGTCTTGGCTTAAATGTTAAGAGGTTTTAGCTCTCCGGAGCTCCTTATATAAGTATTGCATCGGTAGCTAGGGGGAACTTTTTCCCTTAAGCTGTTACAGCATCTCATAACTTTTAAAGGGTCCGCAACGTACGTATGATAACCCTGGTGTTACAGGCGCTAATATGCTGCGGTAAAAAACGTATGTAAGGGAGCGGCCTATCATCATTTCGCTCCAAGCCAACCTCACCTGCCCGTGGTGCATCCTGCCGAATAACAAACGAGGCGCTGGCAAGCGACTGGTGGCGGTATAATCATCACAATTGACGGCGTAGCTAAATACCACAGACCGATGACGGGCAGCAGCGTCACCGGAGCGAGAAGCTACGCCCTGGGATCGCCAACCCGCCTGCCAGCGTGGCGATTATGGGTATATCGTTCAGATGTTTGCCCTGTGGCGAACTACTGGAGAGGCCTATGTCCAGCAGTGGACTGTGATAGGCTGATGATGATGATGATGTGTATCTTATGTTGTCATGTCTAAGTATGATACTTGAATTTCTTTTTAGTGTCAACAACGGATGGGGGTATACTGATATGATCGCGATCGCAGACTTAAAAGAACCATCCAATAATTACCTTCAGGATGGAGCAATGACGGTATCAATAAATGTAAAAATTGAAGACCTAAAAATCGAGTAAAATCTCGGGTACAAGCATTTATGGCAAAGTATATTAGACCTCAAACGAGACCTACGCTCGGATAAAACTGTATTGACTATTATGTAATAAAATGGTGCATGTTTATAGTTTTAGTTTTATTTTATTTTTCTATAAATTGCTGTAATGGATACAATATATACTTTTTTTTATAGTAGCTCGACATAATGGCTTCCCTACGCCTGATGGAAAGCTAAAGAGAAGCCCAATTCGCTGTGACAACTGGCAAGTAGCTGGTTAGTTACCTGTCAGTTGCCACTGCCATGCCGGCCCAACCCTAACCCCCCACGAGCTCCGGAGACCCTACTCACCAGCAGAAACACGACCCGGAGGTCATTTGGCTGTGGTATTCTATAGGGTGGAGGTCCTTCCCCGGACGGGCAGCTCAATACGAGCGAAGATTCGCTATGCCCCACCTCTCTTAATACTAAGTCTCCCACCAAGCCACCCTCACCTGCCCTTGCTGAAAGGATGTAAGGAACCGACCCATCATCTTTTATAGCCTTGGTGGTACATATTCAATTTGATTTGTAACTAAAAACCTAAGCTTGATTTTAGCGACATTAACAAACAGATTAAGAGAGTTAAGGCATAGCGAATTATCGCTCGAATTGAGCCGCCTGTTTGGGGAAGGACCTCCACCCTATACTCGAAGAATACCGCAGCCAAATGACCTTCGGGACGTGTTTCTGCCGGTGAGTAGGGTTTCCGGAGCTCGTGGGGTGAGCAACGGCAGCCTGTTAACTGTTAACAGTTAACTGACCGGTTACTTCCCGTTGTCGCACTGCTACTCTTTGGCTTCCATCAGGTGTAGACAGTGTCAGTGTCGACGGATATGGCATCATACGCTTTGATGTCTTGGCCTTACCTTTTCTTTTTTTTGTCTATGACAGTGACAACCCACACCACTACCCTGGTGGTGGTGTGGGATCGCGATATAATAGTAAAAGGCCGATCTTACAGACACAAGCAGTTCGACCGTAGTGATGAACAGACGTCCTAAAAATGCTGCCCGCGTAATTGTGTAAAAGTACCAATGTATGATGTGAATGTAAGTTAGTGAAGTGAAACAAGTAAATAAATGAAGTTACTGTGATCGAGTTGGTTTTAATCCCTACACAGGCGTAGGGAAGCCGCTATGTGCTACTATAAAAAATAGATCAAGATTCTTACCTTTGCAAACAGTTCATACAATTTATTGAGTACACCTTGCAACTATCACGATTGTTATGTAAAGATTCAAGGAAGTTCGTTGGTTACAGGACGCATTCAGATGTAAAATGGATCGTGAGACCGTTATGAATAACTCTTTGTACCATGGTGTCTGTACACTACAACCATAGTTGCAGTGAAGTACGTACTCATACTGAGTTAGATACTTAGATAGATAGATACTCTTGACAATTATTAACATTGGGGGAGGCATATGACTATGATTTTTTTGTACATAAATACATATTATACATAGAAAACACCTAGACCAATACAAACAGACATGTTCATGAACACAAATGTTTGTACTGTGCGGGAATGGAACCCACGACCCTTGGCTCAGAGGTTGTTTATTTATTACTAGCTGCTGCCCGCGGCTTTGCCCGCGTGAATATTTGTATAAAACATAGCCTATGTGATATTCCAATGTATAAGCTATATTACTGTAAAGTTTCATTAAAATCCGTTCAGTAATTAATGCGTGAAAGAGGAACAAACATCCATCCATCTATCCATCCAAACAAACTTTCGCATTTATAATATTAGTAGGATTAATCAGACGTAAGTAGATATTAAAATGCTTGACTACTGTATTTGTTTGTAATCATTCAAAACCGACATTAAAGATATTGACGTTATCGTGATGATAAGAGCCATTTTATCATAAATAATGTCTACGTACGCAATACCTATGAATGAAAGCCATTTTGAATTAAATTAAATTAATTCCTACCAATGTTTAAGCTTAACCCTAGATCACTAACCTTCGTCAAAACGACGACGCGGACTCAAAAAAAGCGGTATAAATTTTGAGTGCGTCGTCGTACGCATTTCAGATTCCAGCTAATTTCAGTCGACCCACAGCTCGCGCGGCGTACGGGTGTGTTTTTTGTGTAGAGGCCCTGTGTACGCCGTTCGACCCACCATGAGTCGTGAACACAAACTTGACATTTGTCACAAATGTATTAATTCTTAGTTTTTTTCTAAACCGTTTCTTTTTTTTGTTGATTTTATTGCTTAATTTTAATATTTTAATATTTTTTCAAGTCTTTCTTTTTTTTTAGTCAATAAGATTTAAGTATTTAAAAAACAAAAATATTCAAAGGAGTATAAACTCTGATCTCAATTAAAAGACTGTCAAAGTAATAAAAATGTGATTTTAGTAATTAAAAAAGGTGTAAGCATGTTAACAAATGGTTATTGAAATAAATACTTAAAACACATATAAATATTTCATTCCATAAACCCTTAGAAGCCTCCCTTTTATACGGCGTAGTCGAAACGACGAAGGTTAGTAATAAGCGTTGTAAAATAAGGTTAGTAATCTAGGGTTAAAGAAGCTACGCCCTGCGATTGCCAACCCGCCTGCCCAGCGTGACGATTACGGGTAGATACCTATATCCGTCAGGTGTTTACTGGAGAGGCCTATGTCCAGCAGTGGACTGCGATAGGCTGATCTAATGTAGTGTAATGTTTAAATCGATCGTCAACCCGCCTGCCCAGTGTGGTGATTATGGGTAAAGTCTCTAGGTGTTTGCCCAAAATGGCAAGCTATTGAAGAGACATTGGCCAAGTCTCCTTTACATCCAGTGGACTATGTAGTGTATGTAATCCTCCTCTTGTTTGTCTCTCCAATTGTTCGTCAAACATCGTTGGCCAAACATCTGGGCTTTACCCATCAGCGCCATGCTGTGCTTGGCGATCTCAGGGATATTAATTTTTTTTATGATAGAGGGGGCAAACGGGCCTGAAAGCCACCTGATGGTAAGTGATCACTTCAGCCCATAGACACCGCAACACGGTGCGTTGCCGGCCCTTGAGAAATCTATAGGCTCGATTTTTGAAGGCCCTAATTCATATCCACTCGGAAAAATTGCAGCCGGAATCTGATTCTAAAGCCCAGCACCGTGGAAGACCTCCAACTATCAAGATGATAAGGATGAAATTTAGAATTGGTGCGACATAGTACCTATTTATTATTATGATGATGTTGAATTTTTACTTTTTGCTTTAAAATGTACTCTATCTATAAGACTAGTCATTAACCATCACCGTTTTATTTTAAAATAGCAACAGTTTGAAAATCAAAAATGGCGGCTGTGGAATCCAACATAATGACAATAATGACTCGGCCAAGACCATTTTTTTTGTAATTACTTTGTGTTTACTTGTTCTACATACAAAGTGTTTATTCAGTACAACAAACTAACTTTCTTGCCCGTGACTTTGCCAGCGTCATTTTAGGGTTCCGTAAATCATCATCATCAGTCTATTGCAGTCCACTGCTGGACATAGGCTCTTGGCCATGGATGAGACTCTCCAAAATATTGTATATATACCTACCTATTTGACTGGCTTGATGGCTTATTTGGTAGTGACCTCTGCCTTCTGAACCAAGAGTCGTGGGTTCGATTCCCGCACATTACAAACATTTGTGTGAATTAACATGTCTGTTTGTATTGGTCTGGGTGTTTTCTATGTATAATATGTATTTATTTCCAAAAAAAAAGTATCTAAGTAAGTTTATTAGTTGTCTAGTACCCATAGTACAAGCTTCGGCTTAGTTTGGGGCTAGATGGTGCTGTGTGGCCCAGCGTGGCATGTCTTGGGTTAATATTATACAGGTAGGTTACTGGGAAACCTATATGAAGTCTATGAATTGAACATACATATACCACTAGAACGAGTGGTAAACTCAATATAAAAACGTATCTACATCCGTATGTTTCAACTCGTACTTGGCGGGTTTTTAACAGTGTACTTTCAGCAATGTGGGAATTTTTCAAGGCTGAAAAAATCAAGACACATCTAATAATTCGTATGCGTCATTTTGTTCTTATTGTATGGCATTAACTGCCATTCACTGTGTTATCTAATCTTGTGATAACTATCTAATCTCTATTTGATAAGTTACTGTAGAATAAATCAAATCATCCCAGAATGTAAAAAAAAAGAAAATCGGTAAATCTTTTAACGATTAAAAATAAATTCATCATCATCATCATCATTATCAGCCGTAGGGGGTCCACTGCAGGACATAGGCCTCCCCCAAAGACTTCCACAGCGGCCGGTTGCAAGCTGCCCGCATCCAGCTCCATCCCGCGACTTTTATGATATCGTCAGTCCACCTCGCTGGAGGGCGTCCCACACCGCGTTTTCGGTCAAAGGGTCTCCATTCCAAAACTTTTCGGCCCCAACGGCCATCGGTTCTCCTCACTATGTGCCCTGCCCACTGCCACTTCAGCCTGCCAATCCTCTGGGCTATGTCCGTGACCTTGGTTCGTCTACGGATCTCCTCATTTCTGATTCGATCTCGTAGAGAAACGCCGAGCATAGCCCGCTCCATAGCTCGCTGTGCGACCCTGAGCTTTCGCATGAGGCCAATAGTGAAAGACCATGTTTCGGTTCCGTAGGTCATCACTGGTAACACGCACTGATCAAAGACTTTTGTCTTTAACGACTGAGGTATTTCGGACGAGAATATGTTCCGCAGTTTCCCGAACGCTGCCCAGCCGAGTCGGATCCGTCGATTGACCTCCTTCTCGAAGTTGGACCTGCCTAATTGGATTACCTGTCCCAAATATAGGTATTCGTCAACAACTTCGAGGTTAGAGCCCCCAACAGATACTGGAGCGGGTACGACATGGGAACTAGACATGATTTTCGTCTTGTCCATGTTCATTTTAAGACCCACTTGTTGGGATACTCTATCGAGGTCTCCGAGCATAGTGCTAAGGTCCTCCAGCGACTGTGCTATGACCACGATATCGTCGGCAAATCGAAGGTGAGTGATGTACTCGCCATTAACGTTGATGCCGTATCCTTTCCATTCCAGGAGTTTGAAGGCGTCTTCCAATGCTGCCGTGAACAGTTTTGGAGAAAATAAATTATTTTTATAAAAAACCGGCAAGTGCGAGTCGGACTCGCGCACGTAGGGTTCCGTACCACTGATTGAATGAACAGATTAGGTAATTTGATTTATGACGTTTAAAAAAAACTACTGTCTAGATTTCATTCAAAACAAATTTCGTTACTAGTTTTTATAGTAATACACATCATATATTTTTTTCAGTTTTATCATGCCCATATTTTAGAAGTTACGGGGGGGGGGGGACACACATTTTGCCACTTTGGAAGAGTCTCTCGCGCAAACTATTCAGTTTAGAAAAAAATAGTGTTAGAAACCTCAACATCATTTTCAAATACCTATTCATAGATATCCCACACGTATGGGATTGATGAAAAAAAAAATTTGAGTTTCAGTTCCATGTATGGGGAACCCCAAAAATTTTGGATTTTTTTCTGATTTTACTTTAAAATCTTAATGCGGTTAACAGAATACATCTACGCACCAAATTTTAATAATGTAGCTCTTATAGTTTTGGAATAAACTGGCTGTGACATACGGACGGACAGACAGACAGACAGACAGACAGACATGACGAATCTATAAGGGTCCCGTTTTTGCCACGGAACCCTAAAAATGGGTGACTCCAATTTGCCTGATTTTAATAGATGTTAAAGCCTGCAATGGAGCGCGCTTGCACCATAAAAACCGATTCATCATCATCATCATCATCCGCCTATTGCAGTAGCATAGCTTGTTGCTCCGGTGACGCTGCTGCCCGTCATCGGTATCTGATATTTAGCTACGCCTTCAATTGTGATGGTTATACCGTCACCAGTCGGTTGCCAGCGCCTCGTTTGTTATTCGGCAGGATGCACCACGGGCAGATGAGGTTGGCTTGGAGCGAAAACATGATGGCTCGCTCCCTTACATCCTCCAACCAGTGTAAACGAGAACTTAATGATACTCTAATAGCCAACGATTGCGCTTAATCGAAATACACATAGATGTGTGTCTAGTATGATATAAAGTTTCTAACTTAAAGTCAAGTATTTAACCACGATCACCTATTGTAAAATGACCTTAAAGCCCGTTTGCCCCCTGTCTTAGAAAAAATATACCTATAGTATCTACATTTATCTACATAGACTTATCATAACAACATCTCTCGTCATTTTGTGTCCGCATCAGCAAGTGTCAGGTATCAATGTCAAATATGTTTATCACAAACTAAGTTTAAGATTTACCTGCATTCCGTCCGGGTACAATTATGAACATAAAGCTTTTTAAATTTGTAGGTTATATCTATTTGAATTTATGACAATAAATTCAAATAGATATAACCTGAAACCTGAAATTACTGCAATTATTCAGAAATTGTGATTCCATAAGCTTTCCTAAGGTTGTCTGAAAGAGATAACATTGATTTTAAGTGTTTGGTGTGCAATAAAGAATATCTTCCTATCAATCTTGTTTTGATTATATTTCTATGTTCGATTTCCGGTGGGACCAATTTAGGAAAATGAACTTTGCTAAATTGTCTTGAATCTGCGTATTTTGGGTGACAGTTCTGGTACTCATTAGTACTAGGAAAAATCTTAGTTTGAAACCAGGTGGACTAGAATAAACAAGAGTCAAAATGAACCAATCACGTCACAGTTCGACCTGGTATTTTGTAACATCTGATGGATCTTTTTTTTCTGAAAACCCTTATTGGCGCGACCTGAGAATTATGATGAGTTCTGGACAGTTGTAAGAATAGAGCTACAAAATTTCGCGATCTTTGTTTGTTTTCTTTTGATACGATTTTCTATTAAAATAAAACCGTTTCTACGCGTCTGTACCTTTTATTTATCAGAGCCATATCACATGGATACGTCGAGATATAAATTCATTTATTGATGTATGGATACTTTACTTGTATTTTATTCATGAGGTGTAAAAAGAAGTCTTTGTTTTGTGATGTTAATATAGGTAGTAACTACATAAGAATAATATTTGTGATACCCTGATTCAGATTTATCAATACGAGTAAAGAATAATATCAATAAAGAAAAATCATCATCAGCTTTTTTTATAGTAGCTCGACAAAATGGCTTCTCTAAGCCTGATGGAAAGCGAAAAAGAAGCCCAAGTCACTGTGACAACAGGCAAATAACTGGTCAGTTACCTGTCAGGGGGGATGTAAAGAAGCGATCTATCACCTTTCGCTCCAAACCATCCTCACCTGCCCGTGGTGCATTCTGCCCAACAACAAACGAGGCTCTGGCAAACCGACTGGTGGCGGTAAACCCATCACGATAAAAGGCCTAGCTAAATACCACAGGCCGATGACGGGCAGCAGCGTCACCGGAGCAAGAAGCAACGCCCTGCGATCGCCAAACCGCCTGCCCAGCGTGGCGGTTATGGGTATATCCAGGCCTATGCCCAGCAGTGGACTGCAATAGGCTGATGATGATTCTATGCGATGGAGGTTCTTCCCCGGACGGGCAGTTCAAATCGAGCGAAGATTCGTTGTCGCCTACCTACAAAAAAGAATTAGGTTGGCTGCGAAAGTTACCGCGGTAGTACTGGTATAGCGCGGTCATATGACCGGAGCCTAAGAATATAAAGCGGGCTAGCGGGGTCACGACTACAATTCAATAGTCGGTTGCCATCTGCCGTTATCACAGACGGTGTGTCTCGTTACTAGAGTTCAAGGTCGAACTAAATTGTAACTACTTGTTATGTAAATTATGTAAGTATGTGTATTTGGCTGCTCAAATAATTGTTTCTTAATGGAAAGCTTGATAAATCAACTGTATAATACCAACATCGAAAAAGATGCCGGTTCTATGATTAATGCAATTGATTTTATTTATTTTGAAGAAGAAAATCTTTTTTTTATAGTAGCCCGACATAATCCCTACGCCTGATGAAAAGCAAAAAAGAAGCCCACGCCGGTGTGACAACGGGCAAGTTACTAGTCAGTTACCTGTCAGTTGCCACCGGCATGCCGGCCCAAACCTAACCCCCCATAAGATCCGGAAACCCCACTTTCACAACTCACCTTCAGAAACACGACCTTGAGGTCATTTGGCAGTAGTTACCTTTCAGTTGCCACCGCCATACCCAATACGAACCCCCGAGTATTTTAATTACAAACATACCTACTGTAAGGTTTTGTTTATCTTGTTATTCAAAAATTATTTTATGATTTTAGGTAGGTACTTGTTAGTTAAAAACTATTTTTATAAATATGGAATGTTAAAGATGCCGGCAACTTGCGCATTCTTTTTTTAAAAAAAAAAGAGATTGGCTTGGAAATTTGAATCGGATTAAGGATGTTATGTTGAAAAAGTTAGAAAACGGACGGACAGCAAAAATCTAAGTAGTTTTTAAAAAGTGTTAAATACTAAAAAGGATTAAAAAGGTTTGGAGACAGCCAATCAAAGTGTTTCATTGGAATCATTTTACAATACACACACAAAAATACAAATCCTTCCTCTTTATAATATTAGTCGAGTTCAAGAATTTTGAAGCCTTCTACCCTATATCGATCCAATACCCTATTTCCATCTTCTGCCCTATATTGATCCTCTACCCTAAGGTTGTGTGGAAGAGATCACTTAAAGCGATAAGACCGCCTAATTGTACAAAAAATGTCTGCTATACCTACTTAGTTTTAAGTCAATTTTATGGTGTGCATTAAAGTATGCCTAAATAGATAGATAGCTATCTGGAATGCAAGGGAGCGAGCGATCTATAGCGAATATCTTTCCGCTCCAAGCCACCCTCACCTGTCCGCGGTGATTCCTGCTGAAAAACAAACAAGGCGCTGGCATGGTGGCGGTATCACTACCACGATTGGAGGCGTAGCTAAATGCCACAGGCCAATGACGGGCAGCAGCATTACCGGAGCGAGAAGCTGCGGCCTACGATCGCCAACCTGCCTGCCCAGTGTGGCGATTATGGGTAGAGCCCTCAGCTGTTTGTCCAAAGTGGTGCGCTCAAACAACTGGAGAGAGTGCCTATGTTCAGCAGTGGACTGCCATAGGCTAATGATGATGCGGGCAAAGTGGGGAACAACTGGAGACTATGTCGAGCACTGGACTGTGATACTCTGATGTTACAGAAGTATCTATTCCTCTGCTCTTCGTGTGTCGTGAACAACTGGAGACTATGTGGAGCAGTGGACTGTGATACTCTGATGTTACAGAAGTATCTATTGCTCTGCTCTTCGTGTGTCGTGTATGAACACTTGCTTACCAGTTTATAGAGAATTTTACTACGTGTGATCCTACGTTACCGAGTGCCACAAACTATTGATGAAAACGCGCAACTTACGCCCAGTTTAAGTCGTTACGACCAATTCAGAGCATCTTAACAGATCAATTGTGTCTTCCTCTATTATGTCTAGTTCAACGCAACTATGATCGCTTACTATTCAACCTATTTTATCGTGACGTTTATAGCATGTCCTCGAGATCGGTGGCTTTTCCCATCATTATCAGCCTCTGCTAGGGATATAAGGGACCGGCCTATCGTCAAGCTCCAAGCCAACCTCACCTGCCCGTGGTGCATCCTGCCGAATAACAAACGAGGCGCTGGCAACCGACTGGTGGCGGCATAACTAGCACAATTGAAGGCGTAGCTACTAAATACCACAGACCGATGACGGGCAGCAGCGTTACCGGTGCGAGAAGCTACACCCTGCCTCCCACCTGCCCAGCGTGGCGATTATGGGTATATTCTTCAGATGTTTGCCCTAAGTGGCGAACAACTGGAGAGGCCTATGTCCAGCAGTGAACTATCTATCTGGAGGCTTTGCTCATAATCGCCACGCTGGGCGTAGCTTCTTGCTCCGGTGACGCTGCTGCCTGCTATCGGCCTGTGGTATTGAGCTACGCCTTCAATCGTGATGGTTATACCGCCATCAGTCGGTTGCCAGAGCTTCGTCTATTAGCGTTTACCACTGACAAATAAAACCTACTGCGGTTACCAACCTGCCAAGTGTGGTGACGTTTCCTCCAACGACATTTATTGGGGGAGGCCCCGGAGCAGCATCGTATGCCCTCTGAGCCTCTCTTCCGTGCTAGAGGTAAGCGCGGGGGGCGAACCACTCAATGGGGCGTGACGGTGTGGTGGGTGCAGCCACACCGTCGCACGAGGTCTGCCCAGGAAGCATTCCAACGCTCTTTGCCCTCCCCGGACCAGAAGTGCCGGACGCTTGTCATCTGCGGCTGGCCAGGGCAGGCAGGGATGTGGCCGTATGCTTCGGCACTACCCGTGTCCCTGCTCCTTATACCACTAGGGTGGCAAACAAGTTTACGGCCCGCCTGTGCTACCCACTGGCTACACAGGGGGGTTTAGTGGGTATGCCCATGCATTTTGGGTGGTGTGAAGTGTGAGTCCCACTCCCACATACCATCATGAAGTGCCTAATGCATTCCCTTCTAAAAAAAGTGCAGGCTTATGATGATGAATGTTTATTCAGACGAATGCGGTCAAACGTTTGTGTTTAAATAATGTGTGTGTGTCGCAATTATTAATATTCTACACACGTCATAGACAAACTAAATAAAACTGCTACCGTTAACCATTTTAGCATACTTACTACTCTATGTAAATAAAAATGAATCGCTAAAATCTGTTGATGAGCGCAAACATACTCGTACTAGTCACAATGGTTAAACTAAACGCTTAATATTTTTTTTCTAATTGATGACATACCTAATTAATTAGTCCTTTTTTTATAAATAAAGAGGATGGGCTTGACCCCAACTCCCCTGGCGTTAGAGCCTACTATGGAAGTCACCCAACAAAATCCCACGGATTATTACTCCGTGGACTACTCATCATCATCATCAGCCTTTATCAGTCCACCGCTGGACATAGGCTTCCCCCAATGTTCACCACTTACATCGATCCTGGGCTTCTCGCATCCAGCACTGGCCAGCCGTCCCCCATTAATAGTATAAAAATAAAATATTACACATATTTATCAGTTGTCTAGGAAGTACAGATAGTAGGTACAAGCTTCGGCTTAGTTTAACACTAGATGGCTTACTAGAGAGAATAATTAATATGTTGTGCCACTTCAAAACTATACAGTAGTTACTCTATACAAGAAACACTCAACGAATATGATAATAGCCAAGTATTTAAATTCGTACGACCTTTGTTTGTTTTAAATTTAGAAAATGTTGTCACTTTAACAGAGGTGTGAAAGATTAGCATTTTAATTGAGTACTTTGACGCAAACGTTCAATGGATAAAGATTATTTTGAACCAAATAAGACGTAATCAAATGGATTTTATGAATTCAATGACGAATAATTTTCTAAGAAATTACTATTTAATGTATAAAGTGGTCTAAATTGTTCGGAATAACGTTAGGTTTTTGTTTTTCTTTTATGTGATTAATTAGTAAATTTTATGTTAAATATCCGGGATCGTATCCGAAACGAGGTGATCCGGTAGAGAACCAAAGTCACCGACATAGCTCAACAGATTAGTAAGCTGAAGTGGCAGTGGGCTGGCCATATTAGCCGCAGAACCGATAATCGTTGGGGTAAACGAGTTCTGGAGTGGAGACCGCGTCTCGGCAAACGTAATGTAGGACGCCATCAGGCCAGGCGGAGTGACGATTTGCGCAGGACGGCTGGCGAGGCAAGTGCTGGATGCGAGAAGCCCAAAATCGATCAAGGTGGCGAACATTAGGAGAGGCCTATCTGTGTCCAGCAGTGGACTGACACGGGCTGATGATGATGATGATGATGTTAAATGTGATTTATTCCATTTTTATTATGTTCCACTTTACGATAATGATGATCAAGCGATATATCAACACGCTCTTTGGTATTCAAAATCACATTGCAATAAGATCGTCGAAAAGCGGTTTAATGACAATTTTGAAACAGCGAATGCTGATGTTCTATTTCAAGTAAATGCTCAAATCTATCAGCAACCTATACTTTAATGAGATGCTAACCATAAATAGAGTAGCAACCTTGAAATAGAAGCATTGACGTTTCCTTACTAAAAATAATCTCGATGGCTGGCGATCCTCGACTGTACGTTTTATGAGGAACTTCTTGCCTCGCGCCTCGGTTTTGTGGAACCAACTTCCTGCGGCAGTCTTTCCGAACAGCTACGACTTGGGAACCTTCAAGAAACGAGCGTATTCATATTTACTCGGTAAAAAAAAATAAAACAAAAATCATGTTCGGCTCTTACCAGCAAAATTAGTCAATGAACTGTTTTGTCATCTATATCACCCTTTTTAGGGTTCCGTAGTAAAATTGCAAAAACGGGACCCTTATAGATTCGTACTCGTACTGTCTGTCCGTCCGTATGTCACAGCCAGTTTATTCCGAAACTATAAGAGCTACATTATTGAAATTTGGTGCGTAGATGTATTCTGTAAACCGCATTAAGAAAGGCAAAATATTTTTTTTCATCAAACCTATACATGTGAGGTGTCTATGGATAGGTATTTTAAAATGATATTTAGGTTTCTAATATAATTTTTTTCATGTTCTTTTTGTTTTTTTTTTATTTTACGTAGGTACACAAGCCTTGTCCTAACAATACCAAAATACATAAAATCAAGAAACATCCAATTTGGTGCAGTCGTTCGGAACTTATGGGGGCACATACATTTCGAAGATCCATTACATACATAAATTGGATAGCACAAAATATTGGCAGCGTTTTACAGAGCAAGTCTTATAGAGTCATACAGAGCGATTGGCCTCCAATTTCATAGTGTGAACGGTTAAAATATTGGCTTTTGCTTTCCTTAGAAAAAAAAATCTTCTCTAAGTGTCATTGCCTTCTAGTGAATAATAGTCAAGCCAAAAATCCAAAAAAAGGGAAATCACTCGTGTTTTTTATGTAGTTTTATGGTACCTACTAGAATTAAGCAACGTTAGTCACGAGCAAGTATTAGATGGGTTACCGTCCCCCTATCATCATCACGACGATAAGAATGCTCTTATCATTGAATGATTACAGAAGTGTATAATACCTAATGATATTATTGCAAAACAAAATTCTAATGTGTCATTGTTCGAAAAATATTATAAACACAATCCTACTAATATTATAAATGCGAATATAATATGTTGTATAGCAAGGGAGCAACCATTTTTCGCTTCAGCGACACCGTGTTCTATCCTGCCGAATAACAAGCGAAGCTCTGGCAACCGACAGGTGGCGGGTATAACCATCACAAATGAAGGCACTATAAGAGAGGTAGGGCATAGCGAATCTTCGCTCGAATTGAGCTGCCCGTCCGAGGAAGGACCTCCACCCTATAGAATACCGCAGCCAAATGACCTCCGGGTCGTGTTTCTGCTGGTGAGTAGGGTCTCCGAAGCTCGTGGGGGGTTAGGGTTGGGTCGGCATGGCAGTGGCAACTGACAGGTAACTAACCAGTTACTTGCCAGTTGTCACAGCGACTTGGGCTTCTCTTTCGCTTTCCATCAGGCGTAGGGAAACCTTTATGTCGAGCTATTATATAAAAAAAGGCGTAGTTAAAGGCTTTACCCTTAATAGCTAGGCAGGTGGGTTGGCGATCGCCAGGCGTAGCTTTGAGGAGCAGGAGTGAGCTCCGGTGACGCAGCTGCCTGTCATCGGCCTTACGCATTGGAGGTACATTCACTACATTGATATTAATACTGGCTGGCTCGATGGCTCGTTAGTTGTGACCTCTCTAGAGATATCTAAGTAAGTTTAGCAGTTGTCTAGCACCCATTTTTTTAAAGAGGGGAATGCATTAGGCACCTTCATGCCGTCTCCGGGGGGAGGCGGCATGGTGTGTGGGACTCACACCTCCCAAAAGGGAGGGCATACCCACTAAGCCCCCCTGTGTCGCCAGTGGGCAGCAAGTTGCAGGGACACGGGTAGCGCCGAAGCATACGGCCATATCCCTGCCTGCCCAGCACCCATAGTACAAGCTTCGGCTTAGTTTGGGGCTAGATGGCTATGTGTGGCCCAGCGTGGCATGTAAAAAAAAGTATCTAAGTAAGTTTATCAGTTGACTAACACTCATAGTACAAGCTTCGGCTTAGTTTGCGGCTAGATAACTATGTGTGGCCCAGCGTGGCATGTCTTGGGTTATAAATAAACCAAGCCATTTCGAATAATACATTTATCAATGCTCACCAGCTACGCATTTCTTAATAGCCAACAATAATTCAAATGGTTAAACGTTAATCTATTCTTGAATGAATAAGTACTTATACATCTTTATTGCGCAGGCAGGTACCACAATCAATTTATTTTAAAGACGAAACATTGAATATTTTACTGTGAAGCACATGACTAATGAAATACGAGTTTCTTCTTATTTTCACTATTTGGTAGTATGATACCTCCTGCGTACTTCGTGAAATCTTTTTGAATCCAAATCGCACTCTTAATAATATAACGACGTAACAAAATTGAAAAAAGGAATAGTTAAGCAAAATAGCAATTTAGACGCAATTAAATACCACAGGCTGATGACGGGCAGTAGCGTCAACGGAGCGAGAAGCTACGATGAAGCTGCGATCGCCAATCCGCTTCCCCAGCGTGGCAATTATGGGCAAATCCTTCAGATGTTTAACCAAAATGGCAAGAGAGGGTTGTCTCCAGCAGGGGCCTGCGATAGGCTGATGATGATGATTATATTTTCACAGGCTCGGATTGAATTCGGTTAAAACGTAGTGCAGAACCGCTCTAAGGGATCTATTGTAGAGGCGAGAATCTTCCGCTAACCCAACGGTCCGGTGATGATGACACGGCCGGCCTGGCTATCATCATAGTCATTTAGAAAAATAAAAAGGATTTTTTACAATTGTTGTCTATTTTATGAAATAGGGGACAGACGAGCAAGCGTTTCACCTGATGGTCCTGGGAGTGAGAGCCTTCCGCTTCCCCAACAGTCCGGTGATGATGTCGGCCTGGGCATCATCGTAGTCATTTAGAAAAAAAAACCTGATGGTAAGTGATAACCGCCGCCCATGTTCATTTTTTATTTATTTTTTATTCAATAGGCGACAGACGAGATGGTAGGTAAGCAGGCGACACCGCCTATGTACACCCGAGTTCTGGGGTCGCTGCCGGCCTTTTAAATAGGAGTACGCTCATCATCATAGGAGTACATCTGCAACATCAGGAGTTACAGCTGCGCTGCCGGCCTTTAAGAAAGAGGTATGCTCTTGTTGTGTACAGATCGTGGTATAGATTGAAGATCCGAGTACGATAGAAGAGTAAATAATGATCATGTGACATGGTCTTATTAGCTTTTTGTATTAGCGTTTGCATTGTCTCATTTTCTAGTATTTATACAGTTTCTACGTATTTGTACTTACATTTCTAATTAACTACCTATATTCTCATTATGTGCAAGCAACAATGAAAGCACACGTGTTTTAACGGACTTAAAAAATTTGAGGTTGTATTTAAGTCTAGAATGTAAGATTTTATTTACTTCAGAAATTCACCCATCCTTAAAGATATGAGCAAGGCAGTGCATAACTGTCTAGCTAGTCGGAGTGTAATCAAGTCAGGATCTGGTGGTGGAAGATTCCAAGGAAAACTTCCTTTGTTTACTGTGAGGCAATTTCAACTATACCAATATGGTATACTTACTTTACATATAAATTGGTACTTGACTTAAAGATAAGTTAGAACGGTCGATTAGATTACAATCAATTGTTCTATGAGCATTTGTTATAAGTAAACACTGCTTATGTTTCATCACATCACGTTTTAATGACATATATTGCAGGATGACATTGAGAATGTTTTCCAATATATGATTTAGTATTTGCTGGTTGTAGCTTCAACAAACAGATAGTTATACGTCTTGGTTATCCTGGTTAAGATTAGGAATGAATATATCAGACGAAGTCTGAAAGTAGTGTCTGTGACAGAAAAGTTAAGGAGTAGCAGATTAGCAACGTTTGGGCACATTATGTGGAGGGATGAAAGGCATGTAACGAGACGAGTATTGAGTATGAATGTGCAAGGATATAGAGGAAGGGGAAGGCCGAAAAAGGAATGGATGAACTGGTGCGAGTGTCGAGATGACGGCTGATAGAGAAGAGTAGAAGTAGAAAACATGTTGTGTCGACCCCACTTAGAGGGAAAAAGGCAAGAGAATGATGATATCCAAAAAAATCCCTTTGAGAGCATTTTGTTATAGTTGAGAATTTCAACGAATACATGTACGACATTGTCGAAAAGAGGTAGGGCATAGCGAATCTTCGCTCGAATTGAGCTGCCCGTCCGGGGAAGGACCTCCACCCTATAAAATACCACAGCCAAATGACCTTCGGGTCGTGTTTCTGCTGGTGAGTAGGGTGTCGGAGCTCGTGGGGGGTTAGGGTTGGGCCGGCATGGCAGTGGCAACTGACAGGTAACTGACCAGTTACTTGCCAGTTGTCACAGCGACTTGGGCCTCTCTTTCGCTTTCCATCAGGCGTAGGGAAGCCATTATGTCGAGCCACTATAAAAAATTTTTGTTAGAAACAGACTTTGTATAGGAATCTGGTTGCTTGAATCCAAAAAAAAATACTGCAACAAATCCCTTTGAAAACAAACTCCAGTTGAGAATTCCTACTAATCTTACAGTTTGCACGGCTTTGCCAAGACTATGAGATGCCGGCAGTACATAGAATTTCTCTTATGTAAATGTTACATACATAAATCCTTTACAAATAACGCAATACCAACTGGCGTCGGATACAATCGTTTATTTACATAGTATTTCATACAATTTGCGTCACGATAGCACTTCACGTAGTTCATGAGTATATTGAACATAATGCGAATGTTTTTTTTTCATTGGGTACTGTTTTTACGTTATTAGGTCACCTCAGTACAAATCAATAAATTGATTACAAATCAACCATTTTAATAACCTTATTTAAGAAAGAAAGAAAGAAATAATGATTATTTGGGTACCCAAAAATACACAGTAGCACAATTAAATTTGAATAGCATATAGAGAGTATCTAAATGGTATAACCTTATTTAAGAAAGAAAGGAAGAAATAATGTTTATTTGGGTACCCAAAAATACACAGTAGCACAATTAAATTTGAATAGTATATAGAGAGTATCTAAAAGGTCTCCGCTCAGCATATGTCGCGGTGCTATTACTAACTTACACCGACGAAAGTTGTGTGCCTGGATCGTAGCAAATGGGAGGACATGGTCTCTGCCTACCCCTCTGGGAGAAAGGAGTGACGTTATGTATGTATGTATTTAAAATCTAAGTAAGTTTATTAATTGTCTAGTACCCATAGTACAAGCTCGGCTTAGTTTGGGGCTAGATGGCGGATGTGTGACCCAGCGTGGCATGTCTTGGTGATTTATTTATTTACAAAAAGTTGTTTGGTCTCGAATCAAAAATAAAGATAGATGATAAAATTGACAGCGGTGGATAAACCTCAACTGTCACGAAATGGGTATATTTGTCGCCATTATTGGCTTAATCTTGATGTGCCATTTTTATCCGACTTCAAAAAAGGAAGAGGATTTTTTTATTACCACACACCATGTATCTCTAACAATTGTGAACCGATTTGAAAAAGTATTTTTATATTGGATGTAATTGGTCCCCTTGTCACGTAATTGAAGTCGTTTTTTTTGTTAATTTGCGTACATCAGTGCTTTAGGAGTCAGCGCCTAGAAACGCAACACCATTTCCTTCCGACTCCCTCGGAGTTGCAGTTTCTATGGGCTGAAGTGATCACTTACCATCAAGTGACCTTCAGGCTCGTTTGCTCTCTCTCTGTAGTAAAGAAAAAACTCGAAAACAAGCCAGTCATACGTAACCAGTTACATAAAAAATAGCCAAGTCGCGTCAGTAGTAGTTGTTTGTAGATATAATGTAGATACTTCGTATGATATAGCTATATAATTTATCAATTTGTCTATACACAGGCGTGACTTATTAATCTCGACACACGATAGTCGTATGTCGTAGTAAATTGATGGTTTTATTGTGACTGATATTTTATAATAAGGAGACATCGGCAGATGTTTTTGAAATAGACGTGAACGTCTCGAATGAATTCGAGAACAATTAGTCCCAGAAAAAGGGGGCTAAAAATACGAAACAGACCAGATTGAATTGTTTTATGAAAAAGTTTTGATAGTAACTTCACGATGAAAAATATTAGTGACTAATCCTTCATAGCAAATTAACTTAATTATCATCATTGAGGACTTTTAGAAAGAGCTAGTAAATTTTTCTGTAAAATAAATGGGGCATAAAATTCGAACTAAATTACTAAATTGACCCTTTACGGTAATAAGGTACCTACATAATGTGTAATGAATGAATGGTAAAGTGTTGACATCGTACACTTCAGCAGATGAATAATGGCATTTTTAAGCAATTGATAAAAACCTATATAGGAATTAAAAAGAAAGTAATGTGTAGTCAATATGATTCTTAATAAGGTCAAGTCATAATATTTTCTCTGTTATCTTCATAAAATATGCGTTTCATTCAGAAGGTTATTTCAATTCGTCGTACCTACCTATTTCGTTTTTATCGCTAAAAGATATAATTAGAAAACAAACTTATCATTTATCATCAGATGTATAGTTTTATTACGAAATTTTATAAAGATTACCAACTAAACGTTATAAAAGAATTTTGTTTTTATTGTGAAATAAGGTATTATAATGCGAGATCTGCTTTTTGTAAAACCGGTTGTTACCTATATGGACGTATGCTAATGGATGCATAGATAAAAATTTACGAGTCATTCAAACAGGTAATATTTAGGATGCAGAAATTCATTCTAAAAAGGTTAGGTACAAGTAGTTACTTTTTGTTATAAAGTTACTTAGTTATTAAAAACTTAATGATTTTAAACACTTTTGTTCTGAAAAGTAAAAGAGATATAAAATAAACTTGTTCAGGGTTGTAATTTATTTTTTTGGTTCACATTAGACTATAAAACAGTAATGGTTGGTTAATAAAAGTTCAAAAAGATACTTCCTACTTACATTAAACATTTCCTTTGCAGAAAACTCCAAACCAAACAGTTACGTTCTTAAAAACCACAAACAAATCTCGTTTCATCTGTTTAACATTCACACTATACTATAATAATCTCCAATTAAATACACCGAGCACTAATGTCAAACTTATATTAACAGTATTATTTACACTGCACAGCACTTTGTAATGTTTTGCGGTACGTATTTAAATATATTCCGGCGAGTTTCAAGATTCGCGCGGTCGAGTACCGCTGAAGCGACGCGCCGTCGACATGGCTACGATACAACTGTGGATCGGATGTGATGCGGCGGGCGATGCGCCACAATGGAACTTAGAACAGTGAACTGTTTCAATATTTGCCGACGCGATTTTTATAGCAATAGATTAGATTTTGTGTGGATTGTTTTTTTTATTTGTCATTTTAGTAAAGGTTATGTAAACCTGCGAACTGGGTCGACGATAAAAGAGCATAAATTCTAACATACTGAATTTAATTGTGTATGATAAATTTATGAATAAAATAAAATAGGTTTCTAAAAAGTCAACTGAAATACGTTTATTAATGTTCAGTTGTAAAATTTATTCATCAAGTTGTGGCGATATGACGGAGAGACGACATATAAATATTTTGTTGATCTGGAAAGAAGATTTCTTTCTTGCTTAATAAGCTTTACATACTACAATAGTATCGCAATCTTTACAAAATAATAATTTTCATTTCAGTCGTTTCAATCATTAAAAGTTCTAAAATTGCTTTATCATTGATTTTCTTTTATTCACATTAATGATTAAGTTATAGCATTTTGTTTTTTACACACTTACCTACTTACATTTATATCGTAAAATATAGAGCCAGAACCAACGTGACGTATTAACAAAATTACTATTTGCCCTTGGTTGCATTTTCCTAACACATTTAGTATTCTTAAAGTTATTTTACTCACTTGCGTAGTACTTCGTCTCCGCTTCACTGCTCCCACTCCTTTACTGTGCCCGTAGTTCGGTAGCCACACCTGTAGCCAACGAAATTTTGATATTTTCAACCCTGTTATCTGATTAATTATCTTCCATAGTTTTACTTTACCGATTTGTTGAATTTGTTGACAATCGGTTTGCACTTCGTCAATCGAGTTTCTAATTGTAAGGAGTTATTCGAGTTGAGACTGGAAAACTTTTGTCTTTGAGAGTGCTACAGCGATGTAACTTTGAAACGTTCTTATCAAAAAGCTGTTCAGATTCCAAACTGTCTGATCTGATAATTTCTTACAGGAATTCTTGTGAGAGATATTTTGGCTGTCCCTAACTCCTGAATACTTTGATATGGCTTTTAAATTTTATACAATGCTAGAAGATCGCCTACATCACAGGTCAGGTCACACCTACACTATTTTCCATAAGAAATAATCTATGATATATTTACTTTACATCTTAACTTAATATTATAAAGCTGAAGAGTTTGTTTGTTTGAACGCGCTAATCTCAGGAACTACTGGTCCGAATTGAAAAATTCTCTTTGTGTTGAATAGACCATTTATCGAGGAAGGCTTTAGGCTATATAACATCACGTTGCAACTATTAGGAGCGAAGAAATAATGGAAAATGTAAAAAAAAAACGGGGTGAAATAACTATTCCACGCGGACGAAGGCGCGAGCACATTTAGTAATTAATGATCTTTTTAATGCTCAAAATCACTTTTAATGTTAATAATAAGTTAGCAATTATAGATATATCAAGGATAACTCATGTGTGTGTATGTATTTATATTCTATTTAGGTACATAATATTAAAAATAAAACAATTAACATATTGCGCTTTAATTTAAATTTATGCGTTTTTTCTTGACAAAAAGAAAACATAATAAAGCAAAGCTTTTCACATAAAAGTTTCCTGCTCGTAAAATGTATAAAAATATTTATTAATACCTAGGTACAATTTAAATGCACAAAAAAGAGTTACCTAATTGATAATCTCTTTTAAACAGAAATATTTTTAACCACTGTCCAATTTTTTTCCGAGTATCGTAAATAGAATTGCAAAAAAATTTTGGTCATATTTCACAACAAATTCATTTTCCCGTACCAATTATAAAGTTTGCATGATTTGACAGCGTTCATTTCGCTCCAAGTGCTTAACTAAATTATTGTAACTAAAGGAATGAGTAAAGTCTTAAAAATAGTTTAACAGTAACATTAGTCTAACCTTCACCCCTTCTCTAAAAGTAGCTCAAAAATAATGACATAATCCATCCGACCCCACAATTTGTCCTCCGCGTTTACCTAAGTACCTTTTAATGTACTTTTTAATAAAGTCTACGGGAAATTCATTTTTCATGTTATTTCAACGTCCACCCATTAATGCTTTAACTACACAACAAGATAAGCTACTGAAAGTGTTTCCGTGTGGCTCCCGGATTTAGAATATAACCACCCGTCGAAAACCAGCGTCGGGGCGCGCCCGCGCCGCGACTTATGCTGAGTGACAGCCATTTTGGATGCATAATATTGTTTTTTATGTGAAGTTTTTTTTTTAAGTATTAATAAGTTTTATGTTCCAAATAAAAATTATTTCATTCATTCATTCATTCAGTAGGGGAGACCGGGTACAAAAGTAACGGCGGGTCGAAAGTAACAAAGGCTCTGTGTCCTGACTATCACCTGAAGGCGGCAAAGCGACCTTTCGCCCATTGGATAAATCTAGAGAGCATTTGTTACTTTCGACCCGCTGTTACTTTTGTACCCGGTCTCCCCTAGGCGAACTGTTAGCGGCCAACTGATAGGAACAACGTATCGATTTAGCACGCGCTTCCAAATATTTGAAATAGCTGTGCTCGCGACTTCGTCCGCGTGGAATAGTTATTATTTCCCCGTTTTTTTTTACATTATCCATTATTTCTTCGCTCCTAATGTTGCAGCGTGATGTTATATAGCCTAAAGCCTTCCTCGATAAATGGTCTATTCAACACAAAAAGATTTTTTTAATTAGTTCCTGAGATTAGCGCGTTCAAACAAACAAACTCTTCAGCTTTATAATATTAGTTAATATGGAGTGTCCACAGTCTGCTAGTTTTGCGCTCACTGTACGCAGTTTGCAGCGTTACGCGCGCTGACTGTCTCAGCAAGCGGCAACTCCCACCGAAACCTTACCAGTTTGCTTGCGACGCACGGAAATTGATTTGAGTTTGCAGCTAACTCAAATTTCAGTTTGCCACAAATTGACTCACTCAGTCAGTCGCTACCAGTTTGCCTACTGGGGACACAGCCTAAGCGCAAATACAACCTACTACGGTCACCAACCCGCCTGCTAATTGTGGTGACTAAGGCAAATCCCCCCAAATACCAATTTATCATTGGGGGAGGTCTATGTCTCGCAGTAGGTACACGTCTGAAGGCTGATGATAAAGGAAAATTTGACGGAAAGTTAGTTATTAAATTATCTGAAAGAATTCACTTCTTTATTTTAATTGGCAGTTCATCAAATCGAGTTGAGGTATTTGGAACAGATCCAGAATTTAATTGAAGGTTGAAAAGAGCATCTTCATATCGATTATTTTCTATGATAACTTGAATCTATCGTAGTAATCCTAGTATGATCACGTAATTGACTTTCGTCATCATCATCATCATCATATTCAGCAATAAGTTGTCAAGTGCAGGACATAAGGTCTGTTTTTGGAATTAGTCGGTGCCGCGGTGTAGAGTTTTCTTACAGGGCGGCATAGCGGTGTGTTGGTTTTATTTATATTTTGTTGGATATTTTTTTTTTATATAGTAGGTAAGTGATCAATCACTTCAGCCCATAAGTAGACATCGCAACACAAGGGGAGTCAGAGGTGCTTTGATGGCTCTTGTAGAACCCGGTACACTTTCAGGGTCTATAATGATCTAACTTACCTATAACATTTTGTAATATTTAGGCTTCCTTCAGATTGACGTTTAACCGCCATCAAACCGCCGTCAAACCGCTACCCCTGTTCACACTACGAACGCGGCGGGGCGCGGCGTTCAAACTGCGGTTTGGCGGTTGATCCGCTACCCCTATTCACGCTATCGGCGGCGGCGGCCGCGTTTTGACATCGGCGGGCTAGGGCTACTCTATAATCAAATTGTGAATATCGATGAAAGTAGAAGACAAATGCCCATCGCGAATCTTACATATGCAAAGTAAGCGTATCTGCACTACGTAGTGTCACTAGGAAAATAACTTAGTGCCGACGTAAGTTCTTTAGTGTAGGTACTCTCGTAATTAATGGTTCACAATTGGTGGGCAGCAATACTATCCATATTTTGGGTAAAATTTTCAGCTACTAAATATTTTTAGCTAGAAGATATACTCTACCACAAGTCAATGTCGCAAAATTTCATATTCATTAATTCTAAAGAGGTTTGCTCTTGTCGGGTGAGCAATATCCACCACTCCCTGAACTCCGCCAGTGCCTTCAACTCCCATTACGTAAAACAGTATTCGAAGGTAATATAGAATAGGAAAGAAAGGATGAGAGAGGCCACGACGACCATTACACAACAGCTAAGGAGAAAGTTATTTAACTATTTTCTAAGTGATAATAATGGCCCGTTTGCACTATAAAAAAAATTACCATTCTTTACTCTTTGTCGAAATATTTTCTCAAGAAACTATCCATTTCCATTTAAAATTATTTTACTTTTCAGCTTATTATATTTAGATATTATCGAAACTTTAATAGCACTATACCTCCATCACTAGCTAGTGACATTTCTTCTTCTGTTTTATAGAACGTAACTTTACACGGTTAAAATAAAATATGAAACAAATTTATTTGAATTTATAAATTATGGTGGAAAATATAAGTACACGATGAGGCCACACTAATTATTTAGAAATGGTTATTAAACTATGGATACATTTTTAGTTAGCATTTTTCTATACCAAAAATCAAATATTATTTTCTATGAAATACGAAATAATGGAAATCTGAACATGATTAATTCATGAATACTTATATCTACCTTATTTATGTGGCTTTAGGGAAAGGATTATATTAGGATTAAGCTTCTTACCACTTTATTCTTGTGAAATTAAAGATAGGTTTATATTGTAAGCGTTGAATATTATTATATTCGCGGATCATTCTACGTAAACCATTACTGTAACAAGTGAATGCAACAACATTAAAAATATTGTTGTAATTGCTAAATTTGTGTTTTTTTAATTTTATTATTAAATAAACATAAAAAAATATGTATTACTACTAAATTAACTCTTATTAAGTCTAATTCCTATTAAAATCAGGACAGTCAGTTCTTTTAACAGTCCTGGATGTAAACTTGAGTGAAACGTCCTCCTTGTCTCCGATATACTCTCTTGCGTCTATCGTAGCAAAAGAGGCACATTTTCGTCTCGTCTGAGAATACTACAACCCTCCCTTGGTCAAGAGTCCAATCAACATGGTCGCGAGCAAATTACAAGCGACTTGTCGATGGGCTGCTGTTAATTTTGGACCCCTAGCAGCTCTGTGCACCGTGATGTTCTCCTCCCTCAGTCTTCGCCTGTGTCTACAGACACTCACGGTTCTTCTGCGTGCTGTCTGAAGCTGCCTGTTGTACCTCAATGACATTTGAGAACCGATTTCATAAACACATTGAAACAAGAAAGCAGTCCTGTCTGTCCGAGTTGCAGCGAAATCTACCTGATCCTTGTCTATAAATGTAGCCACCGGTCTCCAGGAACCGCTGGCAAAACTTTACAAATCGAAAAACGGTTTGAGTTCAGTTGCCAACCACCATCACCCCACCGCATACCCGATTGAAGCAGTGCCCTCACTTGAGCAGCTTCATCAAGTGTGGTATCCATGTTCAAGCTGTGTTTCTTATTACACATCTTTTATTGTGTCCTCATAAACTTGTTTGTTAGCGAAAACCCCCAATTGAACCGTTATCGACCCTGTGAGATTTGTTTGTGTGCGCGTCGACGATGGCACCGACATGACTGATGTGTACTTCTCCAATTGAAAGTACCAGGAGTGCATAATCACATAGGAAGTTTAAATTATTCAATTCCTATTCAAGAAGCATTGTAATATTTGATAAGAATGTCTTTAAGTATTGTGGGAACGAAAACTCCCATTAGATCTACCGTAAAAACAGGTAGTAGAATACAACATAATACATCATAATTTTAGTATGAAGTAAGTAAATACAATAATTCTTTTTTTTCGCAACGCGCTTCAAAAATGGTTACGTTCTATTAGTAGATACGTAATTGTTTTATTTTTAGTGTTGTTACAATTTAATCGTTACGCTAATGGATCATAATGATTAATCGATATGTGGATAGTACAAATTGTAATCAGCATTGGACACCAGAAAGTTAAACGATCACTAGGAATCGTTTATAATTTGCTGTTCGCTTTAGACAATTGTGACAACTGTATTAAATGTGAGTTTATGAAATTTATTTCTTAAGTGAAGATGTTATTATAGATAAAAATACGATAATATTATGATTTAATCAAAACTTAACTTTTGTAGAAATATTTGAAGTTTGTAGACGTCAATAAACTTCTCATTTGCAATCAATTTAGTACTCATGGCTCTCAAATAAGTTAAATTGTACTTCTTCTTAAGGTGACCAGAAAGTAATATAGAACAGTAAACAGTCGTGTATCCTATTCCCAAAAACAGAGTTATTAAGGTCACACATAAATTATCTTTAAAGCGATTATTGATGTTTAGATTGTAAAATCATTTGGTACTTGAATCGATTTATTCTCACTAAAGAATCAACTATTATCTATAGCCGACCATCGATCTACAACACTACCAGCTGCCGAACCGCAAAACCGCGACCGCTAGTGTGAACACCTCGGCCGTTTTGCGGTTGATCGGCGGTCGATTTGCGGTAGCCGCCGGGCGGATCAACCGCTAGTGTGAACGAAAATAAACGCTAGTATGAACAGGCGCTTATGTATCTACATTATAGATGCAATAAATGATTTAGTATTGAGAAGGCTCCATTTTTTTACTCTTTTGGTGTGTCGCAGCTTAAATGTATAGCTTGTGGCCGGTAATCAAACCGTTGATTTCCATGTGATTATTGGGCTAATTCGTGTGTTAATATTCACATCGCATGTGTTTTATTACGTTCACATACGTATTGAACAGATTGGGGATTTTGTTTTGACGTACACTGTTTATGTAATTAGAATGGAATATAATAGAAAAACGTTTATGAAAGTCATACACGTCATACATGAACGCAAGAGAAAAGAATTTAATCGTGATACTAAAGGAACCATTACGATACCACCAAACGATTATGGGTATATCCTCCAGACGTTTGTCTTGAGTGGCGAACAGTTGGAGGGGCCTACATCCAGCAGTGGACTGTAATAGGCTCCAGCCAGAGCCTCGTTCGTTATTCAGCAGGATGCACCACGGGCAAGTGAGGATGGCTTGGAGCGAAAAGGTGATAGGTCGCTCCCTTACATCCCGACCGATTCATTATTCTAGACAGACGTAATTTAACTAACCTGCTTGTTTAGTGATAAACCAATTCGGCCACTGCTCGCTAGATAAAATAACGCAGCGAGCCTGTGTTGTGCGGTTTTGTAAATAGACGGACCCGTAATTTTGAGCTGTACAAATTAATGCGGCGTGCACACGGTGTTGCCAGCCAATAGGCCTGTTTCCGTAAAAAATGTAATTAGTCCGTCTTTTAAATTGTTCAAAAATAAAAGACACGTATTTTTTCATTTGTAAATTAGACCAAAAATGACAAAGATATAGCCCATTAAAATTACGCGTGACGTCACATAGTGGGAGTATTTTCGCCACTAAGTAACGTCAAAGACCCCCATTCCTAAATTTTGATGCCTTGTATCTTTGTTATTTTTTGTTTAAATGAAAAAAGGAAAAATACGGTCTAATATCTTTTTATAATCTAAAATACGGACTAAATATAATGTAGTTATTTTGACCCTGGAAGCACCCCCATTGGAATATTAGCTACAAATCGTACAAACCAACAATGACGTTTTACTAAAGCTAAACGAAATGTCACTTTTGACGTCGTTTTTTTGACATTATAATAATTATAAATAAAATTAAATTAGGAGCGTTGTCATTAAAAAAAAATTATTTTAATGACAACGCTCCTAAGTCAATGTCAACAACTCAAAACATCCTTGTCAAAACATGTACAAGTGTAGGACCAAATTCGGCGAGAATAGCTCTCTCCGATTGCGTCTAACCTATAATAATCATCGGATTGTGATAGGAAAGAAATTAAGGAATGAGACATAGAAAGAGTTTTTAGGTAGAGTAAGGGACTGGCCTATCATCTTTTCGCTCCAAGACAACCTCACCTGCCCGTGGAGCATCATGCCGAATATCAAACAGGGCGCTGACAACCGACTGGTGGCGGTATAATCATCACAATTGAAGGCAGATTGATGACCGGTAGAAGCTACGCCCTGCGATCGCCAACCCGCCTGCCCATTGCACAAAACACAAATATTACAGGAAAACACACTACAAACTTATGACACAGTACAAATTGATGATGGCAAATTAAGCGGGCTTATCGCTATTAGCGATCTCTTCCAATATCATATGTCTTATGTGTGGAATCAGAATAAAAAAAAAGTTACTTTTTTCCTACGCCTGATGAAAAGCGAATGACAAGCCCAAGTCGCTGTGACAACGGGCAAGTAACTGGTCAAGTTACCTTTCATTTGCCACCGTCATACCGGCCCAATGCAAACCCCCCACGAGCTCCGGAAACCCTACTCACCGGCAGATTCACGACCCAGAGGTCATTTGGTTGCGGTATTCTATAGGATGGAGGTCCTTACCACGGGCAGCTCAATTCGAGCGAAGATTCGCTATTCTCTACCTCCCTTACTAAGTAAATTAGATATGAGTGTTGTTGAAAATAGCATTATGCTGGCAACATTATAGGCAGCTGGTCAGATTATACACGGTATTACAAGCGCATTTCGGTCTGTGCCCGCAATTCAGAATTTAACGGTTAAAGTTAGAAAACGTTGCATACGTTGATTAGTCTATCTCGGAATTGTATGAAATTATTCTGTATTGGATTTGTGCATGTGCAGTGAAATATGTAAATATGGCACAGGCAAAAACAAAACAATATGTGAAGTTTGTATAATTAGTTTCCTCTGAAGTTTGTTTGGGAGAGACTGTTTCTAGTGTATGGCCGCCTAAATTGTACTATGTAATTGCAATGTGTCATGTATTTGTGAAATAAAGAAAGAAAGAAAATATGTTTATTCTTTTTTTTTTATAGTGGTTCGACATAATGGCTTCCCTTCGCCTGATGGAAAGCGAAAGAGAAGCCCTTATAGAATTATAATTTCTAGCGTTTTAATTGGCTAGTGGCCTGTCAGTGACCTGTCAGTCACTATTTTCTTAACGCGAATGAACTATAGTCGCTGTGACAACTGACAAGTAACTGGTCAGTTACCTGTCAGATGTCACCGCCATGCCGGCCCAATCCTACCCCCCACGAGCTCCGGAAACCCTACTCACTGGCAGAAACACGACCCAGAGGTCATTTGACTGCGGTATTCTATAGGGTGGAGGTCCTTCCCCGGACGGGCGGCTCAATTCGAGCGAAGATTCGCTATGCCCTACCTCTCTTCTATTTTGATCCTTGTATACCAGATATCCTCTATTACCATCTGTGATGCGTTGCCTGCCTTTGAGAAATTTGTAGGCTCGATTTTTGAAGGCCTCTAGGTCGTCACCCCCTATTTCACTGAATTAATAAGTTTATGGCTTTCAAAATGACAAAATTACACCAAATACCTATATATCACTAGATCCTATTACTGTGATAAAAAGCAATAAAACAAACCGACCATGCGACCCGTGCAACCCGCCAAAGAATCATACCTGTTCAATTTCTCAACGATTGCATTCTTCGGATTTCAAAACGATTCTGGAGTGTTGCCAAAGAGTTACAAACTATAGGAACGAATCTCGACCGAATAAGGTAAAGAGAACAAATTAGGAGGTCGTTAAAGGGGGTACCGCTACGAAATGCAGGAGTAGCTAGAAAGAGCGGAGATGCATTTTGCGGCAAGCAAAGTACGATTTATTTCATTTGGGAAGTAGTTAAGTGCTTACTGGGTGCTTGAAGTTAATAGTAAAATTTTATAGCAGCTGAGTAAGCTTGGGAATCTGACACTAAGAAATCTAAGAATTTGATATGTTAATAAGTCTACGAATGTCTGTTTCTTTTGAACGAATAACAGACGATTGTGGCGGATTCGGAAACTGAACTCACTTGCCCGTGGTGCATCCTGCTGAATAACAGACAAGGTCCTGGTAACCGATTGAAGGAGGTATAACTATCACAATTGAAGGCGTAGCTAAATACCACAGGCCGATGACGGGCAGCAGCGTCACCGGAGCGAGATCTCTGCGATCGCCAACCCACCTGCCCAGCGTGCCGATTAAAGGTATAGCCTGCAGATGTTTGCCCAAAGTGGCGAACAACTAGAGAGGCCTATGCCACCAGTGGACAATAGGCTGATGATAATGATTGGGCTGTTCGAAATGCACTGTCCAATCGCGGATGTTATGCAACCAGGATTTCTTCCTTCGACCATAATCAGCTGCAAGAGATTATATATATCGTGGCTGAACACCTCAGTCTCACAAACCACTGCTGGACATTGACCTCTCCAATTCTTTGCCACTTAGATCGACTTTAGGCTTCTCGCATCCAGCACAGTGGCTGAACACATGTCCCAGATAAACATCTATTGTTCTCTTGATGGTCTGTATTCATCATCATCAGCCCGTATCAGTCCACTGATGGACATATGCCTCTGCTAATGTTCCTGAAACCTATATTAGTTGTCTCTATTCTCCAGCCCGAAGAAGCACTTTAGCATTTTCAGCAGCTAAGGATTCTATTCTAGTTATCTATACGATAATGGTTCCCCAGTACTTATCAGCCAGCAAAGTGCATTCTAAATAGCGTATTATGCGCAGTCTTCAATCGTCGGAGCAAGCATCAATCACTCTCAAGCGCAGCTCTGGTATAAATCTAGTCTAGATTTAAACGAAGCACTTTCAGAATTTCTCAGCGGGAGCGCCTGAATTTTCAGGTAAACCTAGTTTGCAAGGAATTTTTCTTGTGTTGATGGAAAATCTTGATCTGGCGGTGATAGATGCATTTATTTAGCTAGATAAGCAAAGTGAATTTAAGCTCTGTAACCAATTTCTTTATACATAATACTAGCGACCCGCACTTGCTTCGCTTCGGGAAAAAAATTTCATTGGGCTGTATATTGGGCTTCTTAAAATCCCTAATCATTCCTAACAATAAAATATATAGCCTATATCACTCAGTGACAATCTCTTGATTTGTATTTGGATGATATTGGTTTTTTATCTTTTGCCTAAAGTGTATAGATGAACGGACAACACGTCGGACCATACTTAGAGATACGAGATACATAATCTCGTTCAAATGATTAGCCAGTCGCGTAACTAAATCTAGATCTAAAGCTGCGCCTGATCAAATCAATTGATACGGCCACTGGGGATTACCCAACACATACGGTTGATTGGATAATCTGCTTTGATGCAGGTACACAAGCGATTCGACGTAATATAGACTTAATAGCAGACTGGCCAAATACATTTTTTTTTATCTTAAATGGGTTTCCTCTTGACTGCGTTCCATTCTCCTGATGGTAACCGATATCGCAGTCTATGATGTAAATGTCACGCCTTTCTCCAGAGGGATAGGCAGAGACCACGTCCTTCCATTTGCTACGATCCTGGCACACAACTGTTGCTTCGTCCACATTAATCAATCTCTTCATACATGCTCGTCGGCATAAGGTATTTAGTATCTTTTATATTATTTTTTAGGACACTTTCTATTTGGTCATGGAATATCCTTCTAAGTCTTCCCCTTCCAACAGATCCATTCACGCTCTCGCTATATATTTTCTTTGTTAATCTACTTTCCTCCATCCTCTCTACATGACCAAACCATCTAAGCATACCTTTCTCAATCCTAGTCACTACATCTTCTTGCAAACCAAAAAGGGGCTTATCTATTATTTTGATACATATCTGTACAATACTATTTCACCTAGACAATGCTTATAGTATAAGCATACCTCAGTATTCATCGCGTGCGCATACTGTCAGTCAATTGACAGAGATCCCACGCCACTTATATTAGTATATGTACATCAATGTACATCCAACGCAGTCGTCAGGGCTAGTGAATCTGCGGCGGGTGTCAATTATCCGATCCCTCCGGTGCAAAGGGACAGGCCATCATTGACATATATATGTAACGCTCATTTTGTACGAGACTTGGTATGTGTCTATAAATAAATCTCTTACCTATTATATACCTAAGAGAGGTAGGGCATAGCGAATCTTCGCTCGAATTGAGCTGCCCGTCCGGGGAAGGACCTCCACCCTATAGAATACCGCAGCCAAATGACCTGCGGGTCGTGTTTCTGCTGGTGAGTTGGGTCTCCGGAGCTCGTGGGGGGTGTAAGGGTTGGGCCGGCATGGCAGTGGCAACTGACAGGTAACTAATCAGTTACTTGCCAGTTGTCACAGCGACTTGGGCTTCTCTTTCGCTTTCCATCAGGCGTAGGGAAGCCATTATGTCGAGCTACTATAAAAAAAAATATATTCTTCACGATTTATAGTAAGAATACTAGCCTGATTTTTTTTATATTCAAAATATTTTAATTTGATATTTGACTGGCCCATTTCATATTAATTGTGATACCTTCGTTGTTCAGTTACTCATAACATAAGTGCTCAAGCTACTCACTTTGGGATCGGAGCAATGTGTGCAATAATTATAAGTTTCCTATGTATAAATGTATTATTTATAAAAAACTACTAAGTAAGTTTACATTACAAGTTGTCTAGTACCCGTAGTACAAGCTTCAGCTTAGTTTGGGACTAGATGACGTGGAATGTCTTAATTTTATTTTATTAAATGGTTATTAAGCTTAATCTAGCGCATTTATTCGTTTTGAAATCTATCCAAAATATGAATTCCTTTTCTATCACATCTCCCGACCTTGCTATCACAAAACTCACATATACCATCAAAAAGGAAACGAACTTTCACAATCGACTTTGTAACTTAGATACGCGACGGAAAACGTTGTTTGCTCTTGTTCTGGTTAAAGTTGAACGTAGATAGAAAAGTTCTGACTAATAGCTGTTCTGTTGCAGTGTCATAACATCGCCAAAATCTTTGCTAAAGTTTCCAATGTGATATTCAATTTCGGTGACTCCGCGTATGAAAAATAAGTGAATAACAAAGTATTTAATAAGTAATGATACTGCCGTCCTATAGAAGGCGTAGCTAAATACCACAGGCCGATGACGGGCAGCAGCGTCACCGGATCAAGAAGCTACGGCCTGCGATCGCCAACCCGCCTGCCCAGCGTGGCGATTATGGGTATATCCTCCAGAAGTTTGCCCTAAGTGGCGAACAACTGGAGAGACCCATGTCCAGCAGTGGACTGCTATAGGCTGATGATGATGTAACGTAATTTTGTCTTCAGAAATATTTATTCTCAGCCATCTGGTTTCGCTTCTTTATTCATTATCACTCCCGCACCTTAAGTAGTCTATGAATTATTCAAACATAATCAAGACCTTTTATGCAATATTGAACTTTGCTTGCAGTTTTCAGTTAATTTTCTTTATACAAACTGTACGCTTATATGCAAAGTATCTTGTGTTAAAAAATTTAATCAACATTAATTTCAAAGCATTGGCTGGTTGGATTTTTGCAGGGTTTTCTGAATTCTCAAAATGTTAATAATAATCCGTTGGAGTTTAAATGATGGTTGAGAATGTAAGCGAGCGGTCCATCACCTTTTCGCTCCAAGCCACCTTCACTTTTTATATGTTGCTATAGTTTTGATATACTATTGTTTTGAAGCCGATATAGTTACAGACCACCTGCGGCTGTGCGCAAATTATAGTTTTTTGTGGCTTCCCAGTGTTTTTGATTTGAGTCCACACCCTTGAAGCCAGCTCCAGCCGCAACACATTATACTTACAATTATTATTCAGGGCGTAGCGAAATACCACGGACCAATGACGGGCAGCAGCGTAACGGCATCCTTTTGGACGCTGTTGTAACACACTTAGTCTACTAAATCATCATTATCAGCATTTTGCGGTCCACTGCTGGACATAGGCCTTTCCTGTTGTACTTTGTTACAGATGATGAGTCGCTCCTATATTCGTTTATCAAAAGAAGTCATCATCATCATCAGCCTATTCCACTGTTGGACATAGGCCTCTCCAGTTATTCGCCACTTAGAGCAAACATCTGGAGGATATACCCATAATCGCCACGCCGGGCAGGCATGTTGGCGATCGCAGAAGATCAAAAGAAGCGTCCATTCCAAAACGCTTCCTCTTCTTCGCCCATCGTCACCCATATCTGTGCGAAACTGTAAAAGTAGAGGCGAAACATGTGTGGAAAAAGCTATGAAAAACATGACGCCTTTTACTTAAAGGCAAAAAAATCACAAAGACATTCTATAACTCCATTTGTTACCTCGCGTTCCTTGAATCCAAATCGCTATATCGGAACGTATTGTTGAGGGTGATTTTGGTACGATCTGATAACGGACTATTGTGGTATCGTGTTTTGTGTTCATCAATTTGTCGTAATCAAGGAGCGAATGACTGGTTCGTTTCAATGATTTCGGACGATAAGCGTCTTATACTGTTACAGTGAAAAAGATAATGTTTATGGCTAGAAATGTGAAAATATAAAGAAATTTGGCACACAATAATCTAAGATTCATGCGTCACCGAAGCGTGGAGCTACGCCCTACGAACGCTTACTCGCCTGTCCAGCGTGGCGATTATGGGCAAAGCTTCCAGATGTTTGCCCAAAGTGGCGAACAACTGAAGAGGCCTAGTCTAACAGTGGACAGGAATAAGCTGATGATGATGAATGTTGGATACGGTAGTGCGGATAGTGGTTATTTAAATTAAGTGCTGAATTTGCACATCATCATTATCATCATCCGCCTGTTAACGTACTTTGCTATGTCATATAGAGAGTTATGTTTAATCATATTAATTAAGTTTAATTAGTTTAAGAATTGCTGTCCTCGCACCTATTTGCAATACCCAAAAGGTGACTAAGTCATAAGTTCATACATTGTCATAACACCTGCACTGTACCTACACTTAGTAAGCAAATAAAGAAATTGAAATTGAAATGTAGGCCTTCTCAAAGACAATAGGGATGTTTCCAGGTTCAAAATAATTACATTTTATTTAGTCCGTATTTTAGATTATAAAAATATGTTTGACATGTATTTTTCCTTTTTTTATTTAAATAAAAAATAAGAAAGATACAAGGCATCAAAATGTACGAGTGGGGGTCTTTGATGTCACTAAGTGGCGAAAAAACTCCCACTCTTTGACGTCACGCATAATTTTAACGGGCTATATTTTTATCATTTTTGGTCTAATTTCCAAGTTCAAAAATACGTCTTTTATTTTTGAACAATCTAAAAGACGGACTAATTACATTTTTTACGGCAACAAGCCTATTGTCATATGGAGGGAATACCCTTAGTTACCACGCTTGGCAGGCAAGTTGATGACCGCAATACGTTTTATTTCCAGACCTCCCCTTGATAGTCTTGTACGACACCCATGCAATGAGATTGGGTGGTTCTATTCCACGAAAACCACACTATGATTTTTTTTTTAAACAAATAAATATCAGACAACGTCACATACATAGCTCCGATCCCAAAGTAAGTAGCTTAAGCACTTGTGTTATGGGTATCAGAACAACGAAGGTACCACAAATATATACTTAAATACAAATATAAACACCCAGACACGGAACAAACACAAGTGTTCATCACACGAATGTTTGTCCCGGGTGGGAATCGAACCCACGACCCTTGGTTCAGAAGGCCGGGGTCACTACCAATTGAGCCACCGAGCCAGTCTTTTACTTTTACAGAAATTACTTACTTAATGTAACGTTATACCAAAGTACATACATACATATATTTTGGTATCTATCTATTCTACAGAAAGAGCAATAATAATAACAACCCAAGCATACGGAAGGAAACCAGTTAATCCGTAATTTCCCCAGGATTAGTTTGATTACATTTCATTCTACACGAGGCCTCGATCCTCCGAGGCAGACTTATAAGAAAAGCTCTCGGTAATACATTTCCTTTGTATTGTGCGATGAAAAAACACTAACACTGCGCTTCAGTCGAGCGTATGACGGGACCCACATCACCCGAGTGTCGACTGGCAGACTAGTAATAAGGGATGCTTTAGGGGTAGCAATTATAGGGAAAATGTAATAAATTAATCAGACGATTCGAAGTAATCAACTTTATATTTATTTATAGTATAGAAACTGGTGGCGGTATAATCATTGAAGGCGTAGCTAATAACCACAGGCCGATGACGAGCAGTAGCCTCACTGGACCGAGAAGCTACGCCCTGCGATCGCCAACCTGCCTGCGCAGCGTGACAATTATAGGTAACTGGGAAGGCCTATGCCCAGCAGTGGAGAGGATACTGGCAATTATGGATAACTGGGATAGGCTGATGATGATGATAGTATAATAATAACATTTGTTATTGGGAGAGGCCTATGTCCAGCAGTGGACGCTTACAGGCTAATGTCAATGATGTTAGTGGCCTTCTGAAGCCTAATGGAAAACGTATGAGAGGCTCAAATGGAAGAGGACACGAATTTGGAAATGAAGAATTCAAACCTTTCAGAATGGAAGGTTATTCCCACTAAACTCTCCTGTGTCATAAGTGAGCAGCAAATAGCAGGAAAACGGGTGTTGCGTACCTGCCTGCTCTAGTCAGCGGCAGACGGCAAACACGTAACCGACTGAAATTCCATTCACATCATCTCGATGGCTGGAGATCCTTGACTGTATGTTTTATGAGGAACTTCTTGCCTCGCGCCTCGGTTTTGTGGAACCAACTTCCTGCGACAGTCTTTCCGAACAGCTACGACTTGGGAACCTTCAAGAAACGAGCGTATTCATATTTAAAAGGCCGGCAGCGACCCTAAACTCGGTTAAAGCTGCGGGTGTCCATGGGCGGTGTCGACTGCTTACCATCAGGCATCACACTTGCTCGTCTGCCGCCTCTCGCATAAAAAAAAGTAAAAAAACAGCCGGCACTCTTGGCCTGGGGAGGGCAAACACCCCCGAAGGACTTAGTGCAACGATGTGACTGCACTGACCACACTGTTACGACCTATTGAGTGAACTGCGCCCCACCACTCATGTAATGATTATACCTACTGCGAACATAAAGAACTCCTTCACAAAATTTGTATCTTATTATCCAGATTTCCCTTGTCGCCAGCCCTGAATAAGTATTTTCCGATAGGCCACTTGCTCTACACAATGTACGGGAGCCACTCGACGCCAAATTGTCGAGGGCTCTTTCAAATTTCATTCGAATCACGTGAATCGAAAACATCGGTGCTTAACGCAGCCTCGGATCCCTATGTTTAGATGTTACTTTAGAGTAGTTCCTTTTGTTTGAAAGGGAAGTTGGTGAGTGAATGAACGGATGAATGGATGTTGATTTGCGGATGTATCGTACAGAAGCTGTGAGTCGTAATGAATTGATATAAATCATTCATGAACGAAGGGTCATCAGGGATGTAAAGGAGCGACCTATCATCTTTTCGCTCCAAGCTAACCTCACCTGCCCGTAGTACTTACTGCCGAATAACAAACCAGGCGATGGCAACCGACTGGTGGCGGTATAACCATCACAATTTACGGCGTAGCTAAATACCACAGACCGATGACGGGCGGCAGCATCCTGCGATCGCCAATCCGTCTGCCCAGGCCTGGCGATTATGGTTATATCCTCCAGATGCTACAAATAAGGGATAGGCACACCACAAATAAGGGATATCTCGGTTGTGTGCCTCATCCCGCTAAGCGTACTCTTGCTACCACCAACCAACAAGACATTCATCATCATCCTAGCCTTTTTCCCGATTATATGAGGGTCGGCTTTCCAAACTGAGAGATTTGGCGAGGGCTAAGCTTTTACACAGAGCGACTGCCATCATTAGGGTAAGCTATACCCATTCCCAGTTAGGAGTCAGAGTTATGATCATCTCAGATATGATGTGACGACTGCTATCTGAGTTGGTAAAGATAGCACCCGGGACCAACAGCTTAACGTGCCTTCCGAAGCACGGAGGAAATCGGTGTCAAATTTTGGTTACCCATCATCGGATTGACCGCGCCAATGATTGCATAACGTTGCGATCATTGTTAAGCGTACAAGACCGCGGCGCCACCGAACCAACAAGACATTAACGGGTATAAAACACGCATACAAAAACGCTACCCTGAAAGATCCCAACCCGATACCCAAGTCGCATTACACCGCTTGCATGTTACATATGCACTTAAACTGACTATTAGCGTGGCTCCTTCCGTGTCTGGCGTTACTAAAGGCTGCGTGACCGAATGCACATTGCACGCTGCTTCAAATGAACGCTCATTTGCATAAACATTCCGAAAGCACAAGTGAGAAAGTGAATATTTAGAGTACGTACAGCTATGTAGTTTCGTTGATAGCTAGGGGGCCCATGGATTTGGGATTGTTAGGGATGTATGAGGAAAGTAGTTGTGGTCATTTGCAGTCGTGATTCACTGCTATAAGGCGAAAGAATTTCTATACTTACATCAGATGTTGATAAAACGAGACTCAAAAGCGAACGGCCCAATTATGACACTTATCGGTGCGGTGACGGATAATTGATACAAATCACCACCTCATGGCCTCTCGTGGTGGTCGGATGAGACACTAAGGGGGTTCTTGAGATTCAGCTCGTCAATCCGTAGCAGAGTTTAGCCGCCTGCCTGGCGACTACCGTACACACGACAAACACCCGTTAAGTGCTTTAAAATTGTTTGAGATATCTTTATCTAAACTTTTTATTATTATAACATTTTATTAAATTGCAATGTGTTTACGTAGCATGTTCAGGTAAAATCTTGCAACTCAATTTTCAAGCAGATACCTTCAACCGATCGATCTGACATTTCAATTTGGGTAACAATGCATATTTTACTTGGTTGAACTGAGATAGTTTTTTCCTCCACTGCTTCAATTTTTTATTTTCATTAGTATTAACTGCTTACTAAGTGGAACCTATGATTGGTTTTGCAATCTGTGATATAATTTTTATCAACTACCTATTACTCTGCAATGTCTCAATAAATCATTAATACCTACTGTGAGACGTCATTCTAAAATAACATGGCGGCATATCCAAGATGGCGGACCGATTATTTTTCTTCAAACCACAGTCACCGAAATAATGTTTCATTACAGCAAACCTTATTCACAGTATGCAAAACTACAGTAAAGATAATACTTAATTATTCCGTGGTAAGCGTGATAGACGTGTATTCGACCATCCCCGCCTTAGTTTCAAATGAATTAATGGTCAGTGCTTACCGAAATGTGGGAACTTGCTCGCTTTCGATCAAATACGGTCAGAAGTAATTTTCACTAGACGTTTTGGTTAAATAAGCGGTGCCAGTTTGGTAAATGATAACTTAAATATGTTTTTTATCAACCTATCGCAGTCCACTGCTGGACATTGGGCAAAACATCTGGAGGCATTCCCATAATTACTTCGCTTCGTAAAGCATTACTCCTTACGCCATAACTCAATATTAAGGTTACGAATATGAAATTTGAAGTTAAAGATGCGAGCAATATTGCTTGCTAGAAAATTCAAGGCTTAAATACTGAGTGAGTGCTTGAATATTCTACACAAATCCTCGATAGGTTGTTTACTGTTTTATGTATGTGAGTGAGTATTTAACTTTAATATATTTTAAACGAACGAAGCTCTGGTAACTGGCTGGTGGCTGTATAAGTGTATAACCATCACGATTAAAGGCGCAGCTAAATACTACAGGCCTATGACGGGCTGCAGCGTCACCGGAGCGAGGAGCTACGCCTATAGATGTGGCCTAAGTGGAGAACACTTAGAGATACTTAGAACACTATGTCCAGCTGTGGACTGCGATAGGCTGAAAATTATGGGTAAAAATCTAGCTCTACTTTCTGAACGACCGCCGCATTAGATACTAACATATACACATACTTAATCTACGGATTAAAGACAAAGCGATAAAAAGAATCTAGTCCCAAATTAAGCCGTAGACTAAGTACATAGCGATGTACCCAGCGTGGCATGTCTTGGGTTACTTATTTATTAAACAACCATCAAACTTCGATACAACAGCCCTCTTTCTATTGCGAGGTTCAAAAATAAACCCAACCATTTCTCCCCAAATGAGTAGCCAAAACTGAAATCTCTTAAAACAAAAACTTAATAAATTGCACGATTCTGTTGCATTGTGAGAAACATCAAATTAAACGGAAGAGCGAGCCGGGGCGGAGTGATGGATAACCGCCTGATTAAAATTTATTACGTGAGAATCCTTCCCACAAAACCGGGCAGTACAACAAAGGGATCAAAATAGGGATCGCGAAAGCTTTATGCGCAGGCCACACCGTCAGCGGATAAGCAATGCATTATTTTTTTATAGCAGCTCGGCACAATGGCTTCCCTACGCATGGAACGCGAAAGACGAGTCCAAATCGCTGTGACGACGGGTAAGTAACTGGTCCGTTATCGGTCAGTTGCCACTGCTATGCCGGCCCAACCCTAACCCCCACAAGCTCCGGAAACCCTACTCACCGACAGCAACACGACCCGGAGGTTATTTGGCTGCTGTACGTATTCTTACTTCCATCTTTTCCCAGACGGCTCAATTCGAGCGAAGGTTCGCTATGCCCAGCTCTCTTTTCATCATCATCATCAGTCTACGAACATTCACTGCTGGACTTAACCCTCCCCCCATTGGCAATTCCCCCAAAAGAACGCACCATGGGCAGGCGAGGGTGGATCGGCGAGAAAATAAAGGTGATAGGTCGCTCCCTTACCTCCAATACGCCGATGATTCGCTTAGTTTCAATAATGTCCGTTCCTTGCCTCCTCATTAGGACGCTCGCTCGCCCGACCGCTGGCAGTGTAGCCATCGCTTTATGTTTCCAGTTATTACCAACATTTTGTGTGAGCATGGTTATGAAAAATTAAGACGAACGGACTTGGCGATTAAATAGATAATGTTTTTGTTTTAGTTGTTCCAGTAACTTCATTTTGTCAACAGCTTCTTTATGAACGTTGTCTTTATTTTGTGCATCCACAAACCTGAGTTGGCGTTCTTCGCATAAGAGATGACATTGTGAAAAGTAATTTTATTTGAATTGAATCTTTAAGCTGACGTTTGGAACAGGAAGAGCAGCCGTTTTAGAGGTAAATTAGTATAGCTTAGACCATTTATAAAAAATCATGTTGTGTAGGTAGGTAAGTATGTAGTTTATTTATTCAGGAGACTGATTGATTTTTGAAATTATCGAAAACATTGAAAATATTGGTCTTATAGGACACATCATTATTTTAGTATCTAACTCTCGACAAGCAATTGGCTAGTTTGCAAATAATTACGCCATTTAGTGAATAAGGCTAAGACAAGCTATTTATTCCCAATGCCCACTATAATTGACGTGAATCGAGGTGTAATAGACATTTACTGTACAATTTATTCGGTCTTATCTTGTAGGTATTATGTTTCTTAAGCATCTTGTAATACATTTTCCCTTGTAAATGTTTTATTAATTGCGCAATAAAAAATATCTATCTTGTACCAGTAGGTATAAAAGACTACATTGCAACGTAATTTGCTAAACAACCAAAACTAAACGAACTTTCCAACATCAAAGCGTTTTGTATTCGCGAACAAATTAATTCTACATTCAGGCATTGTCCAATGAAATATTAATTTGAACGCCTGTGACTTTACGTTTTTAGTTACTATTTTAGCCAGCTGAGCTTTAGCTACGGATAAATTGAATCGTGATTTAAAATATGAGAACAGTTTGATCAATTTAATGAATCATTCTGATAGAATTACGACACAAAAGCCAACCTCTAAGGAGTCTTGACGAAAACACATGAGGCATTCGATCGAGCAGTTAGGCTCAGTGGTATAGAACGCTACCTCTAAACTCGAACCATTGTTTGATTCCCCTCTACCTTCAGATCGCGAACGGCCGTTCTATAGTACTCTATACCGGGCTCGTTGTTCCCCGAGAGATATAATCTTCCTGTGTTCAATTAGAGTGAATTTTGTTGGGTGCGCGCTCCATCGTAGACTACGATATCGTCTACCATCAGTCAAATCGCAGTCAAGTACAAACCCATTTAGAGTTAAATAAAAGCAGTGGACGCCCATATAGTACTGTCTGCTTAATTTATCCTCTACCCTAAGGTTGCCTGGAAGAGATCGCTTGGAGCGATAAGACCGCCTAATTGCTAACTTGTAATACTACTAATGTCCATTTTAGTTTTAAGTTGATTGTATGGTGTGCAATAAAGTATATCTATCTATCTATACTAGCTGTGCCCGCGACTTCGTCCGCGTCGAATAGAGTTTCATCCCCTAGTTTATCCCCTTGGGGGTAGAATTGATCCTTTCTTAGTGGATGCCTACGCCATAACATCTACCTGTGTGCCAAATTTCAGCCCGATACATCCAGTGGTTTGGGCTGTGCGTTGATAGATCACTATGTCAGTCAGTCAGTCACTCATTAAGTCACCTTTGAGTTTTATAGATTTAGAAGATTACAAATATAGTTCTGAAGCTATGAAAAATCACGAAGAAAACATGGGGGTGATTCGGATACCCGACGACACGAAGACCTAGTTATTTTTTGACGTATATCTCCCGGTCTTGACACTTGAGTATAAATTCGTAGAAAGGTGTATTTCTATGTAGATAAATAGATTATAATATAAGCAATTGGATTGAAGGGCAGCCTATCCTTTTAACAAGCCCGTACTCACAAATAAAGTTAGATAAAATCCTAATAAACTTTCAAGCATCAATCGATACCCACTAACAGTAATCACATTTGTCTATTTTCTAAAGTAAGACCAAAATTTTCAGTATAGACAGCACATTTCTCAGTATCAAAAGCTTACCTCAAACAGATGGCTTTAAAATGGTCTGTGGAATATAGTTTACCGATTAATTGAGGTCTTTACCTCAAGGGACGTTTGATCTATACGTCTGGAACTTGTAAAATGTCCTCCACTTTGCTTTTACATAAAGAAATTGCTAGTTTCTGTAAAAAAAAAATCTGTTCTCTTGTGATCATAATGATAACAAAACAGAAAGAAAAGGATCTTCTTTATAGTAGCAGTGAACCTCTCGCATTTACAATATAAGTAGGATGTGAAACCTTTATAAATAAATTTGAATTTATCCTGCTTTTAAAGTCCATCAGATATCCCATAAGATCCCATAAGATTGTCGCCATTGCCCACTATCGGTGGTAAAAACTACATTTACAATGCGTGCCAAGCTTTAGTAGTTCATCATCGGCCTTTATCAGTCCACAGCTGGACATAGGCCTCTCCCAATGTTCGTCACTATAGTCTATCGTGGGCTTCTCGCATCCAACACTTGCCAGCCGTCCTGCACAAGTTAATAGTTATGAACTCATTACTAAATCGCATTAGCAATAATCAGTCAATTGTGAAGAAAACATTAAAGCAATTTGCTTATAAATCCCAAAGACTTCGCACCGAGTAAATTGAATTTGTATAAAGACAACGATTTTCCAACTTTACTTAAAATCAGAGACGCTTGTCTTCTCTCGTTAAGAAGCTTGACGTCAATAAAACACCGATTTAACGTCACTTAGGATTCATAATACATTCGTTTTTGAGTCATTTTTTTATACTTTGTTGTCATAATTATAGAACAAAAAATGCGAGAGATACAAATTGTCTTGATGGATGACAACGTTTGTTTGCTCGTGTAAATTTAACTGCCTCATCATTATCATCAGCCTATTGCAGTCCCCTGCTGGACATAGGCCTCTCCAGTTGTTCGCCACTTAGGGCAAAGATCTGGGGGATATACCCATAATCGCCACGCTGGGCAGGCGGGTTGGCGATCGCAGGGCGTTACTCCTCGCTCCGGTGACGCCGCTGCCTGTCATCGGTCTGTGGTATTTAGCTATGCCTTCAATTGTGATAGCTATAAAGCCACCAGTCGGTAGCCAGCGCCTCGTTTGTTATTCAACAGGATGCGCCACGGTTAGGTGAGGTTGGCTTGGAGGGCAAAGATTATAGGCCACATGTCATAGGGATGTAACTAAGGGATGGTGAGTGCGGGGGCGCGATCCACTCATAGGGGCGTAACGGTGTGGTGGGTGCAGCCACACCGTTGCACGAGGTCCGCCCGGGGAACACTCTTTTGCTCCCCGGATCCGGGGGCAGGGGTATTTGCCCTCCCCGGACCAGGAGTGCCGGCCGCTTATCATCTGCGGCTGGCCAGGGCAGGCAGGGATATGGCCGTATGCTTCGGCGCTACCCGTGTCCCTGCAACTTGCTGCCCACTGGCGACACAGGGGGGTTTAGTGGGTATGCCCTCCCTTTTGGGAGGTGTGAGTCCCACACACCATGCCGCCTCCCCCCGGAGACGGCATGAAGGTGCATAATGCATTCCCCTCTTAAAAAAAAAAAAAAAAAAAGGGATCTAACTAAGGGAGTGCCCTTGCATCACTGTGACAGACCAAGGTCGTGATATAAGGCATATTAAATCTATAACGCACCCGATCAAAATAGATATGGCGTAACATACAACACCAAAATAGTTAGCAAGTCATTTTTCGTTGTCACAAAGTCAAAACAAATGTTTATACCGGATGGGCTCACGTCATAACATGTCACGGTGAATTGATGACGTCAATTGCTTTAACCGGCGGTATTTACCGTCCCTATGGGGGTAAAACTGATAAATATATAATAGATGTTCTCTACCAGGGGACTGACAGCAGTATTTTGTTCAATAGAAAAAGCATTGGGGATGACCTCACTCCACCTGAAGGTAGGCGGTCGTGAGATCCAAAAGTTAAGTCGACAGGTACAATAGTAGAACTACCGCGCCTGTCGCCCTCATCCTGAAGACTGAGATGCCGCTTCACGCCCCGCCTAAAGAACCCAGGGTACCTACCACCAAAATCGAAAACGATCGTTCGTTGAACGTATCGCGTACTTTTGCACCATAAATTTTCCCATTTGTCCCTCCCGTGTTCGAATATACGTACTAAAATTCATCAAAGTCGATCTTCATTGATTTAATTCATACTTTCGAGGTAGTGGTAGATAGAGGCCCAGGATTGTAAGCGAACGGAAACAAATGAACCGAAAAGGCATTTCGTAACTTCATAGCGCGGGGAGCTAAAGATATTTCAGTTGCTAAGACTTGGTCGGGATATGACGAGTGATTTAATTTTATTATTTACTAGCTGTGCCGGCGGCGTCGCACGCGCGTATATACCTATACCTAGTGCCTAAGTTTTAAGTTGGACCTCTAGCAATACATTGGTAAAAACCGCATTGCAGTCAAACGTCAAAAAGTCCGGCGATCAAACATACAGATAAAAAAAGTTTCCCATTTTCCCAACACTTTCCATCACTGCTCTGCTCCTATTGATCGTAGCGTAATGAACAATATACTATAACCTGCGCAGAAGTATGAAGAATAATTGTACCAAGTTTCGTTAAAATCGGTCCCGTAGTTTTTGTTTCTATAACGAACATACAGACAGACAGACAAAAATTTTACTGATTGCATTTTTGGCATCAGTATCGATCATTTATCACCCCAGGGGATAGCTCTTTTGAAAAAATATTTCATGTACAGAATTGACCTCTCTACAGATTTATTATAAGTATAGATAGAAGATGTATAAAATGTATAATAGATATAGAATTTGCCATCGTCAATTCGGCGTTATCTACACAAAACACGGTAACACAAGTACACACGCTATTCAATACGCCTGTCCATTTGACGGGCAACGACTGAACTCTGAAATGTTTACCCGTGTTCCCTGCGTGTGATTCCGTTCCGACTGTACTAACAAAAACAAGCTGACTGTACAGTTTGATAATCGGCCTTTATGGTTAGGTACGTAGCGATGGAACAAATACTGGTGACTGACAGACGTTGAACAAATACAGTTGTTAATCAGGTTAATGTTTTTCTTGAGTGGGAATCGATCGTTTCGGACGGAGACAGAGGGACATACGGAGTCTTCCAAATAGTACAAAGTTTTATATCATAGAACAAAATGTCTACTGTACCTAGTTTTAAGTCAATTGTTTGGTGTGCAATAAAGAACATATCTATCTATGACAGAGGTGACATACAAGCCTTTTCACCCCAAGCCACTCTCTCCTGCCCGTGGTCCATGCTGCTGAATGACAAACGAGGCTCTGGCAACCGACTGGTGGCTGTATGATAAACTATCTATCTCAAATAGGTATGTTGCAATATAACATAAGTATTATACCATATCACTACTTAGTATTAAAATTTCGTGCTTTAAGTGTCAGTCCACAAATTGGTAGACGAGATGAGGACTCCGAAAATTACCATCGTTACTTTTTATATTGTGACATAGTCACTCTATTTTTTTTTCAACAACACCTGTTCCCAATTTCAAGAGACTCGTTTAAAAAGCGTATAAAGCCGAGGGCACACTACACGTAAAGAGGACAGTTTGTCTTTCCCACCACTTAATGAGTTTTGGGTCGTTTAAGCTAACGGCTACCTTTTTCAATTAAACCGAAATTTGGTGTTCCGTTAGGGACGTGAAACTACGTTTTCTTTTCTATGGGAAAAGATACACTTGTTTGAATTGGAACGTTCGTTTGTACTTTACTAGTTTGATCGGGAAACTGGTTGTTGCTGCTTTTTGGTTAAAATAACTGGATTATCGTCATCTTTTCGCTCCAAGCCACCCACACCTGCCGTGGTGCCTTGACGAATAACAAACGAGGCTCTGGCAACCGACTGGTGGCGGTATAACCAACACAAATGATGGTGTAGCTAAATACTGCAGGCCGATGACTGGCAGCGGCGTTATCAGAGCAAGAAGCTTCGCAATGCAATCGTCAACCCACTTGCCCAGGCCTGGCTATTATGGGTAAAACCTCAAGATTTAAAAAAAGTGCAGAACATCTGGAGGCATTTCATTTGGCACAAAAGCACCAAGTTGGCGAATTTCAAGTTTCCAATTCTATAGGGTGGAGGTCCTTCCCCGGGCGGGCGGCTCAATTGGAATAGCTATCTATTAGGTTGTATCGTTAATTAACTACACTAGTCTTCAATGCTTCTGCTAAATTAAAATCAAAAACAATTTCAACAGAAATACAAAAGTCTCGACCTAATTTAATGAATTTTAAAACTGAAATTAAACTCGGCAAGAAATACTCCATTTAAAACTGAAACTTACTCTACTTAAGAAATACTCTTTGCGTCGTATTAATCAACTAAAGAGCTAAAATTTATTAATGTTGTGCTCAAAAATACTTTCGAAAGTTCAGGCATTATGTAATATCAACATTTCAAAGAGAAAACTTAAAACACTAATAAACGTTTGCATAAAAACTAGAGTACAGCCAGCAACAGGGCAAAACTAGTTTGGAAAATATCGTGCCAAGTCGCTGCGATAACAGGCAGATACCAAACACTTGCCAGTTGCCACTGCCATGCTGGACCGTGAGATGATTCAAAAAGTATTCGTGTGTATGCGTGGGCGCGCGCGCGTGTGAGCGTGCGTGTGTGTGTGAGTGCGCGTGTGTGCGTGTGTGTGTGTGTGTATGTGAGACTGCGCGTGTGTGCGTGTGTGTGTGGTTTTTTTTTATAGTAGCTCGACATAATCCAAAGTCGCTGTGACAAGACGAAAGTAACTGGTTAGTTACCTGTCAGTTGCCACTGCTATGTCGGCCCAACCCTAACCCCCCACGAGCTTCGGAGACCCTACTCACCAGCAGAAACACGACCCGGAGGTCATTTGGCTGCGGTATTCTATAGGGTGGAGTTCCTTCCCTGGACGGGCAGCTCAATTCGAGCGAAGATTCGCTATGCCCTACCTCTCTTATTACGTGTGCTTGCGTGTGTGCCTAAATGTGAAAGTTAATATTGGTGCAGTATATTAAATAAGTTAAATACAAGAGTTTGTGAAAACAAAGGCTTAATAATACTGCTCAGTTATCCCTTTACAAACTCCTCTACTTTCGTGGACTGGATAAAGAACAGCGCAGTTTTACAAACAAAGACCCAACTATTCATAGAGACGTATTCGATTTCTCGCTCCATAAATTTGACGTACACTCAAGGTATATTTCATGAGTAACTGAGCTCTGAAACGGTGTAAGATGTCGTGTATCTTTATTGCTACAAACCGATTACCATAGTAAAACGATTTAGTTACCTATGCGCATTCGTTAAGCTGTTTATACATGAAAGTTTTCTTTTGCATCTTTTTTTGTTCAGTGATGCCTCTGAAATAGTGGTCGGGAGTTTGATCCCGTCGACTGTTTTTAAAGGTCTGGGTGCTTGGTTTGTTAAAGGTATGTAGGTATTTATTTACAAAAACAAAAATATGGAAACCTTTTTTGTTTATGACATAGGTTGGTGGTGAGTGATCACTTCTGCCCATAGACACCGCAGCACCAGAGGAATCACATGTGCGTTGCAGGCCCTTGAAAAATTTGTACGTTCGCTTTTTGAAGGTCCTTAAGTCGTATCCATTCGGAAAAGTTGGAACCGGATGTTAATTTCAAAGAATAAATTGCACGAGGCAGGAAATTTCGTTTAAATGTAGGTACTGTGGAGTACTTCCAACTATCAAGAGGTTAGATAACGTAGTATTACAAGCTTGGGCTTAGTTTGGGAATAGATTGTCATCTAGATTGTTGTAAATGACAATCTATTCCCAAACTAAGCCCAAGCTTGTAATACTACACTGTCGTGTGTGGCCCAAAGTGGCATGTCTTGGGCTCTTTATTATTATTATTTATCTTTCTTCTGGGTTTTGTATTTTACAGTATGCAGGTATTAAATATTTTATATTAAAAACTATGAACTGCCAATTAGTGCGGACATAATGGAACGCTCAATTACGCACAAAATATATGAAATTTACTTCCTTCTTTACCGGAAAAGCGATAATTGGTAGCACGATATTACAAATTTTAATCATTTATTAATTTTGACAGCGGGCTTTTATTGTGTGCGAGTATTTCACAAAATGTTATCAAGAATTTTTAAAATTGCAGGTTTCACCAAAAACTTCAATAGTGGATGAACATGTCTGTTTGTATTAGTCTAGGTGTTTAATAAATATTAATAAATAAATATCAGTCAACATCACATACATTGCTCTAATCTCAAAGTAAGCAGCTTAAGCACTTGTGTTATGGGTATCAGAACAACGAAGGTACCACAAAAATATACTTAAATACAGTATAAACACCCAGGCACGGAACAAACACAAGTGTTCATCACAAGAATGTTTGTCCCGGGTGGGAATCGAACCCACGACCCTTGGTTCAGAATGCAGTTAGCTATATATAATACGAGTTTAGGTATACAAAAAAGTATCTAAGTAAGTTAATCAGTTGTCTAGTACCCGTAGTGCAAGTTTCGGCTTAGTGTGACACGAGATGGCGCTTCGCAGCCCAGCGTGGCATGTCTTAGGCTACATATACCAACATCTTTAGAAATACGGTTCCTTTCAAGATACGCCTAAAAGATATTTATTGCTCGTGTGTACAAAACCTCGCTTTGCGTGTAACCCAATAAAATTTATTACTCATATTTTTCCAGGAATGGCGCACCTTAGACACCTCCCGAAATGTACCAGATAAGGTGGGTCGTAAAATGTGTTCCAGTTTTAGTTTTTTTTTATAATAGCTCGACATAATGGCTTCCCTACGCCTGATGGAAAGAGAAGCCCAAGTCGCTGTGACAACTGGCAAGTAACTGGCAAGTAACCTGTCAGTTGCCACTGCCATGCCGGCCCAACCCTTACCCCCCACGAGCTCCGGAGACCCTACTCACCAGCAGAAACACGACCCGGAATCATTTGGCTGCAGTATTCTATAGGGTGGAGGTCCTTCTTCCCCGGATGGGCAGCTCAATTCGAGCGAAGATTCGCTATGCCCTACCTCTCTTAGAAGGTCCTCCTTCTTCTACCTCTCTTAGTTCTGCGAAGAATAGGAGACTTGTCAGGGGTAATGAGAAAATGTATCAATTAGATGACAAAAATACGTGCCTATACGCCGGATTTTGACTGGCTCGGTGGCTCAATTGGTAGAGACCTCTGCCTTCTGAGCCAAGGGTCGTGGGTTCGATCCCCACACATAACAACCATTTGTTTGCATGAACATGTCTGTTTGTAATGGTCTGGGTGTTTTCTATGTATAATATGTATTTATTTATTTATTTACAAAAAAAATGTATCTAAGTAAGTTTATCAGTTGTCTAGTACCCATAGTACAAGCTTCGGTTTAGTTTGGGGCTAGATGGCGCTGTGTGGCCCAGCGTGACATGTCTTGAGTTGTTTATTTATTTATGTAGAGAGTCATCATCATCATCAGCCTATATCAGTCCACTGCTAGATCTCCAGCCTCTCCCGATGTTCGTCACCTTGATCGATCCTGGGCTTCTCGCGTTCAGCACTTGCCAGCCGTCCTGCGCAGGTCGTCACTCCACCTGGCCTGAGGGCGTCCTACACTACGTTTGCCGAGACGCGGTCTCCACTCTAAAACTCGTTTACCCCAACGGTTATCGGTTCTGCGGCTGATATGTCCAGCCGCTGCCTTGGTATATAGTGTTTACCTAGCTTAAAAGATTATTTACACTTATTTTGTAAGATACTGGCTTAAATTAGTGTTCACAAATCTGATTAACCTAAACAAAGAAATAAAATCTCTAATCATTAAGTAATCAAGAACGAAATCAACACGAGACAGTCAATTTTAGCGAGACAGTTTTGGGTAACTAATAGGTCTAGAATCTAGTCCAGACAGAAATAATTATAGTTCTAGACTATTTTGAACACTAAATCGGAATAGGTTTGAGTTAGGAATAGGATTAGAAATAGATGCAACATGAGGTGGCTAACCTCGTGGGGGGTTTGGGTTGAGCCGGTGTGGTGATGGCAACTGGTAACGGGTAACTGACCAGTTACTTGTCCGTTGTCACAGCGACTCGGGCTTCTCTTTGGCTCCCCATCAGGCGTAGGGAAGCATTACTTTTGTAAATACTAGCGGTGATATGTTAAATATTATTGACGATGACTTTAAAATTATAGACTATGTGTTTAATATTATTTTCTACTTAAAACACTAGTTATGTATTAGTCTGATGTACCTATAAATTAGCTATTTTAATGTCTAGTTTCAATCGATTCCGTGCTGTACCTACTTTTCGCGTGAAAAAGTACATACGTACAAATTTTCGCATGTAAGATAATAATATAATATTAGCAGGATCAAGTGCAGATCAAGTGTAAGCAAACAGTCCTATATTAATAGACGTATATAATTTGCAAAACACGTGTTTGCCCTTAGTCAAACTAACTCGTCTCCAGAGTGACCGCAATCTGACCCCAAGGCCTTTAATATTTTGGGCATCGACGGGCCCAAGGCAGGGATTTGTCTCCCGGGACGAGATATCAAGGAGACGTTTGGCCTTACCCTACATCTTCGTGTCATCTATTTTTAACCGTTGATGTTCGAAGGGTTTGACAGGGCGGCTTTTCCTGCGAGTTAGATAGACAGATAGATATATTCAAAAGATATGAAATGTTCGGGACTTATCTAGCTATGTCTTCCGAAAAAAAAAGTTATGCCTTTTATACCCGACGTTTTTGCCGTGTTACAAAGACCGTGGTAACGGGAAGACTTATGCAGCGATGCTACGACTCCCTGTGCTCTATAATAAAGGAATTGAATTGAATTGACTAAATTTAATGAGAAAAAGTTAGTTTTTGGCGTATAGTAGGAGATCCGAACTGAGAACGATCTTCACCGAGCTGATAATAGAATGAATCATATTTTATAACAAATTTAGTGTGTTAGAAAATATGTTAAAAATGGGTTGCCTAAAAAAATCCTGGACAGACCAATTGTTAATTATTTAAATAAAATGATTTTTTTTTATTTTTGAAACATCAAAATAATAAGAAAATTTTTACCCTGACTTAAAGTATGAAACGTATAGAATGTGCAGCCGTTGGGTTGCCTATTATTTACCTGGACAAACTACTCGGTTGTCAGGTATAAACAGGTGTATGTCGATGCCAGTTACCTTCACTCGATTGGATAATAGAAAAAATTTTATATCAATATAGGCGTTGTTTTATTGCGAACACGGTGATATAGGGTTGTCTGCAAAAAACTTGGTCCTAATAGGGGTTTGCGAATTTTGAAGATTTTAATTTTAACGCGATTGGAAATGTGTGACAGAGAGATCCGAGTTGAGTATAGCGTGTAATAATAAAGGACACAACATGGCACAACTGACATTTGAGTTGTAAATAATAATAATTATAATAATATTATAATACTAAAAATAAGCGCGTAGGGAAGTGACGACCCCATCGCCCGCTGTTGGGAGTTGCTGAGCTTCGCACCATGAAGAGCAACAACTCCCATCAGTGCAGTCAGTCTCCGCAGGGCAGCTTGTGGCCAGCTGTTGGTGTGTGGCGACACCACGGACCCGAGACCTCCCGGGGGAACACACCATCTTTCCCCCACCTCTGGCTTGCCTCGTTGGCCGTCCAGAGTGGAGCGCAGGAGCTATATGCTTGAAAGGGTGGAAGTGCTCAATCTACATAATAACGGGGGAACGGCTGACCGGATTACCGCGATCCAGAAACCGGTGTACACCTCTCTACCACCCTTAGCCAGCCACGCCAGTGTTGCCCCCCTTGCCGCCCAGTCTGGTGGCTAATTTAGGGGGCCCACCTAGTGGCCGGCGAGTCACCACCTGCCTATATTTTAATTTGTGAGATATTGAAAAGGCAGGCGACCGTTATCTCACCCCATAGCCCAGATATCCTGCCCACAAGAACCTCATTCAATAGCCCCAGTTTTTCGTTACCCATCTTTACGCAATAGTGCTGCACTCGCCGGGTATTACTATTGAGTGCGTCATCTTGGGGCACTCAGAAGTAATGCCCGGCCGGTGTATCCCATCTCACATTCACATATTAAATCGTCTCAAGGGGCCTCTACGTGTTGGGCCTGTGCCCCCACGCAAGCCTTCCAAAGGACCGGGAGGGGTAACACCTTCCCGTGAAATCCAAAGGAGACAACATTATAATACTAAAATATTAAACAATATTTTATACTTTATCGACTTTAATATGATGATATTAAAGTCGATGTCGATGGAACCAACTAGGATTATAGATACACCCTGTGAAACATAAGAATATTTTTCCAAACCGGTTCACAATTTTCAGAGAGATGTGGCAATACAACAAATAAGAAAAAAAAAGAATATTCAGTAGAATTCAGAAGCTCCTTCTTTTTTTGAAGTCGGTTAAAAAGATAAAATCTTGCAAATAACCCGACAGGAATATTCACGAATTCACGAATAAATTATGAACTTAACAACCAGTCTATCAATTGCTAAACTTTTGAAGTCACATCAATTCATGCCTGTTAGCTATTTGTAAAGTTGCGCCCTCTAAATATTTGACAACAAACCTGCATAATTCAATACCTAATACCGATTTAGCCTAGAGTTGGTAACCACAATCAATAAAATTACATTTGACTTGGTAGCTCACTTCGATGGAACTGTAAATCATGTGGGTTTCATTGTGAAAGCATTTTCCAGTAAATTTTATTGCTAACATTTGTCATCATGCTTTTGTTTGCATAGTCTAGTTTGTATTATATTTTTTTTATTGCTTTTTGATGGCAAACGAGCAAGCTGATGTCTTATATTAAACAGTAGCCGCCGCCCATGGACATCGTCAATGCTGGGGGCACAGCCATGCCGGTGCCTAAAGTAGGGCAAGAGTACCTACGTTTTAAACCACGTAGATACACGCCCGTATTACAGTCTCGAAATTTCATAATACCTACAGCTAATCAAGATTAAAGACGTAGCTTAATACCACAGGCCGTGAAGGACAGCAGTGTCCGTCCTGCGATCGCCAACCCGCCTGCCCAGCGTGGCGATTATGGGTAAAGCATCCAGTTGTTAAACCAAAGTGGCGTACAACTGCAGAGGCTGGAAACTTATCTAGCAGAAGATAGGTTGATTTTTTTTTTATAAAAATACCATTTAGGTTAACCTCACTCCACCTTATGGTAAGCGGTCGTGAAGGCCAAAAGTTAAGTCGACAGGCATAATAGAACAAAACTACCGCACCTGTCACCCTTAACCTGAAGAGAAGAAGAAGAAGAAGAAGAAGAAGAAGTAGAGATGAAGTTTCACGCCCCGCCTAAAGAAAATAGGATTGTAAGAGGAAGGACATTCCTTGACTTAAAGACGGAACGAGCAACGAAACCTCCTGGTGCGCGCTTCAATCGCCTGAATGGTATGCGGATGGCAACGCTGTCCAGCACGTATTGTTCGGCAGTGGAAACAATGATGTTGATTATAGCTAGTAGCGATCCCTACTAGACTCCATCATCGTCCTAGCCTTTTTCCCGATTGTCTCAGGGTCGGCTTCCCAAACTGAGAGATTTGGCGAGGGCTAAGCTTTTACACAGAGCGACTGCCATCAGACCTCCGCAACACTTAGGGTAAGCTATAGGTACCCATTCCCAGTTAGGAGTTATCATCATCTCTGATATGATGTGACGACTGCTATCTGAGTTGGTAAAGATAGCTCCCGGGACCAACAGCTTAACGTGCCTTCCGAAGCACGGAGGAAATCGGTGTCAAATTTTGGTCACCCATCATCGGATTGACCGCGCCAATGGTTGCACAACGTTGCGATCATTGTTAAGCGTACAAGACCGCGGCACCACCGATCCCTACTATACTGCTGCTAGTTAAATAGTAAACGTATTTATTATAGTAAATCCATTTCCCTCTACATCGTGATAACCGCAATTTAATATCAATTGCTTATACAGTGACATAATTACCTTGTTCAATTATGGTCTCAATCAATATATCGGCTTGTGCGTGGTCGAGACAGAACTATGTACGTTAACTATTGATACAATGGCCACGAGGTGATTAGGCTAATCCTAATGTAATTACTTGTATGTCAATCCAAAATACGGTTTATTTCGTATTCAGAGATTGACAGCCCAAGGTTAGTTTCAACTTTCATTACATGAATTAGATCCAAGGTTAATTTGACCTTCTATCCCACCATCATCATCATTAGCCCATTGTAGTCCTCTGCTGGACATAGGCCTGTAAAGTTGTTCGCCACTTAGGACAAACGTCTGGAGGATATACCCATAATCGCCACGCTGGGCAGGCGGGTTGGCGATCGCAGGGCATAGCTTCTCGCCCCGGTGACGCTGCTGCCTATCATCGGTCTATGGTAATGACTTTTTTTTTTATAATGGCTCGACATAATGGCTTCCCTACACCTGATGGAAAGCGAAAGAGAAGCCCAAGTCGCTGTGACAACGGGCAAGTAACTGGTCAGTTACCTGTCAGTTGCCACCGCCATGCCGGCCCAACCCTAACCCCCCACGAGCTCCGGAAACCCTACTCACCGGCAGAAACACGACCCAGAGGTCATTTGACTGCGGTATTCTATAGGGTGGAGGTCCTTCCCCGGACGGGCGGCTCAATTAGAGCGAAGATTCGCTATGCCCTACCTCTCTTAAAAGACTTCAATCGTGATGGTTATACCGCCACAAGTCGGTTGCCAGAGTCTAGTTCGTTTTTCAGCAGGATGCACCATGGGCAGGTGAGGATAGCTTGGAGGAAAAAGGTCGCTATCCTACCATAAATGGGTGGGGGGATCGATCCCACGACCCCTGGTTCAAACGGCAGAGGTCACTACCAACTATAAATAAATAACCCAAGACATGCCACGCTCGGCCACACAGCGCCATCTAGCCCCAAACTAAGCCGAAGCTTGTACTATGGGTACTAGACAACTGATAAACTTACTTAGATACATTTTTCTTTTGTAAATAAATACATATTCTACATAGAAAACACCCAGACCAATACAAACAGACATGTTCATGTACACAAATGTTTGTAATGTGTGGGGATCGAACCCACGACCGTTAGCTCAGAAGGCACTTTACAAGAAGTATCTCTAGAAAGGTCGTTAACCGCGTTTATCTAAGACTAGTTTTACCCGCCATGAGGTTTTCTAAAGAACTTTGATTGCTGAAACTTCGCACCGTTTACTCGTGGATTAAGTCCGACAGCTTATTAAGTAAGTTAAAGCGAGTCTAACCACGTAATATTATCCGGTTCACACATAATCTTCTAAGTAGTCTTGTAACTTAATAATCTCTGTCCATTGGGAGCGGTAGAAGAGCCTGAAATAACATAAAAGATGTTAAATGTACTTTTTCCTTTAAGCGTTTTCAAACGGGCTTTTTGTTACTCTGTGGGTAGATAGATAGATATTATTTATTCCACCAAATATAATAAACGTTCATATAAAAGGTATTACAGAGAACTATGGTAAGGTATTACAGAGAATATTTATGTTTTACTATCAACAATCTCTGTCAGTTTATAATAGCTCACCTCACCCTGTCTGTTTAATTTATCCTCTACCTTAAGGTTGCCTGGAAGAGATCGCTTGGGGCGATAAGGCCGCCTAATTGTACAACTAATGTCCATTTTACTAGTTTTAAGTTGATTGTATGGTGTGCAATAAAGTTTATCTATTCTATTCTATTCTATGGTAGGTACAATATTTTAGGTGGTTTTATCGCTAGTAAGCGATCTCTTCCAGACAACCTTTAGGTAGCGGAAGTGTAATATTAGGTATGTACTAAGTAGGTACAATTTACCTGCAGTTTGGCGAAAATGGCGCATTTTGGCTTACATCCAGCAGTGGACTGCCGCAGGCTGCCGATGATGATGATGATGATGATTGGCGAAAATATTAATGAAGACTTGACTACACTGTTAAAAAAGTTTGTGACAAATAAAAGCTACAATAGCCTAAAATCTAAGAGATAGGAATTGTAATTAACACCTCAAATTAGTATTTTAATGACAAAAAAAATATATATAACTGCTATGTGGGAGCACCATAATGCACACACTTATGAATTGAATGATCTAGAATTGAGTATTGGACAAAAGCGTTGGCACTGAATTGTACTTCAGGACAATATCTACATTGTGAAAAAAAATATTAGCACAAACTTTTCTAATATAATTCCAAGAAACCCAAGGCTATACATTTATCAAATATAACTTACTTACCTTTTAACATTTATAATAAAAACCTTAATAATATTTCCAAAGAAAGCAAATAACGAAAACAAGCCGGCCATAAAAGAATAAATCAAACGGTTTGCCGAAGTCGATACACGAGTAGTGTACCCAAACGACCGTCCTAAGTAAATACTCCTCAGAATTATAGCATAAACACTTCGCCCTCTGAAGATATGAAAATTCCCGTTAAGGCTATAAGGGAGCGACCTATCATCTTTTCGCCCCAAGCCAATCTTACCTGCCCGTCATGCATGCTGCCGAATAACAAACGAGGCGCTGGCAACCGACTGGTGGCGGTATAACCATCGCAATTAAAGGCGTAGCTAAATACCATAGGCCGATGTCAGCAGCGTCACCGGAGCGAGAAACTACTCCCTGCGATCGCCAACGTGCGCGCACCAAAATGCGTGACGATTATGAGTAAAGCCTCCAGTAGTTTGCCCATAGTGGCGAACAACTGGAGAGGTCCATGTCCAGCAGTGGACTGAAATAGGCTGATGATGATGACGTTAAGGCTCTTAACACACTGCTACACCTGCATGTTGCATGACGACGCATTTAGGTACGTGTTTGTGGGAGTGTAATTCTGCATCATCGTCCTATTTACGGACTAATGCGCATAGGTTTTGTGAATACACGCGTTTCATTCAAAGCTGTCATCGTGTCATCATCAGCCTATCACAAACCACTGCTGGACATAGGCCTTTCCGGTTAGATAGATAGATAGATATTCTTTATTTGTACACCAAATAGATTACTTAAAGCTAGGTACAATGACAACTCGACGCACAAATAAGGCGGCCTTATCGCTTTCAGCGATCTCTTCCAGACAACCTTTGGGAAGAGGATAGTTGGAAGAAGGGGTTAGGTGTCAATTGACAAATAGAATCTAATAAATTTCGTCACTTCGGGGAAACATCTGGAGGCTGTACCTATAATTGCCACGCTGGGCATGGCTTTTCGCTCCGGTGACGCTGTTGCCCGTCATCGGCCTGTGGTATTTAGCTACGCTTTCCATCGTGATAGCTATACCGCCACCAATCGGTTGCCAGAACCTCGTTTGTTTTTCGGCAGGATGCACCACGGGCGGGTGAGGTTTAGAGCGAAGAAGACGATAGGTCGCTCCCTCACATTCCGGCGCTCTTTTACGGCGTGAATTCACAAACCAGTGTAGAACCAACTTAAGAATTACACCAGCACAAACACTTCGCCCTCTGAAAATATGAAAATTCACGTTTAATACATGGAGTGTGTTTGCTTGTTGTTGAGAGTTCAAACATCATTACTCAACTTGACACATGTAATAAGTCGATTTTAAGTAAATTCGAACGCGAAAATCGTCTAAAATATAAATGCAAATAAAGTAATGTGATTAAACGTATGACTAGTAAATTTACTTTGTGAAGTACCTAAGGGCTGAAACCCAAGATCGAGAAATGTGGCAAACAATGGGAAAGGCCTATGTCCAGCAGTGGACTGTGAAGGGCTGATGATTGACTCATTTATAAGGGCTGATATTTCAATCGCTGGATAATGTTTAGCAGGCTGAAAATGTTTATTGTTACAAATTCATGGATTATTTTGTAAGAAATAATAAAATATCGTTTGGAGTGCAATAAAGAGTGTCTATATTATGTATGTATATCTATGGAATGCATTAGAAGATAGGACTAAGAATAATTTGTCCAAAAGCCAGCGAAATGCCGTTCTTAATAAGCAGCTGTTAATTTAATGGCCGCTATAAGTTCATATAGAGCATAAAACAAACCAACTAAATAGCGAAAATGAGTAATAAACTATAATATGTTAGCCTTCCATCGGCGTAAATAATCTAGAAATTTAAATACAATCAATGAAAATTAAACTTTAAAACTATGATAATTCAGTTCACAATAGCGTGTTAGATTATTGATGCAAAGTTTTAGTAATCCGTGGCACTATGCCAATAATATGGTTTACCTAATGCACATACTCAATCTTTCCGCTTGAATGGTTTCTTGCGATTTTAGACTTTATGTATATTGTAGTAAGGGGTAAGAATTGACAAATTATAGTTTTTAGCCCGTGATGAATGTCGGATATTTTCAATGTCGGTTATGTGACAGGCAGAAGACAAATGTCGTTGTTGGACAAACGTTTATGTTTTCGGGTTAATTTATATGTAGGTATACGAATTTTATTTATAAAGTGGCATAGTGTGTCGTCGCCGTGAGTTTGTGTTGATTTATCAATATAGTATAAGAGGTCAACTCAATTTATTTAGGTTGAAAAAATGTATACAAATAATAATTAAATGAGTTGAGAAGCGCAAATTTATTTTATGTAGACAGGCCAATAATTTCGGCAGAACGAAATCTGGAGTAGTTAAAAAAATCAAATGAGCTTTGAACTTAAAAATAATAACAAAGTTAAAGAAACAAAATAATCGTTATTCGTATAGGTTTTTCAAAAAACACTTACAAATATTCAAAACAAACTACCACCGATTTGGCAAGCAGCATTCTAAAAAGATTCGAGAAAAAGCCGGCAAGAAACTCGTATACTTGCTTTTTACTCTTTTCTAGTAAGGTAAGTGTCCCTATCACGGAGGTAGTCAAAATCGGTTCCTATTACGGTGGTATTTCTATTTTCGAGTTTTATTCCTATTTTATTCAGTATAAGTGCACCAAAATGTATACTATTTATTCGAAATCTATTCCTTCATCAGTTGACCGAATTTTGCAAGTATAGCACATATACAACACAACAAAATCAATCAATTAGTGTAACGACATCGATGTGAGAGAGGTTTTCATACAAACGCGCAACATCAAATGAAAGTACACCAATATTTATAAACTAAGTTTTTCGTATTAATAACCCGTTCAAGTTCATTTGTGTGTTATTTATTGCATTTTCCTACTATTACAGCAGCTATTTAAATAGCTTAATTCATATTTTAAACTCATTTTTACCCAAAAAATAAGAAACAAAATACCACCGTAAAAGGATACAAATTTTATAGGTTGATCCTAATACGGTGGTATACCTCCGAATTAGGAAATATACTGAACATGTTTAATTGTTTATAACTTTTAATTTATTAACTTATTGAATTAGTTCCAAGTTTTATTGAAATAATCATTAATCTCTTAAATTAAGGACCATATTCTGCGGTATGCTATCTTTCTTAGAAATCTAGTTAAATATGAAAATTGTTGAGCATAAAATGTTGGTTTCTTAGAAGCGGTAAAATAAAAAGCTGTATTTTAATTGATCACAAATCGTTTATTTTGTATAACTGTTGACTAAAATTTAACACACTGAGCCAAAAAACTGTCATCGTGTGATTATGCATTTACACTCTTTTGTTTATCGAAATTTTGATGGGTCAGAATTAGGAACATTATAACACGAGTAGTGTTCCTATTACGGTGGTAGTTATTTTCAGGTAACTCCGTATTAGGTTATATGGGTTCCTATTATGGCGCTATTCATAAAATATAAAAATACAAGTTTTAGGGTTCAGTAAATAAATAAAAAGTTTTCTATAATGTTTTATGGATTCTTATTTAATAAAACCAAAAGCGATAAAACCTTAACAATGTATGTAAATATTGTTATTTAAAGAGAATAATGCCCATCATAGTATGGAGAATAGTACAGTTGTGTTAAGTGTTGCATCAAACCAAAGTTGTGTAGTATCTAGAAAAAATATTATTACTTTTGACCCTTGAAAATGTAACATTTATACTTACTACGAGTAGTTTATTGTATATAGTAATAATAATTCGTTTCAACGAGATCTTTTTTAATACGTCACTGTTAGAATTTAGAGGGTGCTAGGTTCTGGAGAATAAGAAAAATTCAAGTGATTCATACATCCCTGCTATATTTGCAAATTTTATTAAAAGAGAATCAATGTTATCAAATCAATGAATGAAAACCTTACAATTTACTTTCATCACCATCATCAGCCTATTTCAGTCCACTGCTGGACATAGGCCTCTCCAGTTGTTCGCCATCTAAAGCAAACTTCTGGAGGACATATCCATAATCGCCACGCTGGGCAGGCGGGTTGGCGATCGCAGGGCGTAGCTTCTTGCTCCGGTGACGCTGCTGCCCGTCATCGGCCTGTGGTTTTTAGCTACGCCTTCTATCGTGATGGTCTAACCGCCACCAGTCGGTTTGCCAGAGCCTTGTTTGTTCTTCGGCAGGATGCACCACGGGCAGGTGAGGATCGCTTGGAACGATAAGGTGATAGGTCGCTCCCTTACATCCCTTACATACAATTTACTTTACGAACACATATTTTATATTATTTAATGTACGTAACATTATTTGTTTCTGACCCTCCGAATTAGGAACCGTTTACCGCCGTAATAGGCACTGACCGAAATTATACCTCCGAATTAGGAACAATCGACTCGGCTATTTAAATATTTTTTTATAAAAAAACTAACATCAAAAGAAACACAAAATCAATAGAAATACAAAATATAATAACCACTTTTGACGATGAAGTGGTTTTGCACATTTAGAAATACTTACAAATGCTTATTTTTGTCTCCTAGTTTCGAATGTTGCGAAATACCTCCGTAATAGGAGCGTTTACCTTAGCATCTGTTACTCTTTTTATGACCATAGCTCATAAGAACCTGTCCGGATAGTATCTCTGGGGAAAGATTAGACGCAGTACCATACATATTTTTCGATTCCCGAAAAATTGAAAAACAACTTTTACCCGAACTGAACTGTATTTTGCGTGTCTTTCCATATATTACAAATGCCTCGTGTTGACGTCACGTCCTTTGTCCTACAACTTCTAGTCATTTCATAGCATGATTTTTTCACAACATCCTGTACTAAATTTCGTAATAAATTATACTGAGGGGGCGAAAATGAAAGTGTGAACCTATGTACTTCTTTCATCACAAGTTTAGTGTCGTAATAGAAAGAAACTAAGATTTATGATGTAAAATATAGGCCGACTTCACATGTTCTGGCAACTAAGAAAATGTGTTTCTTTTTTACGAATAGTTCAAGGTTACTGTTGAAAAGTTGTGCCTTTTCATATAATAATTTACGTAATCAGTAGCATATAAGAAATTGAATGGGCTTCTCTTGGGGTTTTGGGTATAGAAAAAGTAGTCGTAGGTACCATCAGGAGTGTAAGGGAGCGACCTATCATCTTTTCGCTCCAAGCCATCCTCACCTGTCCGTGGTACATCCTACCGAACAACAAACGAGGCTCTGGCAAACCGACTGGTGGCAGTAACACCATCAGGATAGACGGCGTAGCCAAATACCACAGGCCGATGACGGGCAGCAGCGTCACCGGAGCAAGAAGCTACGCCCTGCGATCGCCAACCCGCCTGCCCAGGGTGGCGATTATGAGTATATCCTCCAGAAGTTTGCCCTAGGTGGCGAACAACCGGAGAGGCCTATGTCCAGCAGTGGACTGCAATAGGATGATGACGCCCTGCGATCGCCAACCCGCCTTCCCAGCGTGGCGATTATGGGTAAAGCCTCCAGGTGTTTGCCTCAAGTGGCAAACAACTGGAGAGGCCTATGTCCAGCAATCTGCGTAATGCTGATCATAATGGTGACGAGAGTTTATCTTATTTATTTCTCTCAACGAGTTAGCATCTAACAGTCAACATCGACCGAATAATTGTATGTCCACTGACACCAAGATCCACCAACAAAAAAAGAAAAAACCTTTTCCACCACAATGCGCCACACGTGGCCAATACTCGGCAAATATTAGCGGTGGTTTATGGCGTCCCCCCCAAGACATCGGTGGTTGCCGTGTGTCGTGAATGAAGCAAAATCGCCCCCATTTCCTTTGGGAGTGGAGCCCGCGGGAAATGTGGAGCGAGTTAGGGATGCTACTCGTGTGAAATGAATATGTATAAAAAGGTCCCATGAAAAATATAATAAATAAATCTCAAGACATACCTCGCTGGGCCACACAGCATCATCTAGCCCCAAACTAAGCCCAAGCTTGTATTATGGGTACTAGACAACTGATAAACTTACTTAGATACTTTTTTTTTATATATGAATTAATAATGGACTGGCCATTGGTAGTGACACCTACCTTCTGTACCAAGGCCGTGGGTTTGATCCTGTGGAGCAAGCATTTGTGTTTGTTTCGTACTTGGGTGTACATTGGGATGTAAGAGAGCGACCTATCATCTTTTCGCTCCAAGCCAACCTCACCTGCCCGTGGTGCATCCTGCCGAATAACAAACGAGGCGCTGGCTACTGGCTACCGACGGGTGGCGGTATAACCATTGAAGGCGTAGCTCAATACCACAGGCCGATGACGGGTAGCAGCGTCACCGAAGCGAGAAGCTACGACCTGCGATCGCCAACGTGCGCACCAAAATGCGTGACGATTATGAGTAAAGCCTCCAGTTATTTGCCCATAGTGGCGAACAAGTGGAGAGGCCTATGTCCAGCAGTGGACTGCAATAGGCTGATGATGATGATGACCTTTGTTGTTCTGATGTGTAAGTAAATTCATTGTCATTGGGGGAGGTCCCAGCAGTGGATATGCAGCCCGATGATGATGCTTCTGCTTTAGCATAAACAAAAAATGAAGTTATACACGCCAACCCTGTGGACAGAATACTGAAGGCCCATTTACACTGCACAAGTCAGCTAAGTTCCTTTTAATAACTTAAGTAGCTCGGGCAGCACTTATTTTGTCCCTTTGAAGGGATTTAGTTACGAGTAAGCCTCGAGATCTGTAAATAGATATGCACGGCCTATTTTTTCTCTCACTTTCTCTAAGTGGACCAGTCTGTGACATACTTAAGTAGATGAATAGGTGAGAACCTTTATAAGACGAGGAACGAGTAGGTATGCTATATCATTCGACCGTTTTGTCCTGTTGTAAAGACTATACAAAAAAGAATATACAAACTACTACTCTACCTAATGGGGATGTAAAGGAGAGTATCATCATCTTTTCGCTCCAAGCCACCCACACCTGCCCGTGGTGCATCCAGCCAAATAACAAATCAGGCGCTGGCAACCGACTGGTGGCAGTATAACCATCACAATAGAAGGCGTAGCTAAATACCACAGGCTTATGACGGGCAGCAGCGCCACTGGATCCAGATCTCCAGATCCAGATGCTTAACCAAAGTGGCGAACAACTGGTGAAGCCTACTACCAGCCGTGGACTGCGATAGGCTGATGATGATGACTACCCTATCCCTTTCCGTGGATGTCGTAAAAGTCGACTATGTTCTTGAGATTTCGGCTTCTCGATGGCTACACGATTGAATGTATTATTCCAATCTATACATTTGTGTTGTCAATAAAGATTTTATTGACGTTTTACGGGCACTGCCTTTAAAGTTGTACCACCAGCCTACTAAAGCTTACTCTTATAATAACTTCAATCTGTCGAATGGTATAAAGGTATCACAACTTATCACATCACTACCTGAACTATAAGACTACCGTCGAACATAGATTTCCCTCGACGTCTATCCTCGGTCAATGCTGCTAATCGAATGCCGGCTTGCAACGTCCGTCCCCCCAGCACAGCTTTCCCCTCCATTTTTCCCCGCCTATTTTGCCGCCAGAGAGGCGCGCTGTCAACTGTCAATGTGACAAACCAGTGTTGCCACTTAATTCTTACAAAACATACTAAATAACGAGGGCAATAATTAGACAAATATTAAAAATCATCACATTCGGCCATCCGACAACGTGCCGTCTCCCGACGCACCACTACATAATTATTTATTTATTCAAGGACAGCCAATCGAAACAACCACTTAATATGATTCAACCAATAGTGCTAAAGCGCCATCACAATAAATAAAATGAGAACCCGATATTACAACAAAATGAATAACACAAAAACAGTTTGACTTATAACAACAAATTACTGTTAAATTACAACCCCTTGCATTTCCTGGTAAAATATGTATACCACATCAGTTTTAATCATTAACGGGCAAGTATAAAATCATCACATTCGGTGCTGGTATTCTAATTGATTAACACAGTTTTCAAAGTATGCCCATTTGAGACTAACATGTGACAGGAACAATTGAACAAATGTCTTAAAATAAATAGTAGAACAGCTAGATGTATATATATTTATATATATAAATAAAACTGAAATTAATAAAAACTAATATTAGGTACACCACACTTAACTATTTACTGTGCCTATATACAAGATAGACATAAGTGTACGAAAGAAAAAGAGAAGCCTAACTAGCCGCTACTAGACGCTGCTCTAGATTCAAATACTTTACTAATAACATCTCCACTAACGTGTTACAAGGAGAATAAGGAATACACATTGGCACCAAAAAGAAACCTTGTGATGATATTTGATATAAATAAGGTAGTTTTGTTTACAGTTCATGGTCAAAGCCTTGATGCAAGATACAAAATAAATTTGACGGTGTATGATCAAAGTGGTGACCATTGGGAGAGGCCACTGTGCAGCACTGAAAACTGACCAATCCACTGTGTCAAGTCCAACTGAAAACTGGCCACGACGTTCAGACTTACCAACCCCTGCAATCGTCCGTGGCAACTAAGTACGTTCACACGTAGGTACAAATAAATAACAATATTTTTCCTTGTGTTGTGTCTTATCTCTCGGTGGTCAGAAGATTTTTCCGACACCAAATATATTTGTACGCCTTTATAGGCAGACCCAACTATAACTATTTGTTTATTTTATTGTAACCTGTTCTGACAAACAAAGAATTTGATTTGGTTTACTGAGATTAATGGTTTAGGTCACTCACTATGACAGGAAGATCAAATTGTAATTCATCGTATTAGAAAAATTCGTAACTGTAATGATCACAGGGATATAGCGTGACCTTTTTTTTTAACAAGCTTATCCATAAACAAGTAGTAGACATCCCATATAGATTACCTGTCTACATACACCCTTCAAGAAATAAAGTTCGTAAAGACCGATGATCTCCCATGATGGTCTTAAAATAAATTATTCACACCATTTCCCTACATTAGCTATAATTAATAACCAATTTAATGAGTAGATACGTAAATTCAGGTCTTATCCCAAGCCCAATGAAATTCAGTGACATTGTCCCAATGTTGGAACATAATCATTAAAGTGTTTTACTGAAAGTTAATGATCCTCCCAATTTCAAACCTTTAACTGCCTACATGTCCACCATTAACCAAATCTCCCTTCACCTCCTCTTAGAAAACCTCAAACCCCAAAGTTATTTGTTACCCAGCAGACAGTTTTATTTCACTAGACTTTGTTCAAACAATTGAAAGTACTCACTGTCCCTTGCTTATATGTACGAGGTTAAAACTCACCCAGAGCTATTTAAGACTCTGTATGACATTCCACGTACTCCTAGAGATAGACGTCTATACGTTCAATTAAATTAATCATGCTTTTAATGAAAACAGCTATGCGTTCAAGGAACAGTCGGTCAATGGCTGTCAAATTATATAATAAGTTACCCATGAACGCAAATGATATAACAATTAGAAAGTTTTCTTTTAAAGTATAGGTATGCTTAGAATATGGCTTATTCAACCTTGTTTTATACCACACGTGTGACTTGCTTTGTTTAATTCAATTTTAATGATATTTTGAAAATATGGTAAATGTTATTCCGGTAGTACAAAGAGGTGTTCTAATAATTTAGTTATCTTGACGTATAATAATTTATTTCACTTGTATATACCTACTCAATTTAATAATCAATTTAATTTGGCATGTTACAATTTATTTCAATTATGTATCCAATCTAATAATTTATTTCATTTGACAACTCTGAAGAGTAGTGAATGTGTTTAGTTCTCCATTATACATATCATCTGTAATAATATGTACCGCATTCTAGCAAATAAATAAATTCTTACTCTTAGAGGCAAGTCCATTAATTAATACTCGTATTGCGGGAACAGTTCATGAAATATTTTGACGCATGTGAATGTAAACAATACGCCACACTTAGATATCGAGTTGCTATAAGTGGACTAGAGTACCTAGTGCCCTACATTTCTATAGTTAGAACGTTACCGCTTTTTTTATTAATATAAATAATAATTACGTACGTGTACCTACATGTGTTGTGTAAAAATAAAAATGTTTATCCAATAATACAAATCGTTCTGCATACAACTCAAATGAGCTAAACCAAATATATAACAAAATCCTTAAAAAAAATTGTCAGCTGTCGCTGTACTAGCCTCAAGGCCTGTATCGCAGGAACAATTACAATTTATAACTTTAAATCTATCTATATGAAATGAACTGGAAGGTCCGGTTTTATATTAATAACAATAGGGGGCAAACCTTAGTTTTCCACCCCAGTTAGGTAGGTTTGTGTTGTGCCCATCGTGCCTGTTGCGCCGGAGAGTGTATGTACTTATATGTATGCGAATGTATTGTATACGTGTGTGTTTAAGTGTAAATACGAATGCCACATCAATTTAATATGCTATATCCATAGATTTTTTTTAATGATGTCTATAGATTATGTTTATTTTACTTCGTATAACTATGCAATTGGCTTGCCCATTTATAAAGTACTTAATAGTAACATTGGATGATATTTTACTAGATTGCCCGTGGCTTTTAAAACTTCCTTCCTCTGCCTAAATGTTATCTGGTACAGATCGCTACAAGCGACAAAACTGCCTAAGCTGTCCGAAATGTCTTTTGTGCAACAAAGACTGTTTATTCTATCTATACGACCCTCGGCACCACAACGACGGCCCATGCGACGGAGGCACCGTCCGCCGACATACATAGGTTAATTTTTGCCTCGCATAAGAGGACCACACGTCTCGTGCGTAGACGAAGCCTAGTCTAAACCTAACATGCTTCACTTAGGGAACCATTCAAGTATAGGTACCCATTTAAAAGAATACATTGGAGATCAACATCCTTACTTAAGAAATGCCAATTATCATAAATCTTGCACTAAAATGAAATATACCTACGCAGGTTCTAAATTTAGAAATTCAATAGTACCTATTCATTTCGATGCTACTCACTAATTTTAACAAGTTGATACTGGCACAGCCCAGTTTTAAATTCTCTCTTCATGTATCTCTGTAGTGAATGAATGTCTTATATGCAAAAATAAAAAGAATAATATTAAAACAAAAACAAGTCGACCGCCCCGGGTTCTTGATAGTGTCAATCTACGAGCATAGATGTACTTACATAGGTTTAAGTACAGTCGAATGTAAAAAAATTAATAAAGTTATACTACGAGCCACCAAGACTTCCCTGATGACAACGGACAACATCACATGGTTACGACGAGTTGTTGGCCTGCATCGACATCCACCAATGGTCCCCTCTGCTGCTTGTGTCTTGGGCTCTTTGGACTTTACTAGGCGGAGTAGTCATCATGTCGTCAGTTGCCATTATTTGTGCAAGAGAAAATTACACCGCCGACATAATCCATTCCAGAACACATTGTCTACCTACTTTGTGAAATAAAGATTAAATTAATAACCTACAACATCATCTACATCCCTGTTATCGAACTGACAAGTAGTTTAGGAATGCCATCTAATGTATGCAATTATTTGAAATAAAGAATTATAGTTAAATTATAATTGGTAAAATTCATTAGCACTGAATCATTAAATTAAATTATTTAGCGTGTAATCTGGAGCCTAATCTAGGGCGACCCTGCATTTCAGGCCTCCAGGTCCCACCTGTTGATCGAGGAAAGCTAGCATTTATTGGGTTCCGCATTTGTGTGAGTGTATGTGCGTTTGTGTGTGTGTATGCGTGAGAGTGACGCGGGTGTGTATGTGGGTATATGAACTTAGCTTACTTTACGTCTGATAATATTGATTCTGTATCCTCATAGTTTAGTTTCCGTAACCAATTTTGTATAGTAGTGGAATACATAGTTCTGTATTGGCATCCAAGGACTCAAATATCATTAAACATACATAGCTTCTTAGGGGCGTCTTTTCTTATTTAAGGACATAAATAAACTACAATTACTTGTGGAACATACATAGCTCCGTAGAGACTTACATAGCCTCCAATTACTCGTGGAACATACATAGCTCCGTAGAGACATACATAGCCTCAAATTACTTGTGGAACATACATAGCTCCGTAGAGACATACATAGCCTCCAATTACTTGTGGAACATACATAGCTCCGTAGAGACATACATAGCCTTCAATTACTTGTGGAACATACATAGCTCCGTAGAGACATACATAGCCTCCAATTACTTGTTTAATATAATATTTATTCATTTATTCGAAATCAACAGCGTATCCATTAGATTTCATCAATTAGTATATGTAGGCCTATTGGCCTTGGCTCTGTTGTTACAGATTTCTTTAAAAATACAAATTTAATCAATATAACATCAGATTGTGTGTTGTGTGTGAGTGTGTGTGTGCGTGTGCGTGAGTCTTTATTTCTCTTCACAGGGTACATTAAATTTAACAGGCTTGTGTGTGTGTGTGTGTGTGTGTGTGTGTGTGTGTGTGTGTGTGTGTGTGTGTGTGTGTGTGTGTGTGTGTGTGTGTGTGTGTGTGTGTGTGTGTGTGTGTGTGTGTGTGTGTGTACAAGAGAATCTGGTGCGGTAGCAGTTTCAGTAAAATCAGACCTTTAACACCCCTCTCTTCACACATATAAATTAGATTACTTGCGGGTAGTGGCATACATAGCCTTCTCTTGTACATGTAACGTTTTGTCCACGACATTTATAGCCTTAAATTTTGAGAAGCGTATCCAAACTTAGCGAAGTAATCTTTGAACATACATATTTTAAACTAACATAGGCCCCATTTACTCAACACTAAGGCCAGAAATAACCAAATCAAATATATCAACTTTCATTAGTATACCTATATCGTTGTATTTACTAAAAGACATTGGGAAGCAATTAATACGTACGTATAATACAGGCTCAGCCTAGCTTGTGTTATAATAATTTGTGTATCGCATTATCGCATAAGTAAGCAAATGGACACATAAAAAGTTAATGCGCCGCTTACAATCAGTCTGTACTGACACATAGCATTTTGACCTCATTCTACGCTACACTTAACGCTCAGATTCCTATGACGCGATAGGCATTGTTAATTAGTCGGACGAGCGATATCTGGCGGTAGCAAGCATAAAATACTGTTTTTTTTTTTCCAGTTGTGATATACAAAATGTAACTCAGTGTTTTATATTCAATGAAGTTGTTATTATTATCGATAAATTACTCTTCCTATTCTAAAGGTTAAGAACTCTAACTTTCTCCTCTCTTCATAAAACTTATCTTTTCAATTAACGGCGCAATTTCAACCAAACGTCTAGTTTTTTCTAATACAGACCGCAGTCTAACGTTTTATCGCAGACCAACATTGTCAAAGAGTAGCCTTAACCAAATGGGTCGTGCGATAAACCTTATTAGGCTTACAAGAGTAACATTAACAAAGAGTTGCCTTGTTCGAACATTACTCAAGTTGCGGTCTGCTCCAGAAAACACTTATGCAATAAATATAAATATTCTAGCACCGACGTTTGCCAGAGAATCCGTCGCGGACTATTATCAAGGAGTTGCCTTGACCAAATAGAATTCGCGACAAATTATTTCAGGCAGACCAACAAGAATAGCACTATCAAAGAGTAGCCTTGATCAAATATTATTCAAGCTGTTGTCAGTGGTGGCGTAATCCAATCGCCATATTATTTTAAACACTCTCAATACTACCGCCAAGTAACATTGTTAGGGAGTAGCCCCAACCAAATGTTCGTGACGGCATCATTATGGAAATGAAGAGAAGAGAAAAATAAAAGCTGAATTTAATGAAAAATTACAGTGACGGCCTTTAATATCTTGTCTATATTAATATCTCGTATATTAATATTAATTAAATAATTTTAAGAGTATTTCTACTCCGTACCTTGTAGGCTGCAGGTATCATCCCACTTCTGAAATATAATAACTTCAATCTGTCGAATGGTATAAAGGTATCACAACTTATCACATCACTACCTGAACTATAAGACTACCGTCGAACATAGATTTCCCTCGACGTCTATCCTCGGTCAATGCTGCTAATCGAATGCCGGCTTGCAACGTCCGTCCCCCCAGCACAGCTTTCCCCTCCATTTTTCCCCGCCTATTTTGCCGCCAGAGAGGCGCGCTGTCAACTGTCAATGTGACAAACCAGTGTTGCCACTTAATTCTTACAAAACATACTAAATAACGAGGGCAATAATTAGACAAATATTAAAAATCATCACACTCTTAACAAACTGACGGATCATTCCTTTTTTAGCATAAATACAAATATATACGTAAGTACCTACCAGCGTTGGAGTCGATTGAGAAGCATGCAAAGAGGCTCATCAATAATGACTTACTTTGCGATGCGGGACTGAAAGGAAATTCTTGAAACCGTCAGAATGTCAACTGTCTTTCTTCTTGGTTATATTTTGGAGAGTGTGCGAAGGAATTGTATAACTTAGTTCCTCCCGCCCCGTTCTATCATCGGAAGAGCAGGCATAGGCAGAGCGGAGAATAGGCACCGTTGTGTGGTGCAAGTTCCAAAGACTGGTACAGCATTTTTCGCCTCTACTTTCATACCATAGAACTCTTGCCGGTTTCCTTGTTCCCCGAGTTGATCTTCCTATGTTCAAGGTGAGTGAGCCGCTTTGTACTGTGTGAGATATCGCTTACCATCAGGTGAAATGCAGCCAAACACAAAACCAATTCAAATAAAAAGGACTGAGATACCGTTGCTTACCCTAGCCCAAACTTTCCTCCATTTGTTTCAAAGTTGCATTGTGCAAGTGCAACATCCCTGATTTCAATAAAATGGAAATGCAAACGAGGATCGGATTCTGCAATTCCATCAAAACGTCGTAAATATTCCATTTGAAAATGCTTCTTGTAACTTACATTGTTACATGCCGAAAACGGAACGGAAGAGTGGAGTACAATTTAATTGAAATGAGTTTTTTATTTCTGTAAAGGATTTATTGTGAGCTGTAGTTTTTACGACGCTTCAGCGACTAACCTTGCTTCAAGGAAACGCGAACGGTTATAAAAAGCGTCAATAGATGAAATAAAACCATACCTATTGTTTTGAGCTTCCACGGTCATCATAAACTATATTTATTGACCGTTTTCATCCAAACAATGTTTTGCATTTATAATATTGTAGGATTATCCCCTCATAGCTCATTAAGAAATCATCTCAAGATTTAAGACGATTTATAAGGAATCGCTGTCTGACCCCAATAAATCGATTCTTTATCCCGAATTGATCCATTACAGGTCTACCCTCAACCCTTTACTTGAGAAGTGTAGGCCTTGACAGTCCATAGCTGGCATACTTCTTCCAATAAGAAGTCTGATTCCAACTTTGGGATCTCTAAGCATATTTCCAAGGGGTTTTACTGACCCCTTAAGCCCTACCCTTAGGTACCCAAATGCCTATCTATAGGGTTCGTCTCACTGTGCGTCCGCGTGATGCATAGATGACAGCCAAGTCATTCAGAGTGAGCATAGCTTTTTATTGGAAGGAAAGTGAATTTCTTTTTTTAATCGTATTATAGTCCATTCGCGTTAAGAAAATAGTGACTCATCTGCCGGCCAAGCCACACCCCCTAGCCAATTAAAACGGTGTCGGTGATGAGTCACTATTTTCTTAACGCGAATGAACTATAGTTATTTTTGAGTGTCTCCAATACAAACATACACATAAAAATACAAATCTATTCTCTTTATAATATTAGTGTAGATGTACATCAGTAGTCTGTATCGTTTAAGTAACAATTACAAAATCACAAGGCTACTTCATCACTGACAAGAATCTCGCTAAATGAATCCAGTGGATTTTAATTGCACAAGTGCAGTGCACTCCATTTGCTAGTAACATGGGGTTAAACTAAAGCTGCTGACCGCGGCATGCCGTCGCAATGTAAAATGTTTCATGGAAGTATTCGCTCGGTCGGATTCGATGCACCCAATCCAATCGGTGCCGATTACTCGGCTAGTCGATTAGGGGTTTATTTTGGGTAGTGTACGAATAGAATGACAAGTTGAAAAGTATTGGTGGTTGTAAAATAAAAAGCTATCGTCATGTGACTCATGAGAGAGCTAGTGTTGTACAGTGAGCGCCGAGCGTACGTAGAAACCTATACTGGAAATTTCTCTAAGGGATCGAAACAGAAATGAAGAGGTTTGTAAAAAACTAAGGTGAATATATATATAAGATGGGACTCCAACATACAGGAACCGGTTGTAGAAACAAACACCAATGTGTTGCTAAAACAAATAGATTTATTTTGCATTACAAATTATAACTATAAAAAAACTATCTACATTAACTTTCTAACAAAAATGCAACTCACCTAAAACAAATAGAAACGACATTTAATGTCCATTTCTTACAGTTCCATCATATTATACTAAAAATATTATTATCTTTAATTTATTGAATGCATGTTTACGTATTTATTTGACAAACGTCACAAGACTCTATTTATTATAATTAAGAAAACCAACCTTGGCGGCCAGTACTAAAAAGGTTTGATTCAACAAAGAAAATGCTAACACATTTTCTTTACATCTCCCCCCTTAGGAAAAGAAAATTTTTATAAAATTTTCCTAAACTAAAATAAAAAAAAATCCTACTTATCTATAAGTCCACCTGCTTATTATGTACAAATGTTTATCCATAATATACACACTGCTAACACTACCTCAATATAAAAATGGCACTGGGACAAGCTTAGTAATATGAAAAAGATTTGACTCTGTTTTCCTGTGACCCGTATCTATTCTGTATATTGATTTAGATATTTTTTCAACAATCTTGAATGGTCCTATTTTCAGCTCATCCAATTTCTTTCTATTTAATTTGTTACCGTTTTCTACGTACACCATATCATTCACATTATACTCATAATCCTTCCGAGATTTATCAAATGAAGCTTTGTTATATTCATGAGACTTTATCGTATTCCTAAGAGCAGTCGCTCTGTCTCTGATCCAGTCACTATGTGATATGTCTTGCCTAAGCTCAGCCGGTAATATTGTATCCTCTGTACCATGCAGTAGATAACTCGGCGAAAAACCAGTGACTGAATGTTTAGTCTCATTGTATTTCCTAACACATTCATGTGCAATTGTTGTCCAAGCTCTCTTATTTTCTGTTTCATTAGCCATACACCTGATTTTGTTCACTAATGTTTGGTTAAGCCTTTCATTTAAGCCATTTGAAAAAGGTGCATTCACTGCTGTAAAGACAATAGGTATTTTCTTATCTTCTAAGAATTCTTTAAACTCTCTTGAGTTAATTCCTGGATATTGATCCGAGAGAAGCATACCAATAACCTCTGTATCTGCTACACTCTTAATAAGTTTAGTAAAATCACTGGCATTCTGAGTCTTCGATGTCAGCACAAATGCAAATCTTGTGAAATGATCCACTAACAAATGAAGATACTTTTTTGTGGATCTCGAACCTCCAAAACCTCCTATTGTATCGATTGACATGATCTCAAAAGGCATTGAAGCCGGTCCTAATTGAGACATTAACCCAAATTTATTATGCCCTCTCGACTTGTTTTTAATACAAACTTCACAACTTCTACATATTTTTTTTATATTCTTCATCAAATGTTTCGCCGTGAAGTGCGAACCAATTGTTTTCTGCATCTGTCCAACCCCAATGTGACACAAGTTCTCATAGACACTCCTTAAAATGCTGATGCTGAATTTTTCAGACAGAACTATTTTATCTTTATTCTTGCATTTCTTAAAATATACATTTTGTTTCTTCGTCAATTTCCATTTGCTATTATTAAGCTCACTATTTTCATTCTGATCTCTTAAAATATCTTGAAATTTTACTAAATTCACAACTTTTAGTTGTTCATCTTCATTCTCGTTCCATTCTAACACTGGATTTCTGCTCAAACAATCTGCCTCCAAATTTTGTTTTCCTGGTACTATACTTTAATCTTTATCCTAAAGTCATATTGCGAAAGATAATAAGTCAAATCTCCGAGTTCTTCATCAGTTCTAGATCTAAGATTCATATTCTCCAACGGTTTGTGATCTGAATAAACCGTAAATGATTTTCCTATCAACCAATATTGCCAATATCTTACGGCTTCTCTAATAGCTAAACATTCTAAGTATATCGCTTTTTTCTTCTTCTGATATTCATTAATCTTTTTCGAAAAATAGGCTACTGGCTTTTCATTACCATCTGGTTGTACCTGTTTCAAAATAGCACCTACGCCTACTGATGAAGCGTCAGTATAAATATTTATCGGTAAATCTTGGTCGAAAATTTCCAAAACAGGTTGGGAGCAAAGAATATTTTTTATAAGCTCAAATGCCTTTTGGCATTCATCTGACCATATAAACTTTTGATTTTTCCTTAATAAATTATGTAATGGATCTAAAATTATTGCGCTATTTGGTATGTATTCGTGGTAAAAATTAATTTTACCCAGAAACTGTCTTATATTTTTTTGTGTCTTTGGAACGGGAAAATTCTTTATCGAAATTAAATTGTCTTTAACAGGTTTGGTAGTATTGTTTCCAATAATATGACCCAAATATTTTACTGAGTCAGATGCAAATGTGCACTTTGTGAACTTTAACCTGAGCCCTTCTTTCTTAATAGCATCCAATAACTGTGTCAGATGGTCAATGTGCTCTTCAAAACTCTTTGAAAAAATAAGAATGTCATCAATATAATTGACAGCGAAATCAGCAAGCTTGTACTTCCTTAAAATATTGCTCAAAACTCTTTGAAATATTGCTGAAGACGTTTTTAGACCAAAAGGTAAGCAAGTCCACTGGAAGTGCCCATCCTGTGTTACAAACCCAGTCTTACTTCTATCTTCTACCCGTAAGGGAATAGACCAAAATGCGGAATTAACGTCCAAAGTCGAAAAAAAATTACAATTTCTTGTTTTAACTACCAGATCATCTATAATCGGAAAGGGTTGTGCTTGCGGTACTACTATCTTATTCAAGTCTCTAAAATCAATACATAATCGAGATTTTCTATTGTCTTCTTTTTTAAATGCTAGAGTGACTGGTGCTGCAAACGGACTATATGACTCTTCTATTAATTTATTGTCTAATAATTTCGCTATCTGTTCTTCAATTTCCTTCTTATCTTCTACAGTACACCTATAAGGTCTTTTACTGCAATATTTGTCTACCAATAAATCGATCCGAGCTTCATACCCATTAACAGTACCAATATCATATTTGTGTTTAGCAAATACTGATTTATATTTATCAATCAAAGTATTTATTTCAGATTGTTGATACTCATTTAAATGACTTATCTGCATTTCAAAATTTTCTTCTTTCACATGTTCATTAAAATTAATTTGATAGTCTTTCTCAGTATTATAAATATCTTCATTACTTGTTGAAACTTCTTTTAAATCCGGCTTTTGAGTTACTCTTAAGTCTTCATGTTGTAATAATTTGAAAGCCTTTATTAAGTCCAATCCAATTAAAAACTCATATTTGAAATTTGGCTCATCGATAATGTAAACATCAACGCTTTTCTCTAAATCCAGTATTTTCACTTTTAAGTTGGTCATACCACTTGTTTTCTTGACACCATTAATAGTCACTAAATTAGCCTCATTGAAATTGTTTCTCCTTCCTTTAATTTTCAATAACTTAGAATTAATCAGAGAAACATTTGATCCAGAATCATAAACTCCATTAACTTCTAGTTTATCATTCAAAAGTAATTTTACATTTATTAATGGTGTCACTATTCGTTTTTTTGATTGCTCTCATTTAACTCGGCTTCTATTACAGAATTATTAACATGCTTAAAAAAACTCTTATTAACCCTGTCACTTTCCCTAGTTTTAAACCAACACGAAGCTTCAGGATGATAACGTGTGCCTTTATTTAATCTTTCGCAATTTTTACATGGGATTAGTTCTTCGTTTTTATTAGAAAATTTTATGTTTCCGAGCTTCCGCCTGACCACAAAATTTTTCTTACCAACCATATATTCATACTTAGTCATCTCATTAAACAAATCCACAGTATCCTTTATTGCCTCTCTGTCAATCTTGTTCATTACAACCTCTGGCAAACTAGCCGCAATGAGATCGATCAAAGTACCCGCATCAATCGATCTTCTCATGTTCAACAAAAGTTTCTCTTTCCTTATTGCATAATCTAACAATGAACCTTCTTTATATCTAAACGTAAGCGCGTAAGTTACTGAATGCCATCCTTTATTCATAAACGATTCACAGAAGTTCTTTTTCCAAACTGCCCATTCTGAGCTTCTTGATAATTTTATGATCATAGAGTGATACCAATCAATACAACTTCCGTCCAAAAAATATCTTAGAATCTCAATCTTCTTTTCATCAGTTATCACACCAAAGCGAGAACATTCTTTTTCAAATAGATCAATCCAATAAATGGCATTAGAATTTCTTGTAGTAAACTTCTCAATCATAAACTTTTCCGAAATTCCCTGTAAACTCGGCTGTATACCTCGCTGTGTATTTTCAACTACTTTTCCAAGTAAGTCCTCCAAATTTGCTCCTTTTTGATGTGTAACGTCCATTTCTTCTAAAAACTGATCCTCAAACTGCAAATTTCCATCTTCATATATTGTACATTGTCTTTGGAAATAAACTATTTTTTATTTATTTATTTAGTTGTTTCCGAGTGGTTATAATTATGTAGTCCTTTAATAGCACGGGTAACCCTTTTATTAACGTTCCAATCAACGCTCCGATCAGTCCCAGCTTTAAAGTCAGATCTGCCAAAATCGAGTTCGGTCTGAAATGGGGCAATTCGATTTGTTTCGATACCGCCAATGGTCTGACGTCACGCCACCAGTAACCAGTTCGTTTAAACCCACGGAATCGAACTTTTTTATTTGTTGCGGTATTTTGTTTTTACATGCTATTTTTGCACTTTTATTTTAGGTACTAGACTTTTATCAACAGTAGTGGCTTTTGACTTACATTTGTTAGATTGATAGATATACATTATTGTACACCAAACAATGGACATATGACTAGATAAAAACATATATTGACGTATAAGTTAGGCGGTCTTATCATTTAAGGCGATCTCTTCCAGACAATCGTTGGGTAGAGGATCTAATCAAAAGGAGGGGCAAGGTGACAATAGATTTTTAAATCCATAAATGTTGTTCTACTTAAATAATTATTTTTTAGCAATTAATATGTACTAGTTGTAATAGTAAAAAGTACAGCAGGAAAGCTACTAGGCTTCCCGTCGGCTGATGGCAAGCGAAATAGAGGCCGAAGAGAAAATGCTTCGGCAACGCACGAGTAACCAAATTTATCAGGTTATAGTTGCCACCATCATCCTGGCGTATAGGATTATTCTGGCTAACAACGACAGACCAAGAAACTGGATCCAAGTGCATTATCTGTTGCTTACCTCTCATAATCCAATTGCAGGACAGTTCGACATGACCAGAGGTAAATTGGCCGCGAGACGGCTTAACACGCTTTATTACGCAGTGCATAAGACTTTCAGCTTAATATTTCAACAATATTATCACAAAAAAAATTCCACGGCCCCTGAATTGTCATATATGTTTATGGTCAATGAAGATTGAAGACACTTTGATATACATAATACCTCTACATACATGTATTATTACGCAGCCTTTGAGTCCCGATTCACTACGCACATCAAATGCGTTGTAGCGTAATGCATCTCATGGCACCGTGTAGCACCGCATCGCATCGTACTATGCTTCACTGTGCCGCACTACTCTACCGTACGCTGCACTACATTGCGCTACACTGCACTACACTATACTACACTACACTGCACTACACTACATTACACAACATTGCACTGCACTACACTGCACCGCACTAGGTATAACGTACCGCACTTCACTCTACCGCACCACATACCGCCTATCCACGTTCGATGTACATACGTTGATCCAAAAAACGCACACGTAATTCAACAGAAATCGCGCCTACACAGTATGCTCTCTTCCTTACCGCGTCTGAATGCTTATTTCCTTAAAGCGTTCCTTCCATGCACTGATAAAGGTGGCGCGGGAAATAGCGCCGCGAGTGCATTACGTACCAGATGTTCAAATGCTGATTTAATATCAACAAATGCATGCATTCTATTTCCGTCTCGGATGCATTTTATATGCGGATTTAACGCTTCAAATGCGGATATTCGGGACACGACAACGGTTTCTTTTGCGCGGTCGAATTCGATCGTGCGACTGTTGATTGGTGTTATTTATTACTCCTAATTAAATTACTGTCAATTTAACTAAAATTAGATCTAAACGATCTTTTAAATAATAAATAATAATTATTTAGTATTTATTTATTTTTGTGTTTAAAAAAAATTAAGTGAGAATAGTAAATAAATGTAGACTGGCTCGATGGATCCTTTGGTAGTGGCCACACATCGCGCCTAGATGGCCCCAAACTAAGCCAAAGCTAGACAACTGATAAAGTTACTCAGATACTTTCTTTTGTAAATAAATACATTATTATACATAGTAACAAACATACATACAACGACTGCCCGAAAACATCCGGAGTGCCCCGAGTAAAGCAACTTTTAAGTTTAGAGTACAGAAACATTTTCGTATCCAACATTAACGAAGTCGTCTCACTACTCTGTCGTCGTCCTTACTATTATTTATATATTTGTATTATTTTATATGTATATGTGTATATTATATTATATGAGCTATATTGTATTATATTTACTTTATAATATGTATGTTTTTAAGTATTTTTTGCTGTTTAATTTTATCCAACTTGCAGCACACTACCTACATCTATTTCTGCTTAGCCCAATGGTTGACTGGTAGAGAATGCCTTTTCCATTAAGTCCGCCTTTTGCACACTATTTCTATTGTGCAATAAAGTTTAAATAAATAAATACATGTTCATAAACACAAATGTTTGTACTGAGCGGGAATCGTACCCACGACCCTTGGCTCAGAAGGCAAAGGTCACTACCAAATGAACCATCGTAAACTATACTAACACAAGGCCCAACTATCACTAATGAGAGTGGTTTTATAAGACTGGAGCGTGTTCCGTCTTGTCAGTAAAAGATAATTAAAACAGCACTTTGTAAGACGGTTCTATGCAATCCACATCTCATACAATCTATTCATTTCCCATTAATGAAAGGTTTTATTTTGCTATTCCTTCTCAGGGCGAGGTGAGCACACAGTGACAGGATTTTGACGTTTAATTTTTTTTATGAAAATACAACTAGAGTCACTCATTTCTTTTTTATAGTAGCTCGACATAATGGCTTCCCTACGCCTGATGGAAAGCGAAAGAAAAGCTCAAGTCGCTGTGACAACGGGCAAAGAACTGGTCAGTTACCTGTCAGTTGCCACCACTATGCCGGCCCAACCCTACTCCACGAGCTCCGGAAACCCGATTCATCGGTAGAAACACGACCCGGAGGTCATTTGGCTGCGGTATTCTATAGGGAGAGGTCATTCCGCGGACGAACGGCTCAATTCAAGCGAAGATTCGCTATGCCCTACCACTCTTAACCATAATCGCCACACAGGCTAGGCGGGTTGACGAGCCCAGGGATTAGCTTCTCACTCCAGTGACGCTGCTGCCATCATCGCTCGGTGACAGGCTCGGTGGCTCAATTGGTAGTGACCCCTGCCTTCTGATCCGAGAGTCGTGGGTTCGATTCCCACTCGGGACAAACATTCGTGTGATGAACACTTGTGTTTGTTCCGTGTCTGGGTGTTAATATTTGTATTTAAGTATTTATTTGTGGTACCTTCGTTGTTCTGATACCCATAACACAAGTGCTTAAGCTACTTACTTTGGGATTGGAGCAATGTATGTGATGTTGTCTGATATTTATATTAATTATATCATCGGCCTGTGGTAGCTACGCCTTCAATCGCGAAGATTACATCGTCGGCTGCCAGAGCCTTGTTTGTTATTCAGTAGGCTGCACCATGGGTAAGTAAGGATAGCTTGGAGAGAAAAGATGATGGGTCGCTCCCTTACCCCCCTAGCCGCAATTGAGGACTCAGTTCTCTTACAACATTAAAACCGTTCCGACAAAGAACGGGCGCGGTGACAGATGTCGGGAGTTAACGATTTTAAAGCTTCAGTACGAGGTTCGTGGACGTAATGCATTTCCTTGAGAGTTTTAATAAAGCATTCGATAAGAGGGAGGTTCAAGTTGTAAACGTAAAACCCGGGTTATAATAAGATTTTACTGTTCGGAACATTGACGGAAAATTATTTAATTAAATTCGAAATGAATTCTGGAACGCGGAATACGCTTACACTAATACTGAGTATGAGAACTGACAAGACTGTCATCTTGTAGGTTTTTATGCACTTTATCTTTTTTTCCCTGCGCCTGATGAAAAGCGAAAGAGAAACCCAAGTTGCTGTGACAATAGGCAAGTAACTGGTCAGTTACCGGCCCAACCTTAACCCCACCACGAGCTCCGGAAACTCTACTCACTGGCAGAAACACAACCCGGAGGTCATTTGGCTGCGGTATTTTATAGGGTGGAGGGCCTTCCCCGGACGGGCGGCTTAGTTCGAGTGAAAATTCGCTATGCTCTACATCTCTTAATCTGTTAATCGAGGGAATCCTTTTGAGAGCTAATAAAGTAACTGACCTGCTTAAATATAAAAAGTTATAAAAATCTAGAGGAAATGCACGTTATTGCAATGTTCAAGACATGATTTATTCAAAATTTTCCATGTACTAAAAGTATACAATTGTTGCAAAATTTAGGCGGCCTTATCGCTATGAACTCTCTTCATGACAACCCTTTGAGTAGAGATGGTACCTAAGATAGAAAGGGATCGGTGGAAAACTTACAAAGTATGTAGGTATGCTCTATTTGATTTATGTTTAATTAGGAACTCAAGCAATTAATATATTGTTTTATACGATTATACAGCCTCATAAAGTTATTATAATTTACGACTTTAATTAGTACAGTATACTTACAATGTTTCATTCAATGAGCAGCATGATTAAGTAATACATACCTACTTATAATAGATATAGTGTATAAAATATAAGTGTACCTGTAACAAATAAGAAAAAATGATTAATTCATTTCTTCAATCGAAACGTGACATTTTATAGCGAAGTTTCGACGGAAACGTAATTTTCGCGGAATGTCATTTACGCAATTGGTCACTTTTGCGGAATGTCATTTACGCAATTGGTCACTTTTGCGGAATGTCATTTACGTAATTGGTCACTTTTGCGGAATGTCATTTACGCAATTGGTCACTTTCGCAGAATGACATTTACAATTATTTCCTTTCTTTCTCCTACCTAATCTACATACACGACATAATTATCAAGCTAAAACACCTTATTTTGTTATAATATTTTAGTGTGATTTTGGCATAAGAAAATATTCTGATGTGCTGTCTATTATTTATAATACCTATTGTACATTGAGGTAAAGGAAATTCTAACAACCAAATAAGTATTGAGTCAATGTATGTGATGTAGTCTAAATTAAACCTTAAAATATTGCAGTTAAAGACTTTTTTGTGTTTTCCCTTCGTGAATGTGCATGGTCACCCGACTTTGAGCTACATTGAAAACTAAAGTTGGGACTCTTTTAAACCGTTGTTGTCATGTCTAAGTATTTCCAAGTCCATTTATAATCCATATCAATTTAGTCCATATGATGCAATATGTTATAATTGCTTCAGCTGGTAGACAGCTATAAATATCGTCCAATCAACGTCATCTACGTGTATACGACTAATTAGTAGTTCGGTTGCAATGGAGACAGTGACGCGTGTGAGGCCATTGCCAGAGGTATACCAGTAAAAATTACCTTCCTCGAAGAAAATCTTAGGGCTGGCAACTTTATATAGATGGGTAGGGCAGCCGCCAAATGACCTCCGGGTCGTGTTTCTGCCGGTGAGTAGGATTCCGGAGTTTTAAGAAAGCTAGTGGGGTGTTTGGGTTGGGCCGGCAGGGTGGTGGCAACTGATACTGAGCAGTTACTTGCTAGTTGTTACTGCGAGCAATGGATGTCGAGCGACCTGTCTTTATTTCTACAATAAACTAGATAAATAACCTATTAGTTGTCAACTAGTATCGATAGTAGATACAAGCTTCAGCTTAGTTCGGGACTGTCAGCTTAGATGGCCCTGTGTGGTTTAGCGTGGCATGTCTTATGCGGGGTAAAAGAGTCCTGGTGTCGACACCGCTTTTCGGCGGCAGACTAACTAACTAACAATAGATTAAATACCAATCTGAAATAACTCAAAATTTTCTGAAAGAAACCCCTGATCCTAGTCTAATTCTAAATAAGCATGTTTGGTGCAATACTGAGTATTACAAACTGAAAGAGGTGCAATATAATACAATGATGTTTAGAATTTAGAGATAATTTGGAATTTGGAAAATATTAATAAAACGCCGATGGAAATTGAACGTCATATACGAGTATATTAGACAACTAAGAAGGCAATAGCCAAGCGCAGTAAAAAACATAGATAATTACAAGAAGGTTAAATAGCAAAATAATATTAATACCTGTGAGTTCATCACAACTGAGTATTATAATAAATATCATCATCCTCCTAGCCTTTTTCCCGATTGTCTCAGGGTCGGCTTCCCAAACTGAGAGATTTTGGCGGGGGCTAAGCTTTTACACAGAGCGACTGCCATCAGACCTCCGCAACACTTAGGGTAAGCTATACCCATTCCCAGTTTAGGCGTCAGAGTTATCATCATCTCTGATATGATGTAACGACTGCTATCTGAGTTGGTAAAGATAGCACCCGGGACCAACAGCTTAACGTGCCTTCCGAAGCACGGAGGAAATCGGTGTCAAATTTTTGGTCACCCATCATCGGATTGACCGCGCCAATGGTTGCTCAACATTTGCGATCATCGTTAAACGAACAAGACCGCGGCGCCACCGAGCTCCTCAGTATTATAATAAATAAATAAATAAAAATAATTCCATTCTGGCACATGCCCATAGTAAATAATAACAATAAATAAATAATCTAGTAACATTTTTTTAAAAGACAACCCTAGCACCGATGTTATTTTATAGCCCGGGCGGCATGCAAGCACATTCAAGCTATTTCCACAATGAAAATTTCTTTACTCATAAAAGAGGAAATTGGCTGAGTTTCGTGTACCCAACCAGCGGGCGGTGCAATATCTAGTTAATCGGAAACTGTTGTATGATAGGTCTGATATTAATATTACGGGCGTTTATACCGAGTTACGCGATATCATAAGGGCTATGCTTGTTTTTTTAGTTAAGAGATAGGGTAAGAAATGAGCATTTATGTTAGCACTAGCTGTGCCGGCAGCGTCGCACGCGTGGATATCGTGTTTCAAAAATGACGGAATTGCATAAAATGGTACCCAAATGTTAAGTTAGACTTCTAGCTAAACATTGGTGGAAACCATATTCAATTCCATGATCCATGTAATTAACGATGAGTAAAACGTTCAAATTTTCAACGCTTAAAAAGTGACTGGCTCGGTGGTTAAATTGGTAGTGACCTCTGCCTTGTGAGCCAAGGGTCGTGGGTTCGATTCCCGCAAAGTACAAACATTTGTGTTCATGAACATGTCTGTTTGTATTGGTCTGGGTGTTTACTATGTATAATATGTATTTATTTACAAAAAAGTATCAAAGTAAGTTTATCAGTTGTCTAGTACCCATAGTACAAGCTTTGGCTTAATTTGGGGCTAGACGACGGCGCTGTGTGGCCCAGCATGGTATGTCTTGGGTTATTATTATAATTTTTTTTTTCTAATTGAAGTTGATTAGAACATTCAAATTTCCAACGCTTAAAAAGTGAATCTGTGATTGTTTGAAAAAGACGTGATGTTCCTACTATCCTTGATACATTCTGTGCATAGAACATTATCCACGTTCAAACAGCGACGTCCCGACGACACGTGTCGTTTACTGTGAAAAGGGGGGAGGGGGGTTTAATGGAAAATGTTAGTACATCACACAATCATTCCTCGTGTGCGCCGCGTGGACACCCCGGATGGTGATACATCTCTCGTTTTAATCACTCGGGCCAAGATTGATGACCTCACATGCCACCGCGCTACGCTAAATTAAATATAAGCTCGGGGACACAGCTACCGTTGGTTCTAGAAATAATAGTAATGCTGTTCTAAGTGAATTTCGGCGAATCTCTAAGGATGGACAGATTTTTTGGTAAAGGGCTTTGGGCACAATGTTGCGCGTTTTATGGATGGATATCGTCGCTCATATTTCAATTTGAAAACCAAATCCCGTCAAACACTTCAGAGCCTTCAAGAAACGAGCACTCCTATTTAAAAGGCCCGCAGTGACCCCAGAACTCGTATTGAGTTGCATGGGCGGTGTCGACTACTTAGCACCAGGCATCACATTTGCTCGTCTGCCGCCTTTTGCATAAAAAAAGTAAAAGATTTCCATTGCTCCAACTCCTAAAATAAAGCAAATGACAAATGCACGACAATTATCACTGTACGCCACCGGACGAGTCATCAATACAGATCTAGTTGACTCGCCGGACTGCGGCCGAGTGCAGACATGGCTTTGTCATTTACATACGGAGATGAACAGCTGCCAGACTGTTCGTTTGTGCTGTGATGGCTTCCAAGGGCTACACATTGAACAAATTAGATTAGAATAGAAAATGGTTTATTCAGCGACACATTCCAAACTTAAACGAGGTCCAATGTTCAATTACAAAGAAAATATTGTTTATATTATCATCATAGGCAACGTTATGTTCATTTGTGAAAGAATACATTCTAAATCCGAAAACCATCATGGACTGTGTAGTATAGGTACGTGTCTGTAGAACAAACAGTTTCAAGGTTACATATTATACTCGTAGTAAAAATACTACATAGTATACTAAAACATAAGGTTACATTGTACTTGCTGGCCAACCTCACCTGCCCGTGGTTCATCCAGCCGAATATTAAACGAAGCGCTTGCAGCCGACTGGTGACGGTTTGACCATCACAAATGAAGGCGTTGCTAAATACCACAGACCGATGACGGACGGCAGCGTCACCGGAACGAGAAGCTACGCTAACGCTACGAAGCTTTATGGGTATATCCTTCAGATGTTTGCCCTAAGTGGCGAACAACTGGAGAGGCCTATAGGTCCAGCAGTTGACTGCAATAAGCTGATACTTGCTGGTACGGTATTTACTCATTATAACGTGCTTTGCTTGCGTTTGCGTCATCAATCTTCTGCGTGATTTTACCAAAGGAAGGATTACACCGCGTCTACCCGCTCCCGGGCCGTGATTTCTGAATTCACTCCCCCGTCAATTAATTAATCATGCCTTTTCCAGACGATTTTACGTTATTTTTATCCGGCAAAAAAGATGTGTGGGTTTTAATAGCAAAATGAAAATATTTTCAAGCCTTTATCAAGCAAGTTTTGAATTATGGTAATGCACAGATTACCCCATCTGTGTAGTAACGTCATTGACACGAAGCTTATTCGATTGTAATAAGATCGAAATCTAATGAACAATTTTTCATCACAAGAAATCGACGTCCTCCATATTTTTATAATTAAAAATTCACTTATATATATTTCGATTTACAACATATTCATAATAATAAAGTTTTATATACCTAATTGTATATGTTTTTAATTAAACGTGTAAATTATTTTTAGATTAAATTCATTATGATTCCTGGGTCACCTTACTTTCTTAGTAGGTAAGTAGGTACAACTTAGTGCAAGTATCGAGGATGTTAGGGAACTCCTTAACCGTAACCGAAACTATCGGATATTCGATATAAGAAAATACCCGTAACCGAATCTGAAATAAAAGTTTAATATCGGATAGAAAAGCGGATAATATCGGATAAGGGCGAAGCTTAATTGAGACACGTTTGACAAGTTATTTTGATCGGTCGGTCGCCGTTTTCTTCTTAGTCATTGTAACATTCTTGTAAATAAGTGACTTGTGACTACCCAATTAAAATTCTATAAAAAATTATATCCGTATCTGACATTATCCGAAATTAACTGATAATCCGAAATAATTTCGGATTCGTATCACTTTAATAAATAAATGCCATAGGGCTTAGCCCTAAGTGGGTATTGCTGTTGTATCAGCGACAAGTGTTGCCTCTGTGGCAGTGGCATTAGTGAAAATCTCTCGATCCCAAGACGTGTAGTCGTAGGGCTAATGCAGCACCCACAGCGGCAACACATTTCAACCATTCATACATGCCATGGCAGCCTCTAATTAAGGCGTCACTACTCCTGCTTTATCGTGCATACTATATCTGCTGTAACCTTTTTATTGTTCCAATAAAAACAATAAAAACAAATTATTTACTTTAGCACTAATATAGAACTATTGTTAATACTATTTTACTAAGTGATTGTTTTGTTATCCGTATCCTGTATAATTCCTATATCCGTTTCCGAAATATCATACTTAATATCCCTGGTAAGGATCTTAATCCTTCTTTAAACATGGCCTAAAGAGAGTTCTTTCCTCTCTGTAGGCAGAGGCTTAGCTGTGCCTCCCTCCGGCAGTGCAGAGTATGTGTGAAGCCGCGGCCACACATTGGAGATATTTGCACCAACGTAACATTTTGCGCCCAATGCACCAATGTGGGTGTCGGTACTTTGACACAATGAAGACATTGAGCGCGTTAGTATTGGGCATTAGACAGTGATTGGACGCAAAGTTGGATCCAATTTGTGGCCGCGACATATCCGTTTAACATAAAAACGAAACAGCTGACAATAGAAGCCCTCTACAGTCACAATTTGTCAATTAAAAGATCAACAGTCTTTTTAACGTCAACAGAAATAAATGACATTGTCAACACAACGATTAATATTAATGGTCCGTCTGTTTGTTTGCAATTAGCTAGCGCCAAATGAGGTGAACTTACCATTCGGTTTGTCGAAGCGTTCTCGATTTTGTTATCCTTATTAGCGAATGTAAATACAGTCTTCAAATAACATCGGAATTGGGAAATAATTCGCATAAATTTTTATTTAGGCAAGAATTTGGCTTGAAGAGTTTGTTCAGCTGAAGAATGAGTGGGTTTTATTTTTATAGCATTGTATTTAAAAAAAAACGCAGAGCTCCTAAGCTGATGAGGTGTTGTCTGTCTGGGATCTCGACCCACCTTTTATAAATAATATAAATTAATGAATATACGAGTAGAAATGAAAATAAAAATAGTCATACCTACTCGTAATTGAAAGATTGCACAAGGTGTGTATTTACCTGCCTTATATTTGTACACGCACTCGAACGACGTACTACCTTTATTTTTATATTTAGTTGCATAATGTTAATAATGTTCTCATGTAAGTGACTGTAAATTAATTGTCTTATTGGGAATAAAATTCTTTAACCATAATGAATAAACCCAAGACATGTCACGCTGGGCCACATAATATGCCGTCTTGTCCCAAACTGTGTCCCAAACGAAGCCGAGCTTGTACTATTAGACGACTGGCAAATTTATCTACTTGTATACTTTTTGTTGTAAATGATGACGGTGGTCTGATTCGAGCGCTCAAGTATATAACTATATAGTATATAGTACTAGTATATACCTTGAACGTTCTTATCTACCGTCATGTGGAATATTTGTCAGTGTTGCGAATTATTTTTACGCTGTCTCATTGGTTCGAAAGCTTATGGACTCGAATTTTGCAATCGCGAAATACGCTGATTCGAAAAAGGTCTTATGCGCTCGAATAGGACTGATGATGATGATGATGCCCTCGAATGCTTGACTTTATAACTTTTTAAATTTGACTTTGCAGCGCTATGGGGGATTGTGTCGAGTCCCTATGGGCATCCCAATGGTAAAAAAAAGGTTTAATGCATCGAAATATTTTTAGTTTCAACACCTTTCTATGTCTTACTATTCTCTACCCTAAAATTGTCTAGAAGAGATCGCTTAAAGCGATAAAATCGCATAATTTATGCAACTATTGCATACTTACCTAGTTAGAAGTAAACTTTTATGGTGTACAATAAAGTATATCTATCAATTTGTCTATCAGCCTCGTAAGTGGAACGTGGGAGGGAAACTCTATTCCCCTCCACCGCCTATGTCTATTGTGTATGGACTATCATCAATACGACAGAAAAAAAAGGAAAACACTAGCTTTATCACACAAATCGGCACAAATGGTGAAAAATAACAAATCCCACTTAGGTACCTGTTGCGTCACGATACCGAAATAGAATCTACCAACGTTTCTGAATACGACTGGTAACCGAAACTATTTTTTTTTTCAGCAAGCAAGATTTATGGCGCTGACAACGAGAATGAATGTTGACACTTTGTTTACAGGAAACTTCCCGAAGAGAAATTCGATGGCGAAATATCGAGATATTTTTTTAATCTGTTCTCTCTAAATTCAAAATGGGGTAGCGAAAAGTTTGGATTTTTTTCTTTTTTTAGAGCAATTGATTTCCAGCCAGTGGTAGCTATCAAAAGGTCGTAATGATATTGGTCAGCGAAAGTATTGAAAATCTACTCGTATTTTTTCTGGAATTACGGAATGATTAATGGATTTAAAGCTTAAGGGGGATATTGGAAAGGCTTATGTCCAGCAGCAATTACGACTTGATAATATTAACTGAAACTTGGCTAAATGGGAATATTTTTAGTTCTGAATTGTTTGACGACCGGTATATGGTCTACAGAAGGGATAGAGAAAACAACACCTTTAGTTCGAATAAGGAAGGTGGCGGAGTACTGATTGCCATTTCCAAAAAAATTAACTCCAAAAGGTTATTATCATGGGAGAGTAAATGTGAAGATTTATGGATTTCTTTGGATCTTTCAGACAATTATTCTATTCATTTATGTGCTATATATCTTCCACCACCAATACAAAGATCAACCCTAGAATATTTTATAAGTAACTTCAATAGGTTAAATGAACAAGTTTCTTCGCATGTGTGTTTGGTGGGTGATTTCAATATGGGGAACCTGGACTGGGGTGCGGTGTATGGCACTAGTAATGTTCCTATGTCCAATTTATTGCAAACTTTTGTGGATTTTTCATTAGTAAATAATCTTAAACAATGTAACAAAATAACGAATTCAATGGGTCGAACTTTGGACTTGGTGCTTGCTGACATTCCTATATGTAATGTGTCTCGTGCGTTGGATTCGTTATGCCCGGAAGAGTCATTACATCCACCAATCGTAATCGAATTGTCTCACGCCCCTAATCCACGACTACCGTATAACCGTGACTTAAGTAAAAGGAATTTTTACACAGCTGACTACGAATCCATTAATGATCAATTAGCGCAAATGAATTGGGCAGAGATCTTTGCAGAAGTGGATGACGTCAATCTGTTAACGAAATTATTTTATGATAAAATACAAAGTATTATCAGCGAGAATGTACCCATATCAAAACAAAAGACCAATAAATATCCTCCATGGTTTACAAAAGACTTAATTAATCGCCTTCGTGAAAAAAACAAATATAGAGTAAAATATAAAAAATACAAAAATCCATTAGATTTAATTTCCTACCGTTTACTCACTGAACGCTGTAAAAAATTATTAGCTGTATGTCATAAATCCTACCACAATGAAGTAGAAAGCCGTATTTCAAAAAACCCTAAATACTTTTGGTCGTATTTAAAATTAAAGCGCGGAGGCCAAAGTAACTATCCAACTACAATGTCTGAGGATGGTACAGTATTTACTAGGAATGGTGAAGATATTTGCAATCTGTTTGCTTCATATTTCTCCTCAGTTTATAATAAAAGCCAAAGCTCAAGCAGCTTGAACATAGAAGATGCTTGTAACATCAATCTTAAAAATATTAGGAATGGTAGCGAATGCCTATTTTCGCTTAGTATTGATCGTGATATGATTAAGAAAAAAATAAAGAGCCTAGATTCGTCCAAGGGTGCCGGCTCTGATGGTATTCCTCCAATCTTTATTATTAAATGTGCGGACCATCTTGTAACGCCACTTTATCATATTTTTAATGAATCTCTCCGTGTTGGGATGTTTCCATCTATATGGAAACGGTCAAAGGTAGTGCCAGTATATAAAAGTGGAGAGGATTATCTTGTCACTAACTATAGACCTATCTCTATTTTACCAACATTTGCCAAGGTACTAGAATCGATAGTATGTGGTTATGTGCAAAATCATTTTAAGAAATTTGCTTCTAATGATCAGCACGGCTTTTTGAAGGGTAGATCAACATTAACTAATTTAGTGGACTTTACTGAAATGCTAATAGAAAACGTTGATGCACAAAAACAAATAGATGCAATATATGCGGACTTTAGTAAGGCATTCGATGTGGTTCCACACTGTATCTTAATTGATAAGCTCTCATCCTATGGCTATCATGGTATGTTTTTGAAGTGGCTGAAGTCTTATCTAGAAGGGCGAACATTCTGCGTTGTTGTTAACGGCTTTACTTCTGGATTGCACAGAATACCATCGGGTGTGCCTCAAGGATCGCATTTGGCACCAATACTGTTTAGTATCTTTATAAATGATCTACCCTCTTGTTTTTCATACTCAAGATCTTATCTGTTTGCCGACGATCTCAAGCTTGTAAGAGTTATTGATACGATGAATGATGCTTCTCTGCTGCAAGGTGACGTGGATTCGTTGGCAGATTGGTGTTCAAGAAATGGAATGCATTTAAATATTGAAAAATGTTTACATATTAAATTTACAAGGAGAAGGGATATTATACCAACGCAATATGCCATCAACGGGTTGCGGCTGAAGGAGGTGGATGTGGTTAGAGATTTAGGAGTGCTGCTTGATCAGAAGCTTACATTTGTTAATCACATCGATAAAATTATTAAAAGGGCCTCAAAAATGTTGGGATTTATAATTAGACACGGTAGGAACTTTAGGAAAAAATCCACAAAGGTTATGCTCTTTGACAGTCTGGTGCGTTCTGTACTTGAATACGCTGGTGTAGTTTGGCGGCCCCACTTTGCTACACATTCATTGAGGATCGAAAGAGTGCAAAAAAGATTCGTAAGGCACCTGGCGTACTCTGTTGGAGAAGTATGTAAGCCATATTCATATACAAAATCCTTAAAATTATTCAAAATGCTATCGTTGGAAAACCGTAGAAATTTATTCGATCTGGTTTTCTTACACAAAATCTGCAACAATACTCTAGACTGTCCACAACTTTTGGCGAAACTTTCCTTCAGAGTGCCTCGTAGGGTTCCTCGTATTGCAATCAATCCTTTCGTATGTCCATTGCGTAGAACAGTTTTGGGTTCGAACTCGCCCTTAGCAAGAATGTCCCGTCTCTTTAATGAATGCATGGGGGGAAGAACAGAGATAGACATCCATTCTGTGTCATTAAAGAAATTTAAAAACTTAATTTTGGACCAATTTGAGTAGCTTTTGGAGTTAGTTTGTTTATTTAGTTCTGATTGTTTTGGTTTAAGTAATATAACTAAATTTAATAACTTTATAGTGTATTTATGATGTGAAACTGCTTTGAGAGTGATGGTTACCTATAAGAGACTGTGCATTGTGTAATAGTATTAAGGCTATAATTTAAGATTTATTTTGATGTAACAGTCGTTGGTAATCTAAAATAAATAAAAAAAAAAAAAAAAAGCAGTGGACTGCGAAAGGCTGTTCACGATGATGTCAGAAGCTTTCACAGTTCCACTGTAATCATGTCACTTGCAGCAAATCGTCATCACATCGTTTTCGAACGAATACTTGTTGTTTGCAAGGATGTACCACACAAATATTCGGCGAAGCCCGCAGACGAAGCCAGACCATTAAATATTGATGAAAGTAACACTTAATCTTACTCGTACCTGTCAAAAAAACAAACTGTGCAATATAGACACAAATTAAGACAATACTCGTATATTATAATATGAGTTTAAATTACAGTCCAATTAACAAATTTACCCGAAAATATTTAAATTAGTGATACCAGAAAGCAGTTTCATGTAACAACAACTTTTCATTTACACAAACAGCTTAAAACAAATTGAATTCATAACGTAGCCCTTGTATAAAACAGGCGTAACTCAAAAAGACAAATTATTTCAAATCAAAAATATTTAGCTTCGCACGGTCATAACCTTAAAATATTCAAATTCAATTTCGATACGACCTGTTTGGAAAATTTCCCTCCTTTCTGCCCCTCATCCCCCAATTGATTTGATATTCAAATAAGTTGAGAAAATTCCAGCGTTTCAAATTCCATTCCTACGTCTACGTAGAATTAGGCTGCACAGTGAGTTGAAAAAGTGTATACTGTCACCGTATAACTGTAGATACCGTTATATTATAATCAATCTAGCGACATTGTAAACTGTCGAGAGATTGTGAACCGAACGTACTGCTTACAATTTAACGTATTATTTTTCGATAGATTGCAAACAATCGAAGTGAAATCGTAAATTGCGAAATGGCATGTGACGGAAAGCACCTCGGGCGCTGATTGGTTGAACGAAATATGTCCCGTCCCGCCATATTTGCTTGATAAATTCATTTGTTGCCATATTGTGTATATAGGTAAGGTAATTTTACTACCACAAACAATTTTATTTAACTAATTCTAAAGCTGTGACTTATTTACAACACTAAATCAATTGACAATAATTTAAACATTATTTATTTAGATTAGAATTATATTTATTGCACCATTTTCATAAATAGTTCACATACAAAGTACACTTACTAACAACATAGACCCTGTAAGGGTATGACCTTCGTCGGTTCAAAATCTGTCGACAGTTTACAATCTCGCTGAACAGATTATAATCTAACAGTATTTACAATTTTATCGTGACACAAACAAGTGGATTTTTTTGAACTAGCTTAAGTCAGCTAAAATAGAAACAAGATTTGATCGTAGCCGTGCTTAGTCTGAAAACTTTGCACAGTGGTAAGTAATGTCTAGTTTCAATGTATTTGTAGATTCGCTACTTTGCTAGTGAAGTGAAAAGTTTGGAAATATAAAAGTTTAATGACAAGCTCTTCGATACAGGATTATGGTACTCTAGGGAGGATTTTAAGCGGATTTCAGTTTTGTTTACGTACAAACAGACACTCTTGCTAGGTATCCGATCAAAAAAGAGGAATGTCTTTAGTTTTATGTGTGTAAGTGTCTTTGTAGCTTCCAAACGGATAGTCCAATTTTGGTCAAGTTTTTTGGTTAAAGGTGGTTTCACTGAGAGTGAAGCCATCAATCAATCACTAGCCCTTCGCAACATAGCCATAATGTATTTAAACCTAATTTGCTCAGCCATTTGCAGATAATCGTGCTAAACGGCAACGAAAAACAGTATAAAACAAAGTCGCTTTTCGTTTCTGTCCTTGTGTATGGATAGATCGTAACGGATTTTGATGCGGTAGTTTTAATAGATAGAGTAATTCAAGAGCAAGGTTACGTATAATATACTAGGGGTGAGAGCCTTCCGCTCCCCCAATAGTCCGGTGATGATGACAAGGCCACACTGGCCATCATCGTAGTCATTTAGAAAAAATAAAGTTATAATACCGAAGCGAATCCAGGGCGGGTCGCTAGTGATATTACAAATGCGAGTTTATTTGAATGAAAGGTAATATTTAGGGTCTTACTAGACTAGAGCTAGTAGCAAGGTCTAGAGCTAGTAGCTAGGGCTAAAGCTAGTATTTAAAAAATTCCGACATACTATCTTAACTAATATTATAAAGCTGAAGAGTTTGTTTGTTTGAACGCGCTAATCTCAGAAACTACTGGTCCGAATTGAAAAATTCGAGGAAGGCTTTAGGCTATATAACATCACGCTGCAACTATTAGGAGCGAAGAAATAATGGAACATGTAAAAAAAACGGGGAAAAAATAACTATTCCACGCGGACGAAGTCGCGAGCACAGCTATACATAATAAATAGAAAGCCTATTCTGACCTCATTGCAGTCACACTCTATATTGAGATTAGTCTTAGGTACTGCTTTGAAAATATAACAGTACACAATAGGCTTATTGCAGTAAAAAATGTAATTAGTCCGTTTTTTAGATTTTTCAAAAATAAGACTACGTGACTTTTTAAATTTCTAAATTAGACCAAAAATACAAAGATATAACCCGCTAAAGTTACGAATGACGTCTCTCCGTGGCATTTTTTCGCAAAGGGTTAGGGACTCCCACTCCTAAATTTTGATAGCTTGTATCTTTGTTATTTTTTGTTTAATCGAAAAAAGAAAAAACACGTGGCCAATGTTTTTAAAACCTAAAATACGGATTAAATATAATGTAAGTATAAAAATAACCCTGGAAATAACCCTATTGTGTAGAATCCTTTTTACTCATACGTACCTCCTTATGTCCAGTTCATGTAACTTCAAACCAAACCAATAATCCGATGGGACGTTAGTTCGTCACGACCGGAGAGAGATTAGATACAGACAGCGGCTTAAATGTGCTTCCCGATGCACGTATCGGGAGCGTATCGCCGTTACTTATAAAGGCTTTATTTAACCTGTAAGGCTGTAATATACGCTGAACTGGAAAGGACGTGGCATCAACGTAAATGGCGAATACATCTCTCATTTGCGATTTGCAGACGATATCGTCATAATGGCAGAATCGCTGCAGGACCTACAACAGATGCTAAATGAACTGGCTGACTCCTCTGTGCGCATCGGCCTACGAATGAACTTGGATAAAACCAAGGTCATGTTCAATGAACATGTTCTACCGGAACGATAGCAGTGCACGGCGCCGTCGTCGAAATTGTCGTTTGTTATTCGGCAGGATGCACCACGAGCAGGTGAGGTTGGCTTGGAGCGAAATGATGATAGCCCAGTCCGTTACATCCCACATACATTGCTCTATAAACTAATATTTTATTATACCTATTCCATGTACAATTTATTACGGAATTTATAGAGACGTTGCATCCGTAAGTGCACTCACTACACACTCTGCTATTTTAAACTTTAATATCCGCCATATCAAGATAATTCAAACAACTGCCTGGAAATTTTAACATAAGCACTTCTCCCCTTTTGCCTGTTCTCATAAAGCTATCCATCCATAAAGTGTCTTAACATCTGACGCATAAAGTTCAAAGTGGCTCGCCCCTTTTACTGCTCACCCAACATTTCAGTCATTAAAATTTAAGTACTATAAATAAAGTTGTATGTTTCCCAGGGTGTAAAAATGCTATGAAACTGTGTATATCAAACTGTAGCTCGACCCCTAAGAGTTTTAGGGTTTGCACGAGTCTTAATATTGGGTGACGAAGAGCGTCGTTAAATAATGTCAAGGTCTTTTCATGTGCATCTGTACTTTAGCTCGACATTATTACAACTCATTCATCATCATTATAAAATTAAAGTTAATGCAATTATGTACCTACTAACATAGATTAAGTTAAACTATCTGAATAAATGAATTTATTATTATTTGGAGTTATCTGTTTCCAGATCTCGACCTCTTAGGACATCGGTGTTTTATACCATATTCACGGGCTTGGGGCCAAGTGGATATTATTATTATTATTATCAGCCTACGTCAGTTCACTTCTGAACATAGATCTATGCCAAAGTTTGCCACTACAACAACAAAGGAATATCTCAAGTAATAAGGAAAATCCCTCAGCTTTCATTAATAGAACTACACGTGCAAGCCTAAGAAATCGTAAACATGCTGGTTCAATGAGCAATTCTACGACCGTGTGGTTTCCGGATTAAGAATAAGACCACCTCAGCTCATCCCGGAGGACCGTAGAAGACGACTTCTGTGCTGGAAGAGTGTTCACACAGTCTAATAACTCAGCGTATGTAGGATTTACCGTAGTAAATCGTACATATAATGTACGCTCTAAGAGTAACTGTCGAGTTTCTTGCCGATTCTTCTCTATAGAAGCTGCATTCCGAATCCGGTGGTAGTTTACTTCCTTTTTAATTTCAAAATATTTTTTTATTTTGTATATTTTCAAATGTAACAGATACAGCTATTTACGATGTGATCGGGTGTAGGAGTGTGTTGATGTTTGAATGTGGGTGCTGTTGTCATACATGGAATATCATCATCATCAGCCTATTGCAGTCCACTGCTGGACACAGGCCTCTACAGTTGTTCGCCACCTAGGGTAAACTTCTGGGGCAGCAGGAAACAGCCATGAGCATTTACCTGGGTTCAAATAGCTTGTCTCCTGCTAGCTGAAATTGGGTCAGGGGAGTATCAAGATTAATATGTATAATTCCTCTTTCACTACTAACACAGTACTAAGTAATCATCTCATGCTAGAGAGATAATCCGGCAATCACCCGTACAAACAGACAAACAGAAATCTAATTATATATGTAAACGCTGAGTGCCGGCCATTAATACCGGCTACTTGGTTCTGCACATAATCTGCCAATTACCTAGATTCGGACTCAAAGCACTTAGAGCAGTGATTCTCAACCTTTCCCATGAGAACTTCTCAATATCTCTAACTAGTTGGTACGATATGTGAACAAGAGGTTGTTTATGCCTTCTTTACTTCTGATTTCTCATGAAAATCGGTTGGTTTGATAAACAAATTAAAAACCGGCCAAGTGCGAGACTCGCGCACATAGGGTTCCATACCACTTTACAGCTAAAAAATGACTTTCTTTATTTTTAATTATATTGGTGTTGATTGAATGTAAAAAAATAGGTAATTTGATTTACAACGTTTAAACACAAAATTACTGTCTAGATCTCTAGGCAGGTCTAGGGCTATTTATTTATTTAATAGAGCTTTAGTTATCCTTAATCCAATGCAATAAGACCCATTACGTACTTAAACTCAAATTGCACTTCAACTGACGCTGTCCTGTCATTTCTCTGAAACACTAAACTCAACATTGTTACTTATTATTCTCTTGTTGACATTGTGTTACACTTTGATGTAACACTTTGAGAGGCAGCTTTGTCTCGAAAACATCTCGTTGTGTTCGCCTTAAAACTTTCGCCTTTGTATTACAATGAAAACTTCAAATAAGGGTGCTTGATTGTACCAGTCAGTTAGCAAAGAAATGGGTATATCTCAATCCCTACCCATAGATTAACTTGTCTTTTTTATATTAGCACGTCAAAATGACTACGTCCTGTCTGTTGTGAAACAAACGACGACCAACGAATGAAAGCGTTCCGCATCACACCCGTTAGTGCAACACGAATCGATCACAGTATGACGGCCTGGGTAAGTGCCGCTTCACGTCCCTTTTTTTATATAGTAGCTCGATATAATGGCTTCCCTACGCCTGGAAAGCTCAAGCCCAAGTTGTCGTGAAAACGGGCAAGTAACTGGTAAGTAACTTGTCGGTTTGGTAACCGATTGGTTGGTTGGCGGTGGTCCGCCATCCTTACCCTAATCCACGGCTGCAAATGCAGCTCTCACCCCACGAGCTTCGGAGACCCTACCGGCAGAAACACGACCCGGAGGTCATTTAGCTGCGGTAGGTACTTTATAGGGTGGAGGTCCTTCCACAGACAGGCAGCTCAATTCGAGCGAAGATTTGCTATGCAATACCTCTCTTACGTTACATACGTTTAAAAGACCCAAGACTATGGGAAATAGTCTTAGGTCTTTAGACCTAAGACTATTTACTATTTCCAATTCTATTTCTTCCCGTGGGTGTCATGAGAATTGATTTAGGGATATCTTGAGATTTCAGTTTATCAGTCGATTATAGGGTTGTTATGGTATACACATGCAAGCACACACACACGGACTTTTGTGTATATGAACGGACTCATGCACACACACAAAAGCTCAAGCAAACGGTAGCTCATACGCACACAAACCCAATTACAACATATTTCTCTCAAATGTACTGAACATATATATTTTTCCCTGCTACCTAGATGAAATTAAATATTTAAAGAAATATTTAAATGGACGAACATATAAGTAATCTGTATTTCGGCGCGGCATTCAGCTAAAAACTGGCCAAGTGTGAGGCCGCGAATTGAATCTGGTTCCGTAGTCATCCCTAATATTTTACGGGTTTACTCATTATTTCGATATTTTTATGTACGAAATTCAGAGCATTTTATTAGTTGGGCAGAGCCTTCTTCTTGCCGTTTCTTCTCGGTAGAAATCTACCTTCCGAACACGGCGGTAGCATATTCTTTTACATTACTTTTATTCACATTTTTGCATTACTTGTTGCTACGTTTAACTTGAATCTTAAATGAGTACTTATAAATTTAATAATAAATATCAGACAACATCTCATACATTGCTCTATAAATCACAAAGTAAGTAGCTTAAGCACTTGTATTATGGGTATCATAACAACGAAGGTACCACAAATAAATACATAAATACAAATATAAACACCCACACACGGAACAAACATAAATGTTCATCACACGAATGTTTGTCCCGGGTGAGTGGAACCCATGACCCTTGGTTCAGAAGGCAGAGGTCACTACCAATTGAGCCACCGAGCCAGTCAGTTATTTTAAGTTTTTTTTTTCTTTTTATAGTGGCTCGACATAATGGCTTCCCTACGCCTGATGGAAAGCGAAAGAGAAGCCCAAATCGCTGTGACAACGGGCAAGTAACTGGTCAGTTACCTGTCAGTTGCCACCGCCATGCCGGCCCATTTTTTTTTTTTTTTAGAGGGGAATGGGAATTAGGCACCGTCATGCCACCTCCGGGGGGAGGTGACATGGTGTGTGGGACTCACACCTCCCGAAATGGGAGGGTATACCCACTAAACCCCCCTGTGTCGCCAGTGGGCAGCAAGTTGCAGGGACACGGGCAACGCCGAAGCATACCGCCGCATATGCCGGCCCAACCCCAACCCCCCACGAGCTCCGGAAACCCAAAACGGAAGTCTATGTTAATAAAGGTATTTTCATTTCATTATTATCATCCACTATTAGCGACTAAAACATATCCTTGCGTACACACCCGCTAACTATTCGTCTAGGATTAACACCGCGGTGTTCCCCCGCTAACTCAACATGTTAGTTATTGTGTCATGCGAGTGAATGATAAGCGCCAATACAGTAATTAAGTTCAAACATTGAAGCCTCGTTTGTGTCTGCCCCAGTCGAGTTAATCGCGTTAGCTGAATTTGACGGTGTAAGTCAAAGGAGGGCGCTGTTCAACCGTAAGTAAGTATAAGAATTCTTATACTACCGAGGCTCAATACGGATGATGACAAGGTATGAAAATGAAGAAAATAATTAGTCCGTCTCTTAGATAATAAAAAATATAAGACCCGTATTTTTTGTTTTGTCGAAATAACAAGAAAATACTTAGATATAGCGCATTAAAGTTACGGAGTGGGGGCTAACTACGTCACGTTAGAGTATATTTTGTACTCTAGCGTGACGTCATGTGACATTTAAAATCAATGTATCTTCGTAAGTTTTTGAACAAGAGGCAAAATAAAAAATACGTATCCAATATTTTTCATTAATCTATCTGATGGACATTAAATTATTTTTTAGTCATCATCCCTATTGTACTCACTCTCCTGACCGTATTTTTAATCAAAGTTAATTTTTAAGGAGACTAACCAAATACGCATTGGATATTATAATGCACACGTGTAAATCTGGTACCCCATCATTTCTATCTTGCTATTCCCCACACAAAAGTGGTCTGGAAGATATATAAGCTCATGATAGCGATTAGACCGCCTAAATTGTAGCAATTGTATACTTTCATCATCATCATTATCACAGGGAGAAGAGACGTGGCCGCATACTTCTGTACTACCCCTGAAAGTCGCTGCCTACAGGTGACACAGGGGGATATTGTGGGTATGCTCTCCCATTCTGAGAGTGCGAGTCCCACACACCAGGCCAACTCCTCCCAGTTTTGGCTAGAAGGTGCATAGTGCTTTCTCCTGTTTAAAAAAAAGGTCTCACATGTTTTACAGAATCTGCTCTGCCTTACGCGTGACATACGTGTGAATCTGTGCCGCCTGCCTCTCAACATACGCTTGGCCTTAGTCCCGTTTGCCTTCAGAGTATCATAAGTGACATATAAAATAATTTTATTTCACGGAGAATCTGGCAACATGATGTTACTTCGCTGCCATCAACATTATCATCAGCCTATTGTAGTCGACTGCTGGACATATGCCTCTCCAGTTGTTCGCCACTTAGGGCAAACATCTGGAAGATACACCTAAAATCGCTACGCTGGGCAGGCGGGTTGGCGATCGCAGCGCGTGGCTTAGCTCCGGTGACGGTGCTGCCCGTCATCGATCTGTGGTATTTAGTTACGCATTGAAATTGTGATAGTTATACCGCCACCAGTCGGTTGCCAGCACCTCGTTTGTTATTCGGCAGGATGCACCAAGGAGAGGTTGGTTTGGAGGGAAAAGATAGGCTTCTGTTTACTTCGCTATCGCCCCTCCCTTATGCTAAAGTCTGCTACGGACAGAATAACGGAGGTGCGCGTCTGAAGCTTCCAGTGCCGTCATGTTCGCTCCCATTGTTGTAACATGTATTCTTGTATGTTGCCAACAATCGCCTTGTATACTTGAGAGTTTAATATACTGTTTTTGCTTCTTCAGGTAGGCAGCATGTATATGTATTATCTAAGTGAAATTTGATATGTTATGATGATATCTAAACTAATATTATAAAGAGGAAAGATTTGTATTTTTGTATTTGTTTGAGGTCATTTGGCTGCGGTATTCTATAGGGTGGAGGTCCTTCCCCGGACGGGCAGCGCAATTCGAGCGAAGATTCGCTATGCCCTACCTCTCTTAATGTACCTCTCCTCTCTTACTGACTGTACTTAGGTAAAGATTCCATTAGCTTTCCTGTAATTTGCGATGTAAATTTATTATAATATTTTTTATATTAATATTGAAATCAGACGGGCAGGAAGTACACCTGTCGGCAAATGCTTTTTCTTTCCCATACAGATGTACAACCTCAATTTTAATGATCGTTTTCCCACTGCAATACGCTTTGTCTTCAGCAATAGGTACGATAAAGATTGCTAGCTGAATAGATAATGTACCTATGGCATTAAAATTAATTATGCTATATATCTACCAAAATTAAAAACTACATCATAATCATCACCAGCCTGTCGCAGTCCACTGCTGGACATAGGCCTCTCCAGTTTTTCACCATTTTGGTCAAACAACTGGAGGCTTTTCCTATAATCGCCACGCTGGGCAAGCGGGTTGGCGATCGCAGGGCGTAACTCCTCACTCCGGTGACGCTGCTGCCCGTCTTCGGCCTGTGGTATTTGACTAGGCCTTCAATCCTGCCTATATTACGCCTATACTACCAGTCGGTTGCTAAAGCCTAGTTCGTCATTCGGCAATATGCACCACGGGCAGGCTCGGAAAGACAAGGTGATAGTTTTAGTCTAGATCATTATTATAGTAATTAAAACCTTATTATATTACTATCCAGCATTATATTTATTACAACCCTGTATTACTAAACTATTTTCCAATGTTTGTACCCGACCGGAGTTCGTAAAATTTCAAGCGAACCTACATAGAGAGTTAACAGTGAAACTTTCGCGTTACTAAACACAGCCGCAGAAGTAACAAAACCACATTACATTTGTTAAGGGAGCGGCCAATTAAAAGTTTTCGAAGCTTGTCGACAAAATTCTAACATTTTGCGTTCCGATTGCTCTAGCCACAGATCAGCTAAGTCCTGTCTCACAAGTGCACCATTGTGACGTCATTGGTCTTGCTACCAAGCGAGAAAAGCTTAATAACTTAATAAACTGCTCTAGCTCTACCTATAGGGATGTAAGGATGCGGCTTATCATCTTTTCGCTCCAAGCCAACCTCACCTGCCCGTGGTGCATCCTGCTGAATAACAAACAAAGCGCTGGCAACCGACTGGTGGCGGTATAACCATCACAATTGAAGACGTAGCTAAATACCACAGCCCGATGATGGGCAGCAGCGTCACCGAAGCGAGAAGCTATGCCCTACTATGCTCAATATCATAATGCTGTCGTATTTTATATATTTGAGTGCTGTCCTATTATGAAGACGGATGAAAGAAGATTGCATGTCGTAAAGATAAGAATATTGAGGATGTGTAGAGTGCCTTGAATGGACAAGAGTTCTATTGCAGTCGTGTCAACTGCATTTAAACTGCACTAGAACTGCAATTTGCGGTTGGATTGCAGTTCAAATGCGGTTCGTCTGTCTAGAGTCTTAGGCTTAATAGCTCTACCGATATAGTAGTACTCGTAACTATACATAGACTTCAAACTGTATACATTATGTATATGGGTGGTAAGGGATGTAAGGGAGCGACCTTTTCGCTCCAAGCCATCCTCACCTGCCCGTGGTGCATCCTGCCGAATAGCAAACGAGGCGCTGGCAACCGACTGGTGGCGGTATAACCATCACAATTGAAGGCGTAGCTAAATACTAAAGACCGGTGACGGGCAGCAGCGTCACCGGAGCAAGAAGCTACGCCCTGCGATCGCCAACCCGCCTGCCCAGCGTGGCGATTATGGGTATATCCTCCAGATGTTTGCTTTAAGTGGCGAACAACTGGATAGGCCTATGTCCAGCAGTGGACTGCAATAGGCTGATGATGATGATATGGGTACTTTTATTTTGTTGATTCCATGGTGCGACTATGGTGTCCTAATGAGGTAGAGCCGTAGCGCTTGCTATAAACTTATTAACTGCGGTCAATGTTATCTGACTGCGGTATACGAGAGAATAGTTCAATTTCGATTCCAGATTAATGAGATTGAACTTTAAAACCCAATTAGTTGGAACAGATTATATCTGTGCGTTGAACTAACAGACCCTGATATATATCTCATAAAATATATCGTACATCTGATGTATAATTATGCAGCAAAACATAAATATATTTTTTATTTTCAAGAAACCATAGGCGTACTGTTACAAACATAATGTTAAATGAAAGTACACTTAGTTAGTAAGGCTAATTAGGTATAGGTTTCCTTTAAATTGTAGAATACTGGATTCCGAAATGGTGTCAGTTTGATCGATATGTTTTTATGAGAACTATTTTCACCCCGCAACTATTCTTGTTCCCACCTCAAACTTTTACTTTTACCATACAACGATACGTCATCTGAACAAGCGAGCGCTTTCAAAGGATCGTCATCGATCACACGCGTCACACGACAAATTGGCCAATCAGTCGGGACACCGCCATGATCGGCAACACGCGGACAATGTATGGGAAATGGCTTTGAAGTCCGACGTGACCCGAGCATAATTGTATGGGGACTTTTTAGGATACCGTACCTCGAAAGAAAAAATCGTAAACGTTAACTCTACACGTGAGATGGAGTCCGTATTATACAAAAATAACTCTGGCTCGATGGCTCATTAGGTAGTGATGTCTGCCTTCTGAGCCAAGGGTCGTCCGATTCCGAGTCGTCAGACTCGTCAGACTTGAATCGGATTGAGTCCGAGCTCGATTCAAGCCTCACCGGTGCGTGGAGCTATGCCCTGCGCCAACGCATCCGGGTGTTTACCCAATCATCATCATCATCAGCCTATTGCAGTCCACTGCTGGACATAGGCCTCTCCAGGTGCTCGCCACTTAGGGCAAACATCTGGAGGATATACCCATAATCGCCACGCTGGGCAGGCGGGTTGGCGGTCGCAGGACGTAGCTTCTCGCTCCGGTGACGCTGCTGCCCGTCATCGGTCTGTGGTATTCATTTAGCTAAGCCTTCAATTGTGATGGTTATACCGCCACCAGTCGGTTGCCATCGCCTCGTTTGTTATTCGGCAGGATGCACTACGGGCAGGTGAGGTTGGCTTGGAGCGAAAAGATGATAGGTGCTCCCTTACATCCATTTAGGCGCTCCCTTACATCCATTTACCCAAAGTGGTGTAGAACTAAAGAGGTCTATGTCCAACAGCGGACTGCTATGGGCTCATGATGATGATGAATGCTCAATCCTGGGTTTTTCGCATATAACACTTGCCAGCCATTTTGTTTACCAATCAAGGACAGGCTCGGTGGCTCATTTGGTAGTGACCTCTGCCCTCTGAACCAAGGGTCGTGGGTACGATTCCAGCACAGTACAAACATTTGCGTTCATGAACATGTCTGTTTGTATTGGTCTGGGTGTTTTCTATGTATACTATGTATTTATTTACAAAAAAATTTATCTAAGTAAGTCTATCGGTTGTCTAGTACCCATAGTACAAGCTTCGGCTTAATTTGGGGCTAGGTGGCGCTGTGTGGCCCAGCGTGGCATGTCTTGGGTTATTTATTTATTATTTATTTAATCAAGTATCAATATTCTTGCTCATTACAAACCTCTAGTTACCCACGAAGCCGCAGGCCAGTACCAAATTTAATACAATATTTACGAGAATGCAAGATAAATTAAATGTCACTCAATGTCTGTGGATACTTTTCCATTACGCTCGGCTGAGTTATTGAATCGAGAAAACATACTGCTCATATAACTGGGTTATATGTTCACGATCTCAATTGACGTATGTTTATTTTGCAAGCAGAGTTAAGGATAGGCAAATTGGTTAGCTATTTTTGCAATACAATTACGGTGGTTAGATAATATGTTGGGAACAGGCGGTGTTTGTATTTGAAAATTATAATATCTGTGGTAAGATTTTTTTGTGTAAAATCATTTTGGTCAATAAAAATCGGCAATCGGCAATTTATGCCCGTGAGGTCTCCAAAATTAAAAATAGGACAACCCCGTCTCATTCCGTGGGTGTCATAGAAGATGACAAAGAAATATCAGAAAATGTGTAGCAGCGTTTATCTGAGTAGGTTTCAGTAGCGTTGTCCCTCACTGGGGAATATAGCAACTTTTTTCTTGATGTCCACCAGTGGTGGACAAATAGTTGGGGACATCTGGAATAAAGGGTTTGCATGGCACCAAAGAACGTGGCAACAGTCAGGGGCTTACGAAAGGCCCGGGCTGAGGCAAAACTTGATACGAGTACCCTTTGGGCCTAAGCTACTTCGCTCCGTTTCCCCAGAAGAAATCACAAATACAATAAGGCCCTTAGTGGCTCAGTCGAGCGTGAACCCCAATACCTCAATACAAGCGAATGCTTTCACTGTACCGCCATCCATCAACACACGTGTACGCGACAAATTGACCAATCACTCACAAGATTACTCGTATGTGAGGAAAGCCGAACACTCTAAATAATAAAATTAAACATGGCGAAGGTAAACAGCTGAAAAGTATGTTTGGACGATTCAATTGGAAATTTTAATATGAAAATGTAAATGTCTGTTAAGTGCGAGTCGAGCTAATACTTTGAGGTCATTTGAGGATCACCACATCTCAGCCTATGGGAGTCGTATAAGACGACTAAGGGAATATCAGGAAACGGGCAGCAGCATTTCAACATCAACCTATTGCAGCCCACTGCTGGACATAGGCATCTACAGTTGTTCGCTTTGAGAGCCAACAGCCGGAGGATGTACCCATAATCGCCACCCTGGGCAGGAGGGCTGGCCATCGCAGGGCGCTCCTCGCTGCGGTGACGCTGCTGTCCTTCATCGGCTTGTGGAGTTTAGCTACACCTTAAATTGTGATCAGTGGTTGCCAGAGCTTCGTTTGTTGTTCAGTGGGATGCACCAGGGGCAGGTCCTCACCTGCCTGTAGCTTAGAGCGAAATTATGATTGGTCGCTCCCTTACATCCCAACGACTACAAAACAAGCGTAGTTAATTCTGTATTTACAGAAGGCGTCTAACAAAAATAGCAAAGCAATCAGTTTACATCTGAAATTTATCGAAACATCAATGTCTGTTCCAACAAATGTTTACTGGTTACATTGTTTTAAGCCACTTCATTCATCACATAACGCAGAAATAGCTCTGATTGGCGAAAACGTCATTGTCTATTCGCTGCCAAGGTTAGATTGTTTGGGAATTTCAGGATGATGCGCATCCAGTTGACTATGTTATGATCGTCATCAGCTCAAATGTTGTCCTAAAAGGGGCTCGCGCTTACCATAAACTGGAGCCAATAGATAGATAGATAGATATTCTTTATTGCGTGAAGCGCCCTGGCCTCCCCTAACTCACTTTTTTAGGACACTTTCTATTTGGTCATGCAATGTCCTTCTAGGCCTTCCTCTTCCATCAGATCCATTCACGCTATGTCTATTATACCTAGTTTTAAGTCAACTGTATGGTGTACATTAGAGTATTTATCTTTATGCGCCGAAAGTACGGTACTCTGTAAACGTCCTAAGTCAGCCGTGAGCGTCAGTCATCTGAGCTGACCTTGACCGCGGCTGCGCTTGGCACACACATCAAAGTTGCGTTATGTCACACCGGCTAGACTAGGCCTAAGGCATTAACAGCCAATGAAACAGCGTCTTAAGCGGGTATGAATTAACCGTATACGCGCCGAAAGTGCGGTAATCTGTAAACGTCCTAAGTCAGCCGTGAGCGTCAGTGATCTGAGCTGACACTGACCGCGGCTGCGCTTGGCACACACATCAAAGTTGCGTTACGTCACACCGGCTAGACTATGCCTAAGGCGTTAACGGCCAATGAAACAGCGTCGTAAGCGGGTATGAATTAACCTTATACGCGCCGAAAGTGCGGTACTCTGTAAACGTCCTAAGTCAGCCGTGAGCGTCAGTGATCTGAGCTGACACTGACCGCGGCTGCGCTTGGCACACACATCAAAGTTGCGTTACGTCACACCGGCTAGACTATGCCTAAGGCGTTAACGGCCAATGAAACAGCGTCGTAAGCGGTTATGAATTAACCGTATACGCGCCGAAAGTACGGTAACTGTAAACGTCCTAAGTCAGCCGTGAGCGTCAGTCATCTGAGCTGACCCTGACCGCGGCTGCGCTTGGCACACACATCGAAGTTGCGTTATGTCACACCGGCTAGACTAGGGCGAAAGCGTTAACAGCCAATGAAACAGCGTCTTAAGCGGGTATGAATTAACCGTATACGCGCCGAAAGTACGGTACTCTGTAAACGTCCTAAGTCAGCCGTGAGCGTCAGTCATCTGAGCCGACCCTGACCGCGGCTGCGCTTGGCACACACATCAAAGTTGCGTTACGTCACGGCATCTGATGCGCTCACTCGAGCGTATGCTATGACGGCTACGTCCGTTTACTGTGTAAATGGGGAATATCTCCAAATATGACAGACTAGCGCCTTCGCTTTGCTTTGGATATTTCAAATAAACATTTCATAAACAAGGCGCGCACTGGTGACATATTATATTTCTCTTCTTCTCATTTTAAAAGTGCAAAAGAGATGAAACGACTGTCAGGTGACAAAAAGTCACCAGTGCGCGCCTATATATTTACATGTCATAACAGTTTAGGTTGCTATGGTAACGTTGTCAAGACACGTCATTAAGTATGAAAGTTTTTTGTCCCAGCGTAATTTAATCCCAAGCTACTTAGCTTGTACTAAGGCTAGATAGTAGACATCTTACTCGTATAAACTTACTTCGATCCTTTTTTATGTAAACTAATATAATAAAATGTTACGTTATGAAATAATAAAAATTTCGAGATAGGTTTAATTCAAATAAAATTTTTAATTGCAACAGTAATAATAAATTCAAGCATATTGTATCAATCTCATAATTTCTATAAACGATATAAGTTTCAGTTTGTGACTAAATTGTCCTTAATGGACTTGCAAATAGCTAACTTGCGTTTAGCTCTTAACTTATTTGTAAAACTTAGGTCACTGACTAGGTAAAGAGAGGAGCGGAAAATGGGAGAGATATTCTACATATCTCCTCCTCCTAAGAATCATTCCTCTATAGATAAAGATAAAGATAAAGATCAATTTATTTACAAAAACATGTGTGTACATATTACATTTGCATGAATATATTTTAGATGTCAATAATTAGTTTTAGTTGTGTCAACATGTCTTGCCAATATAATTATGGCGTGTAAAAATTCGGGTTAGTGATATTCTTGTTAATACAATACTAGATTTTTAAAATGCAATTTTTATGTAATGTCAGAATTTAAAATTAAATATAATTCATGTCAAAATTTATCATTTAAGAAGTCATTTATAGAATAATAACATTTATTAATAAGTAGCTTTTTAAATTGCGTTTTAAATGCATTATCGTTCAGCGACTTATAAGCTATTGTTATTTTATTATATATTTTGGGAGCCATGCCCACTATGCTGTTACGTAACAGAGCTGTTTTCCCTGGTTGCGAGGATAATTTGCTCTAAGATATATTTTCCTCGTGGATACACTTTTAAAAAAATCCTCGCTTTTGTACTTGTTAGATACACTTTGGGCAAGTACAGCTAAACAGAAAAGTATTACTGCAAGTTTTGGAAATCGAAAATTTCAATTAGAACACTGTTTGAAAATTTATAAAACAAATGACACTCGTAAAAACAAAAGAAAGTGTGAAAGGCATTATTTATTGTAAGTTGGAACAAAGTAAACAAATGCCACTCGAAAAACAAATGTTTGGACAGGTATATTTTAACTCGATTTATTTTTGTTTATTTATTTCGACGTTCATTTGTTTTTATGGCACAATGTACATAGACATAAATATGTCAATAACTGCATATGGAACGAATGAAGTTAACTGGCCCGATGGCTCATTACGTAGTCACCCTTGCCTTCTGAACTAAGGGTCGTGTACCACAAATGTATACGAAGGTATTTAAATTCAAACACCCAGATACGGAAGAGACACAAATGTTCATCCCGGGTAGGAATCGAACCCACAACCCTTGGTTCAGGAGACTGGGGTCGCTACCAAATGAGCCATCGAGCCAGTCAATTGTACACCCCTCTTTCATTCGAACCCTCTCTCTCAACTTTAAGGTCCCTTTACGTCCTTCATATCTGTACGGAATACCTAATTAACGCCTCCTTTATACCTCGCATTATCTAAAGGATTAAAGATTAATTCGAGTGAGGACGACGGTTTGACCGAATGACTGGGCCGGGGTTGGTTTTACGTGATATTATTGGGACGAACGAAATTAGGCAATACCTACAATTTAGATACACTTACGTTGAAAAGCGGCGTAAATTTATATTTAATTATTTGATGGACAGCCAAAGAGAAGCTCAAGTCGCTATGACAACGGGCAAGTAACTGGTCCGTTACCTGTCCGAACGTATGGAAGCCATTATGTCGGGCTACTATAAAAAAAAAGTTGCCATGCCGGCCTGGACCCTAACCCACCACGAGCTCTCGGCAGAAACATGACCCGGAGATCGTTTGGATGCGGTATTCTATAGGGTTTTAGAGGTCCTTCCTCGAACAAGCAGCTCAATTCAAGCGAAGATTTGCGATGACCTTCCCCTCTTAATTATGCGTATGTTACATATTTTATATTAGAATCTGTAACTAAGTATATTTAGCTCAAAACGAGGCTCTGGCAACCGATTGGTGGCGGTACAACCATCACAATTGAGGGCGTAGCTAACCACAGGCTGATGTCTGGCAGCAGCTTCACTGGAGTAAGGAGCTATGCTCTGTGATCGCCAACCCGCCTGCCCAGGGTGGCGATAATATGCGTAAGGCCTCCAGATGTTAGACCAAAGTGGGGAACAACTGGAGAGGCCTATGTCTGCAATTCTCGATTTGTACCTCGACAAACGGTCTCTAAAAATTTCACTGCCTGTTATTGGTCCGTTAAATATGTCTGACATATTAATTCTATGTAATTTTACCATAATCGCTGACTCTTTACACCGAATCCCACCGCCCAGGTCTGCATTATTTCTGATGCAACATCTCATTTATATTCATAAGCCCCGTCTAGTCCATCACGATGTAAACTGGATTAAGTACGAAATTACTGTGAACTGGAAAACATTTAAGTAAACGGTGAACCTCAATTTTGTTTATGTACAAAGAATTCATTTAAGTTTGTTTACTTATTTCTTTATATTGGTTTGAAAAACTTCAATCACTTAATGTTTACTTTGTATTTTTTTTTGCTCCTTCAAGTATTATAGTATCCTTAGATCTCTCACGATTATTTATATGACACAGGGATTAGAAAATACAGTTCAATGGAAAAGTCTTGACGAAGAATAATAAGTGAATTTCGCTAATCGCTTTTAAATGTTGGCAAAACCACAATTTGCACATCAGATTTGAGGGAATTTAATTTCCATTTGGCAAGCGCTTCGATTACGTCAGACGCCTTGAAACAAAGATATCACTTCGTTAAAGGTCATTGCCCCAGCAGATCCGTTCAATGATAAAAATAGGTTTCATTCATTAATTATTATGAACAGTAAAGGACCTGTTCCCACTGAGACACCAGAAATAAACATAAACATGCTGTTCCACGCCTCAGACTTCATGAAATTGGTAAATCATTTATTGGTCCCATCTCTTCCCGTGGGTGTCGTAGGAGAGGTTTCATCATCATCAGGCCATATCAGTCCACTGCTGGACCTAGGCCTCTCCCAACGTTCGCGACTTTGATCGATCCTGGGCTTCTTGCATCCAGCGCTTGCCAGCAGTGCGCAAATCGTCACACCTAGCCTGAGGGCGTCCTACATTACGTTTGCCGATATGCGGTCAACACTCCAGTTTACCCCAACGGTTAACAGTTCTGCGGCTGATGTGGCCAGCTCACTGCCACTTTAGCTTACTAATCCGGTGAGCTATGTCGGTACTTACTACTTTGGTCCTCTGCCGGATCACCTCATTTCTGATTCGATCCCGCAAAGAGACGCCGAGCATAGCCCTTTCCATAGCTCGCTGAGCGACTTTACTTACTTGAGGAGAAATTTACGTGAGTACAAATAAACCCTACTGCGCTCACCAACCCACCTCCCAAGCGTGGTGACTAAGGTAGATCCCTCCAAATGACATTGTCATTGGGGAATACCTATGTCCAGATGTGACGTACACAGGTTGATGATGCTGTACCATTTTAAAATATTTATATCGTATATACTCTTAAAGTATAAGTTTCAAGTTTCTAGATCGAAAGGGACGATTTTTCCATAGAACTTTCTTTCATTCCGCCTTTACAACCCCTAACAACTCTTTTTCGTTATAAAAAGTAGCCTATGTCTGCATGTCTAGAGTATATACCTATATGTGTACTAAATTTAAATACTACTTCAGAAGTTTTGGCGTGAAAGCGGGAGAGACAGATTTATAATATTTGTAATTAGTTTAAAATGGAATATGGAAAATGCACTACGCTAAACCAGAGCTAATTCATGAATAATTACGACGAAGAATAAATGTAGTCCGGATCTTCATACAAAGATGAAGCAATTCCACATTAACATAACAGAACAATTGAAAAAATTTACATAAATCAAAAACAACGGTGCATTTGCTTACCCAAAAATGAAACAAAAGAACTTAATGAACATTGAAATTGGTTATCCTTTAAAATATTACCCTAAGCTAATTGAAAATTTAATGGCAGGTCATTTTAAAAGTAATTAGTGGCTACTGTCATTTAAAGTGTCGATACACACAGTACAGGTAGATTTTAGCTAGTGATGTTACAGATATTCGCATCCGTATTCAGATCCGTAATCGCGGATTATATATACATTTTTGACGATTCGGCACATCACTGTTTTTAATTAAAATAATAATATGATAACCGGTATCTTATTTATTTTCAAAACATTAACCGTTTAACAAAAATGCGAATTAAGTTGTTTTCCACCAGAGATGTGCTATGCTATAGCCATAGCTCGACACAACTTTCTCTCACAGCTACTTTGCGACGGCGCATCTTCCTTGCACAGCTACCTAGCCTAGTATTGGTGGAAACGGTTACATATTTTCATAGCGTACTTCACATCTTAGCAGCATAGCACATCTTTGGTGGAAAAGCTTCCTTGCTTGGAAACTAGCAAAAACTTCTAGGTACTACTGACCTGCTCGTGGTGCATCCTGCCGAATAACAAACGAGGCGCTGGTAACCGACTGGTAGCGGTATAACCATCACAATTGAAAGCGTAACTAAATACCACAGACCGATGACGGGCAGCAGCGTCACCGGAGCGAGAAGTCACGCCCTGCGATCGCCAATCCTGCGCAGCGTGGCAATTATGAGTATATCCTCCAGACGTTTGCTCTAAGTGGCGAACAACTGGAGAGGCCTATGTCCAGCTGTGGACTGCAAAAGGTTGATGATGATGTCCGTTATAGCAAAATTAGAGACTATTATAGGTAATACTTTGGCTTAAGTATGAATCACTTACTTTGCCTGTCTAGTAACTGCGATAAAACCTTATTGATTTTTTTTATCTGTCTGCATAAATGGCACCACAATACAGAATAAGCAAATGCTGGATCAGAAATATCACGTCTTAGCTGAGAAGCTGGCGCAGATATAAAATAATCGGGATTTAACGGATAAAAAAGGTATGTTCGCTGGCACATAATTAATATCAAATGCAATATCATATCGTATCAGTTGTGCTGGTTAAACAGCGTTAACGCGGGAGCAAAAGGTGATAGTTCCGGAGTACTTAACACCAAAACTTCACACGTATTTTGTACCGCCCACATTGTTGTACTAATTTCTTAGTGTTTATAGTACGGGATTGGACGACTACTTATTTGGGTGGAGGAAAGGTAATGTAGAATAATGAAGAGATTCGGACAGTGCGATTGCCTCAATTTTCATTGTACAAACGGAAAGCTATCTCATCATTAGCCTTTTGCAGTATAGGCCTCTCCAGTTCGCCACTTAGGGTAAGCATCTGGAGGATATACCCATACTCGCACGCTAGGCAGGCGGGTTGGTGAACGCAGGGCGTAGCTTCTGGCACCGGTGACGCTGCTGCCCGTCATCGGTCTGTGGTATTTAGCTACGTTTTCAATTGTGATGGTTATACCGCCACCAATCGGTTGCCAGCGCCTCGTTTGTTGTTCGGCAGGATGCACCACGGGCAGGTGAGGTTGGCTTGGAGCGAAAAGATGATAGGCCGCTCCCTTACATCCCTTAATAATATATATTTTTTTTTTAATTAGCCTGTACTGTCCCACTGCTGGGCAAAGGCCTCCCCCAATTCCTTCCAATCGTCCCTACCTGCAGCATGCTCCTGCCAACCTGGTAAATAGTGATCCAGATCATCACGCCACCTTTTCTTTGGCCTGCCTCTGCGACGGTGGCCATCTGAAGGCTGATATTGGGTGACAATTCTGGTCCATCTACTCCCATCCATTCTGTACACGTGACCCGCCCAAGCCCACTTCAATTTGGCAGATTTTTCTCCAACATCTGCTATTCCAGTTTGGGAGCGAATTAAAGTGTTTCTCACTTTGTCAGTAAGCTTTATACCGAAGATGCTCCGCTCCATAGGTCTTTGGCAGATCTTGAGTTTGGTCTTCTGACTTTCAGTAAGTGACCATGTCTGAGCACCGTAGGTTAGGACAGGAAGAGAGAGAATAATAATAACCTAATATAATAAATACCTAAATGAATATGCTTGTACGACCTTAAGTGCTACTCTAACGACAATTAGCAATCACCTTCAAAGGACCTACAGTTCTTTTGGTAGGTTGCCAGAAAAAGTACGAAAAATACGGTAAAACAAAGCAGATATTGAATTAGTAACACAATTTACTAAGTGGCTAGTTAAGTTGTGTACTGGCGTTTTCAAAGGAGCTATTAACGCCATTTCTTTCGTAATTGATTTTATTTGACCTATTCTAAAGAAAGTAAAGTCTGTCTTTGAATTGATAGGCGGAATTATGGCATTTGTAAATATCAAAAGCTCAGGACTTACTTTTCGTAGAAAAAATCCAACCAATAACAAAGTAGGTACACTTACATCCGCCATGTTACTTTTGAATGGTAGTTTTTCCGCAATAAAACGATATCTATGTATGTATATAGCATTAAAATTAAGATTACGATAGTGACTCTGAGTCTAACAGATCATTTAAGTTATCATCATCATCATCAGCCTATTGCAATCCACTGCTGGACATAGGCCTCTCCAGTTGTTCGCCACTTAGGACAAACGTCTGGAGGATATACCCATAATCGCCACGCTGGGCAGGCGGATTCGCTTAGCTTCTCGCTCCGGTGACGCTGCTGCCCGTCATCAGTCTATGGTATTTAGCTACGCCTTCAATTCTGATGGTTATACCGTCACCAGTCGGTTGCCAATGCCTCGTTTGTTATTCGTCAGGATGCACCACGAGCTGGTGTGGTTGGCTTGGAGCAAAATGATGATAGGCCGCTCCCTTATATCCCCCAAATACATTTAAGTTAAACAGGCGTATTTCTCTGTACCTTATATTTAACTACTTTAGTTAATTAACAACCCAGTTCTCCCTGCGACCACCTGTACTAAGCACCTAGGTAGTGTTTGAATAGACCGGTGACTACACCACACCAGTAAAGAGTAAACAAACCAGCTGTTAACGGTTACAGCAACTTGGGCTTGTGGGGGTAATGTATTGTTAGTGCCCTGTAAGGCTTATGGCCCTATCTCATGGATACGTGGAGGCGCCACTGGTTTCGCCATGTGGGTTGGGGTAACTACCAAAGCTTTCTTAATACTTTCCTCATCAACCTGTAAACGTCTACTGCCTGGCACTGCTACTAGACATAAACCTACATATACGGCTTTGAAAACTAAGTTTTTGGAGGCAGAACGTGCTCAAAGGTCTCTTATTAAAGTTATGCACTTCATAAATAGACAATTTCCTACCGAAACATTGTATTCTACTGCGGGCCTACTAACAGTCAGAAAACTTTACATAGTTCATACCCTGACCCTGGACCCTTTTGACCCTGGAAACATCTCTATTGTCATTTGGGGGGATTTCTCGTAGTCACCACGCTTAGCAGGCAGGTTGGTGACCGCAGTAGGTTTTATTTGTACCCTCAGGGGTCACATCAAAGGAAAAAAACACTTTTCTATTTCATTTCAAGCATTTACATAATTTATTCACTTCAACATCATTCAAACTTCAAAATTAGCCAAATCGGTCCAGCCATTATAGAGTTTAAGCGAGACTAAGCTAAGAGAAATTAAGTTATATCGACTTTATACAGATTACTTTTTTATAAAAAGATCTTTCAGGATGACTTCACTCCACCTGATAGTAAGCGGTCGGTAATTGCTTAAGACAGATTGTCGTGACATTGTAGGATAAAAAGACCCGACCTAACATACGAAGAGGTTCAGTTCCTCGTTCCTGCCCCGTGCCATTAAATCATGGAATGCCCTTCCAGTTCATGTGTTTCCTTCCTCTTACAATCCTGAGTTCTTTAGGCGGGGCGTGAAACGGCATCTCAGTGGGCCTTCAGAGTAAGGGCGACAGGCGCGGTGGGTATGCCCTATTGTGCCTGTCGACCTAACATTTGGACCTCACGGCCGCTTACCATCAGATGGAGTGAGGTCAGCCTGAACGCTCTTTTTATATAAATAAAAAAAAAGAAGAACTGTTTACTTTTTGTTGTTGGCATGATTAGGCTTGTCGTTCTAATGAGATAGGGCCCTCATTGAAATATTTAGGTGCGTCACATTTTATACTTAAGCACCGGAGAGGGTCGTATAGTTAGTTGCCTTCTGGTTGCTCTGTACAAACTAGTCCGCAGGATGTTAAACATTAATGTAAGATGGCGTCTCCCAATATCGAAGCACCTGCAAAAACTCAAACAAAAGTTTGAAGCTCGCTTGTTTGTTGTGATTTGTGTTTTTGTTTGTTTAATAACTTGATTGTTTTAAGCTACTCGTCGTACTTGTTTTGTACTCATACATCGTTGTATATCGTATGTTAAAGCATATAGATTTGTAACATAGGAATTTATAAATCGTTGATACAAATTAGTTCAGACGCTGCAATTAGGGTTTACCGGCTTGGCTGCCGACCACGGTATACTCAGCAAAACACTGGTATAGTCTGGCTTCGGTCATGTCTTGGGTTGATCCAGAATAAATTTCATGCCTACTCTGCTCCAAAGCCAGGCAGGATCTGAAAAGTTTCAGTTGAACCTGGAAAGCCGATTCGCTGCCGTGGAAACCACAACTGACGTTAACCAGAATCTTGAAAATGTGGTTCGAGTCCTCAGGGAAGAAGGAACGAGATTCTGCAACATGCGGCGTATGGGTAAGAAGTCAAAACTTTCCGAGGAAACCTTAGGGCTAATGAGGCAACGACGTGAAGACCCACCCGTCACTTCGTCAGGAAAACGGACTCTAAACCGAGAGATCAATAAACTCGTACGACGCGACCTCCGACGCTTCAATACTCTTTTGATCGAAAGAGCTATTGAGCAAAATCGGGGGTCTAAGGTGTTTGTACAATCTCTTGGAAGAAGCCACCTGACTAAGCTGACCACAGCAAGTGGAGAAGTCGTTGCCTCAAAGCCGGCGGTTCTCTCGGAGGTAGAAGACTTCTACGGCCGGTTATACGCTTCGCATGCATCTCGACCTGATCCCGAAAATGAGGATACTAGAGCCACATTGACACGCCATTTCACCGAAGACTTGCCAGAAGTCAGTACTGACGAAATCGAGATCGCTCTTGGGCAGCTTAAAAATGGAAAAGCCCCTGGAGAGGACGGCGTTACAACAGAGCTGATGAGGGCTGGAGGTAGAGCCGTATTGAGAGAGCTCCAAAAGCTTTTTAACGCTGTCCTTCTGGAAGGGAGAACTCCGGAGGCGTGGACTAGGAGTGTGGTTGTCCTGTTCTTCAAAAAGGGAGATAAAACCCTATTGAAGAACTATAGACCCATTTCCCTTCTAAGCCACGTCTATAAGCTGTTTTCAAGAGTGATCACGAACCGTCTTGCGCGAAGACTCGACGAATTCCAACCGCCGGAACAGGCTGGGTTTCGGAGCGAATACGGCACCATAGACCACATCCACACAGTGCGGCAGATTATACAGAAGACCGAAGAGTATAATCAGCCCCTGTGTCTAGCATTCGTGGACTATGAGAAAGCCTTTGACTCGGTTGAAACCTGGTCTGTTCTGGAGTCCCTGCAGCGATGCCAAGTAGATTGGCGATACATCCAAGTGATGAGATGTCTCTATGAAGCCGCCACCATGTCCGTCCAAGTACAGAATCAGCAAACAAGGCCTATACCGTTGCATCGAGGAGTGAGACAGGGGGACGTTATTTCCCCGAAACTGTTCACTAATGCAATGGAGGATATGTTCAAGACGCTGAACTGGAAAAGACGTGGCATCAACATAAAAGGCGAATACATCTCTCATTTGCGATTTGCAGACGACATCGTCATAATGGCAGAATCGCTGCAGGACCTACAACAGATGCTGAATGAACTGACTGACTCCTCTGTGCGCATCGGCCTACGGATGAACTTGGATAAAACCAAGGTCATGTTCAATGAACATGTTCTACCGGAACCGATTGCAGTTCACGGCGCCGTCCTCGAAGTTGTTCAAAAATATGTATACCTCGGGCAGACATTGCAGTTGGGTAGAAACAACTTTGAGGACGAGGTAAATAGGAGAATTCAGCTAGGCTGGGCAGCATTCGGAAAACTTCGTCGAGTCTTCACATCGTCGATCCCACAGTGTCTAAAGACGAAAGTCTTCGATCAGTGCGTTCTACCGGTTATGACATACGGAGCCGAAACGTGGACACTCGGCTAGTCGTCCACCACTCAGCTAGGTACGGCTAGTCCACAAGTTGAAAGTCGCTCAGCGAGCTATGGAAAGGGCTATGCTCGGCGTCTCTCTGCGAGATCGGATCCGAAATGAGGTGATCCGGCAGAGAACCAGAGTTACCGACATAGCTCACCGGATCAGTAAGCTGAAGTGGCAGTGGGCTGGCCACATTATCCGCAGAACCGACAACCGCTGGGGTAAACGAGTTCTGGAGTGGAGACCGCGTCTCGGCAAACGTAGTGTAGGACGCCCTCAGACCAGGTGGAGTGACGATTTGCGCAGGACGGCTGGCAAGAGCTGGATGCGAGAGGCCCGGGATCGATCGAAGTGGCGAGTATTGGGAGAGGCCTATGTCCAGCAGTGGACTGTTGTGGGCTGATGATGATGATGATAATGAAATTTCATGCCAGCGGGGATTAAGAAATAAGAAACTTTTATTACCCACATCCCACAAGGACATCACAACAACACATCGACAAAACATATAATATGGTAGGGGAGCCCGGGATGCTAAATCGGGATTTACTCGAGCATTATAGAGACCTATTCGATTGCGAAGCTTAGATAATTAGAAGAAAAAAATGTTATATAATATATACACTTTCATTGGTGGGGGGAGCGGCTATACATTTTCAAAAATGTAAAAAAAAACCGATGCATGGACATACACGAGCGCGTCAGATATTGATAGCATCAATGTTTTACGTATTTTGGAAGATGTACGTATGTTAATCTGATTGTTTCCATGGTGGGGGTAGTCATACGTAAGGGTTGAAATCGATAAAAAAAAAAACTTAATCGAGCGCGTCAGATTTTCTAAGGGGGTGTTAAGTGAACCTAAAAAAAAGCTCTTATATAATAATCTGACGATTTGGATGTGACCCAAACTCGCGGCCATTTTTAAACTGTGTAAAAAAAAATCGCCATTTTGAAATACTCGAGCGCGTCAGATTAAGATATATATGGTTCATCTATATACCCTAGACGTGCTGTCTCATAATCTGACGATTATCTAGAGGGATTCGCCTAATCTGACAATTGAAAATTTTTTTTTTTATTTTTTCAAAATTTTGGCGTCATGGCGTCATGGCAACAGAAACCAGAGTGGGGACGGAGTGAGAGAGTCATAGATAGAGAAAAAGTGAGAGAGGAATAGAAACGCGGAGTGGGGAAAACAGGGATTACGTAGCTGCACGCATTAAACTTTATTAATTAGTTTTCCTTACTTCGGCTTATGGAAATCGTCAGATTATATATTTTTTGTGAACGTTGAATTATTTCCTTCAAAATAAAAAAAAATTTAGCCACGCTCGAGAAAGTCGAGATGACGTTTTTTTTTTACAAGTTTGTAACCCACCTACTTCTTAACGACAATCGGAAATTGTCAGATTAGTGGAATATATACTTTTTAGTATGTAACTAACTCACCCTACCTTAATCTGACGCGCTCAAGAATTTCTGATGATCAACTTTTTTTTACTAATCTGATCCTTTATCCTTGACGGGCGGCCGCATTTACGGGACTCATGTTTGGTGGAAGTATTTAATCGGGTACAAGGTATCTCCCTATATGTTAATCTGCCGCGCTTTAGTAACTCCCGAAATCCCCCCTTGGGCTCCCCTACTAATAGAAACGAAGATAAAGATAAGTTCGCAAGAAAAAGAAATTAAACAATCAAAAAGTACACAAAACCAAAGACCGAACATGGCGTTGTTGCGACGTCCAAAGTCTCAATAAGCCTCACTCAGCAAATTATAGGCATAGCGCCACGGCGCTGATTTTCTGTAAGTCCTGATGATTCAAGAGTGATTGATTTGGGTACTTGGTCCGCTGCCGCAGTGATTTAGGTCCGCTTACGCTTTCCACCATATTTCCACCTATCATGGGATATAAAGGAGCGACAATATCATCTTTTCGCTTCTAGCCAGCTTCAACTAGCCGTGGTGCATCCTGCCAAATAACAAATGAATCTCTGGCGACTGACTAGTGGCGGTATAACATAGCATTTTGATTGAAGGCGCAATGCCACAATAAAATAAATAAATAAATTTCTGCAAATAGATTCACGAGTAATACTTTTGCACGTCAAATTTTTTTCCCTACTAGCACTTCGACGTGATAAGGATGAGGCCTGATGAGAAGGAGTGCCGCAAGAAACTCATCAATTTTGCCTTTTTTTTTAAATATACATAATTATAATACTTTTGATACTACCACAGACCGATGACGGGCTGCAGCGTCATCGGAACGAGAAGCTACGCCCTGCGATCACCAACCACCGTGCCCAGCGTGGCGATGTTTGACCAAAATGGAGAGGCCTATGTTTAGCAGTGAACTGCGACTGGCTAATATTGATGTGTTTATATCAAATCAAATCAAAAATTTCTTTATTCATATAGGCTTTTACAAGCACTTATAAATCGTCAATATTGAATAAAGTATGTAAATTAAAAGGAAATAAACACCGGATTCGAAATGCAGCTTCTATCAAGAAGAACCGGCAAGAAACTCTACATTTACTCTTTTCAATGCAAATATTTCTTACAATATTTGTCATATTACATCATTGCTACTATCTGATTAATATTATATAAAACAAAGCAAAATTCAGAAGCTATACAATGCAAAAAGTGTTCACTTGGAAGCAGTCTTCCAGGAGATGTTGTCGCCCAGGAAGTCCTCAACTTTGTAGTATATTTACTTCCATTACAACATTTCCTGCTTAGCAATGTGGCCGCTACGGTCGGAACTGTCATTATTACGTTTAAATAGCGCAGAGCCGACAGGCGGTATAAACAAACATTTGCAGTAGACTCCACCCGTCTCGCGGCGATGTTTGCGATCGCCAAATGAATACGAACGGGCTCCTACATACGAGCGGCATGGCTACCATGCCGCAGGCAGTCTAGTTGCCGTTGACTTGCCACCAATGTTACGGTTAGCGGTTGAAGCGTCAATGGTTGCATAACCAATATTTTATATATTCGCATAAAAGAATTTCGTGTACGTGTGATTTCCGGATATAGAATAATCCTCCATCGAAGACCTGTTCAGCAGTGGATGAGGCTGATGATGATGAACTTAGAATATTTGGCCCGACCCGGTATCGGAATGTATCGGATTGGTGAATCGACAACTCGTCTCCTAGTCCAGTCAAAATAGACTAAGTCAAAATCCAGCTTGTTGGGAATTAATGCAAACTGGAATGTCTATTTTGACTGAACTCAGCTCCGGTCCGTCTGAGTAGACCCGAAGCCTCAGAGATTGATTGCTGTTACCGATATTCATTCAGGGAGTATTTATATCTGTGCGTAAATTTCATATTATTATGTATTAATCACGCTGATGAAATTATAATTACATAATTTATTTTTAGCGCTGCCAGCCTATTACGAGTACGTAGTACAAACGAAAACATAAAGGTAATGTTTGATTAATATTGTGGCCGCGTTGATTTCATGCTAAATATTGACTGTATGGGAAAAACAAACAGAAAAATAGCGGCGTATCTTTGTTTATTGTCAACTAATTTGTGTATTGCTAATGGCGATACTATCGCGAAGGTTTTAATTTTATCGTGTACTTAGCATTATTTTTTTGCAGATATTGGCTTCGCTTTATTAATTAGGTAGGTACTTGTATGTTGCAAGTTACCACCATACTGGCCAGCAGGATTATTCGGGCTATAGGTACTCAAGTTTATATAAAGATTTATAATAAAAATATAATTTTTCGCCTGGTGGTAAGCGATATCGTAGTCTGCGATGGAACACGCTTGGCATAAACGTTCACTCTCGCCTTGAACACTACTTTGGGATTAGATCAAAATGTTATGTTATATAAATATTAAAATATTAATTACATATAATAGTAAGCACATTTCATAGTAAAGCAATTAGAAGTACAATAAGATCATGAGTGGTAGTTTTAATGCTACCTACATACAATTTTTCTCCTAAATCTAAGCACAAGAAGACACATACCTAAGCCATCTTTTGAACTGATGAATTTTGCGATAAAATCTATAATTAACAACATAGATTATCGACAGCTTCACATTCACCCAGAGAGGTCAGGACGCTATTTAGACTAAAGCAAAGTTCCTAGTAAGTTAAGCTTTGATACCAACTTAACGTCAAAGTTATGAAAGTACCGATCACGCCCACGCTAAATCTATTGAAAATACAGTAAATATAGATCCTGTATAGCATCGAAATACTGAAGTTAAAGTATAATTTAGGGTACATTTGCGAATATCGATACAAATCCAGCTGGTATTTTCATCATCGCACATCTATCAAGATGATAACATCTTGATAGTTGGAAGTCTCCCGCAATATGTTACATTTTGCTCACAAGTTTCTGCCACGTGGTGCAATGATGCTTTAGGATCATTTTCTAGTTGCGACTTTTCCGAATGGATACAACTTAGGGACCTTTAAAAAGCGAGCCTACTGCTCGCTACTACGACTACTTTCTCAATTACCATCAACGCTTGCTCGTCTACCGCCTCTTGCATAAAAAAAACGCACCTATATCCTCACGTTTCTCGTTACAGCTGGTCCTCTATCTTTACGAGTGCCATCACGAATGCCGGTAAGTTTTGTACCCTTAATTATATTAAGGAATGTGAGGGACCCATCATCTTTACATGACATGTCTTGTACATACATTTCTAAAATCCATATTTTTATATATATGTATAGTGTTTCTGGGTTGAGACGTCTCAAATAGTTTCTTTTCTCTTTCTAATATTGTTTTTTTTTCATCAGTTACCAACGTCTTGTCGGGAGTTACAAGTAAGTAAACCCACATTCAGCCTTATAAAGTGGCTAGAAATATATTATAGCGATACTTACAACGAATAATTGTACATGCCTTCCAATACGAGGCTTCCTATGCAACATGTAGCACCATAGTTAGCTTAAACCATCGATATTCCGAATATTTGAATACCCGGTCTGTTACAAGGTTTCGTCGGAATTTAGCGCGGACTACGAGTTTCATCCGCGGTCGAATGTTCCCGCAAAATTGCCTATTAATCTATGGTAAGTGAATCTTCGTACATATCTACATACCTATACAAATGCAGCATTAAACCCGTTCACGAGAAAATTATAAAAGTTACTCCTTTACATGAAACAACGTCTGGGAAACAAACAAAGGTTAAGTTAAACTTAAAGCGCCAACTTGAAGCGTACAAATCTACTTTAAATCACCGTGTTGAACAATTCCGCCCGCATTGTGCATCCCTCGAAACGAACGCATCGCGGCACTTTGCATAACTTAATTTCAACTTATATCTAAGTTAAACACGAGTAAAAGGCATGACAATGTTGTTGGCGTGAATCACAGATGTGTATCAAGATAGCACAGTCTTATCATCAGCCTATCGCATTCCGCATAGGACATAGGCCTCTCCAGTTGTTCGCCACTGTGGGTTATTATATGGAGGCTCTGCCTATAATCGCCACTGGGCAGGCGTTGTGGCGATTGCAGGGCGTAGGTTCTCGCTCCAGTGAGACTCTTACCCGGCATACGCCTGTGGTATTTAGCTATGCCTTCAACCTTGATGATCATACCACCAGTCGGTTGCTAGAGCCTGGTTTCGTGTTATTCAGCAGGAGCAACCAAGGCGCGTCTAGTCTAGTATAGTGTGCGCAAAACCCATGGCTTACTCTTGCACTATGGTGCAGAATTGTATAATAGCCGTTGAATAGGCACGCAAGTAATATGACTATTCCACACTCTCAGCGCTCAATCCAAAGAAAATGCACAATCTTCATTGACAGGCTCGGTGGCTCATTTGGTAGTGACCTCTGCCCTCTGGGCCAAGGGTCGTGGGTTCGATTCCCGCACAGTACAAACATTTGTGTTCATGAACATGTCTGTTTGTATTGGTCTGGGTGTTTTCTATGTATAATATGTACTTATTTATTTACAAAAAAAATGTATCTAAGTAAGTTTATCAGTTGTCTAGCACCCATAGTACAAGCTTCGGCTTAGTTTGGGGCTTGGTGGCGCTGTGTGGCCCAGCGTGGCATGTCTTGGGTTATTTAATCTAATTGATAATGAGTGGTACGTGTGCGTCGTCGTTTCGAAATGCGAACGTTTGCTAAAGTGACGCGCTGCGTTTGCTTAAAAATACGACGTGATTACTGTTCTATCTTAATACCTTCCTGTGGCGTGATTTTCCATTTGACGAGATTAAATATAACAAGTTTACGTTGGGGAGTGCGAATGGATGCGGGGAAAATGTTTGATGTTGTTCGTTTGTGTCTGCATGGAAATTTATAATGGGAAAATATTTACTCGAATCTAAGTCGATTAACACACTGCCACGCGTACCTATTTGCGAGAATGCAGTGGATCCATAGTGCGAGTTTTTACGACGCGTCATTGCGTTTTGTGAATTCACATCATCATCATCATCATCAGCCTATTGCAATCCACTGCTGGACATAGGCCTCTCCAGTTGTTCGCCACTTAGGGCAAACATCTGGAGGATATACCCATAATCGCCACGCTGGGCAGGCGGGTTGGCGATCGCAGGGCGTAGCTTCTCGCTCCGGTGACGCTGCTGCCCGTCATCGGTCTGTGGTATTTAGCTACGCCTTCAATAGTGATGGTTATACCGCCACCAGTCAGTTGCCAGCGCCTCGTTTGTTATTCGGCAGGATGCACCACGTGCAGGTGAGGTTGGCTTGGAGCGAAAAGATGATGGGTCGCTCTCTTACATCCCTTCACACTTCACACTTCTTCTTCAATTAACCCCGGTTGCCGATGCAGCACACCCCACGAGCTCCGGAAACCCTACTCACCCGCAGAAACACGACCCAGAGGTCATTTGTCTGCGGTGGGTGTAGGGTAGAGGTCCTTCCCCGGACGGGCAGCTCAATTCGAGCGAAGGTTTACTATGCCCTACCTCTCTTAAAACAGCCGCAAGCTAATTGGCCCACTGAGGTTTAACAGAAACCACACAACAACTCGTTTGTTATTAACACATAACTAAACTCGATACTGAACTCTCCATTACCTAGACAATAGCCAACTAATGGCTCGAATGAAATGAGCCGTGTACAGAATACGGACACATAATGGCTGAATGGCTCGGCCGGTGATCCGCATTGTAGAGGAGATTACCCTACGTCATCGATACAAATGTATGACGCACACACCCACTTGTTTACATGAGAACTGTTTCTGTATATTGTAAATGCAGTGTAATTTTGTAAAGATGAGTATCAATAGGATTATTGACGTATAGGATTTCTCCTCTACTTCAGGGTTGAACCGGCGCAGCCGAGTGTAAACCAGCAATTTCCCAGGATAATATTTTATTACAAACATAGTCAGTCACACACAACACATATCAGAATATAACTAAATATATAACAATGCCACATTACCGTCTCCATCGGATGCTCGAGCAAGAATGCCAGTCTCAAAGTGTTCGTCCGTTAAGAAAAATCCAAATGTCAAAGCGGTTAGTTAAGTTAGTTTCTTTTTTTTTTTTTTTTTTTTTAGAAAAATCCAAATGTCAAATAGTTGAGTTTCTTTTCTTTTTAAATAATGTCAATGTTGCCAATATGAAGAATAAAATACTACTTTTATGGGAACAGTCGATATTAATTGAACTGAATTTAAATGTTACCAGATTAAAAATATCACTAATATTGCATAAATGAATTAAAACCTAACACTCGACCATTCTGACAACATGTATGTCCTCATACATGCATCAAGTGATAACACCTAACACTAGGCCACTTTGAGACAGACTTTGCATGCTATATTATAAAGTACTATGTATCATACACAACTAATTAAAATTGCATTTGTAGACAATGATATATAATTAATTTTACAAACCTACTTGCAATTATTTACGAATATCTATACAATATTTAGTAAAAAAGAAAATAAACGGCAATACAGTGTCTAAAATATGTAGAATATGTATTGTGAATACAAACATAATGTATTATGAAATAACCTGCTATCTGATATTATTATTATTATTGATACATTTATAAACGTTCAATTAATTTAATTAATATTTGTAAATAAAATGAGCGTATACAACAAATAATTTATTTATACATTCATAAAGATTATACATCTACATTATTTCTCTATTATAAATAATAAATCTATATTAATATCTAAATATGACCTGAAATTCAAATAACTGTGAACCAATCAATTCTCACAGTTTTGTTCAATTAGAACACAAACCAATCAATTCTTGTGTCTAATTAAACATCTCGTAGGGTATGCGAACCAATCAATTCTCGCATATTCTTATACAACCATATTGCGAACCAATCTATTCTCGCAAGTTGTAGCAAACCATCTTGCGAACCAATCAATTCTCGCAAGATTCAACTATCCTGAAATTCAAATAACTGTGAACCAATCAATTCTCACAGTTTTGTTCAATTAGAACACAAACCAATCAATTCTTGTGTCTAATTAAACATCTCGTAGGGTATGCGAACCAATCAATTCTCGCATATTCTTATACAACCATATTGCGAACCAATCTATTCTCGCAAGTTGTAACGAACCATCTTGCGAACCAATCAATTCTCGCAAGTTTCAACTAACCTGAAATTCAAATAACTGTGAACCAAACAATTCTCGCAAGTTTCAACGGACTACCTTGCGAACCAATCAATTCTCGCAAGGTTTAACGAACTATCCTGCGAATCAATCTATTCTCGCAAGGTTTAACGAACTATCCTGCGAACCAATCTATTCTCGCAAGGTTTACCGAACTATCCTGCGAACCAATCTATTCTCACAAGGTTTTAACGATCTATCCTGCGAACCAATCAATTTTCGCAAGGTTTAACGAACGATCCTGCGAACCAATCTATTCTCGCAAGGTTTAACGAACTATCCTGCGGACCTATTAATTCTCGCATATTTCAATGTAACCACACTATCGTCATCATCATTCCGTATCAGTCCACTGCTGGACATAGCGAAATAAATCCTTGCCGGGGTTAATTTGTTAAACAATTACCTTTGGAAATAGTTCTATGCAAAGTCCACCGTTCTACAAAGTATTGACCTATTGAGAGTTTGCCATATCAACATCACTGTCGTCATAGAGTCTGCACTATTCAATTCCAGTGCAGCCACATACTCACACCCGCGGTTGCAGCGATCTGCTGCTACCGTGGTTTTGCGTTTGCTTTTACTTATAGTAATACTGATACTAGCCTATACCTATTTATCGTTACCGAGAACTCTTATTATCCTATATGGCCCCGCGTAAGCGGGGAGTAACTTTGTGCTCTGACCATCATTAGCTACTAATATCTTCGTTAAAAATAATAAAATAAAATAGTTCATTTCTGTAAATAGATTCACTAGTAACTAATACTTTCGCACGTCACACTTTTTCCTACTAGCACTTCGATGTGTAGCCTGCTGAGAAGTGCCACAACAAACTAAACAGTTAGCCTATTTTTCTTTAACATACATAAAATCATTTCAATAAGAGCAAACTGAATCAATCAGTCCATGTGTTATTGTCCTAAGCAATCTTTTACTTTACAATAACCTTTAAACATTAATCAGGAAAGTAAATCTATGTAAGTAAAGATTATTCGTATTTCGTCTAGATCCCCTAACATATGTTAACCGTTAGGGGCGTCCTCTTGTTATAATATTCTTTATTAACTAAATTTATCTTGTATTGTTATCGATAGAGTACTTCAATAAAGAAATATTGGTCAAAAATATTGGTTCGTTAGCATTAATTGTCTTAAGAGTGTCAAAGCACGCAAAATAGCAAATACTTAAATGGGCAAGTCTAAAACGGTTTATACAACAGGATACTTCCGTATGACGTCACAAGCTTGGTAAGATAAGACGTAAACGCCTTATTTTGTATGGTAGCTATGTTAAATGGTTTTGGTATAAAAATATGTCTGTAATAATGCAACCTTGCAGGCCTATTGTCGTCTAATTTTGCAACAAATTTATTTTAAGGTCATTTTATATGTATTTATGTGTTTCGGGTACATATAAAAGCAAAGCCAGACATAGTCCCCATTGCTCCGCGTCTATCCTATCCTTAACTTGTCCCCTTATAGACGAACGGCAGTATCTTCCCGTACTTAGTCAATAATTTTATTAAATTTCGCTATTCATAACCGGTCTGAATATAACTTTGGTAAGAGACCTACCTATGATCTTCTGAATACGGTAAAGTTAAGACCCCATTGAATCTTCCTTAGTTGCCTATCCCAATCAGAAGGACTGGGATTTTCAATAAAGTTTTGTGCAGACAATGATCTCAATATCGTACGGTTGTAACACTCTACCTGACTTTCAACTTTGGACTCGCCACCGAACTTACCGAAGACATGAGACGTGAAACGACTACAACGATCACTGACCAGCCTTTCAGTCCTAAACATGTAAAAGATATCCTAGAATGCTCAACTAACTCTTTTGGCGCCCCGTACCGGTTTTAATACCGTTGCCCCTATTAGACCCAATGGTTGACTGGTAGAGAATGCCTATGTAGCATTAAGTCCGCCTTTTGTACACTACTGTGCAATAAAGATTAAATAAATAAATAGACCTAACCAAAGATCAGAGGTGATCAATATGCGGGGCGTGAAATGGCTTTTCCGCTTTGGGTATGGGATGAAATAAACCTTCCTTATTGTTCGATTGCTTTTCAGCAAAAGCACAATCTAAACAAGCTTCCTTTTTATAATAAACCTGTTCATTTTCGGAAAGAAATAGTTTCTTTATTTTGTCTAAAGTTTTCTCAAACCCAAAATGGCCTATGTCATCATGATTTACACACCTGCCACCTGCCCTCCTTTAGTACTACCCACCGAATGTTACTGTCGACACCAAGACACTTGAATAATCCATAATATAAAAAAATGAATCCATAATATAAAAATAAACGGGAAACCGCGGGTAACACCGCGGGCGCAGCTAGTTTATTATGTAACTATCTTTTATGTGCTCTCCTCTTGGATGTAATAATAGTAGTACCCAAAATGTCCCTCTTTAGAAATGTTAATCTGAGTGCACTGCAATTGGTTATTAATTTCAACTCTTTTCCCAGTCAAAATACCCTAAACTGCTTTAGAGAACATGACCGCAAGCGTTTTCCAGCTCGTTTGATGAGTGGAAATTCTTTTCCTCTGGAGAGGTCTGGCGGCTAGGCATAGAATGCTACTGCTGGTCGAAAGGGTTAATTGTTAAGGGTGCCTGCTCCCTTCGGAGCTTGACACCTGATGCCAAATCTCCATCTTACAGTCGCGGAGTTCAATCTAATAAATATATATATAACTCAAGGTAACTGACTGACTGATCTATCAACGCACAGCCCAATCCACTTGTGGGATGAGGCTGGGTAGGTCGATGTTATGACGTAGACATCCACCAAGAAAGGATTTTGATCATTTTTGATAATAGAAGAAAAACTATTCCACGCAGACGAAGTTGCAGGCACAGCTAGTAATCTATAATAATCTATGAACATTCCCATATGCCCACCCTTATTGCGTACAAGAATAATCGGACTCGCGTACTCAGACACCGCGACTCCCTAATTATATCTGTTTCCAGAATTTCGTCTATCATACACTGAACTTTCTTTCATTATGTTAAAGGCGTTAGGTCGGTAGACAACCGGACGCTGACTAGAAAGTCCCATATTCAAGCAAGTGGTGTGCACACAGACCAACCAACCAACCATATTTTACCAAAATATCTAAAAGTTCATTCCCATCAACGCTAGAAACCTTTTCACCGAACTGTACGTTATCAACATCAAGATCATTAATTACGGAGATACACCGTCAATACGACCAACAAAGTAAACTTTTTCAGCGAGACATAATATAGTTATATGTTATCCTCAATAAGAAGAACAAAGATCAAGAGTAACAAGTAATGCCTTCTTTTATAGGTTGTATACCGCCACAAATATAGAAACTGATCAAGCTGTTTGAGTATCTTACTATATACCAACACTACCCCCGAAAAAGCCGCCGCCAAAATTTTTTTCAAAACTCAAAATAATCTTTATTCGTATAGGTTTATAATAATAGTAAATATTAATAGTGCTTTGCACGGTCAATTTAGTCGGCTGGTCGTCAACCTCAGAGACATTTGGAAAATGGCATTTCGTCCCCTACACTCATAAATTTGACACGTCCTTATAACTAAAATGTGTGGTTGGTTTCTCTGAATACGACTGTCCTACGAGCATAGTCTTATCCAAAAGGTCATTTGCAACGACCTTACAGGGTACGCCGCTTCTACGCCAACTAAGTATCAATAAATCTATAATGACGGTACCCAGTGATGACACCGTCCTATTCCCAAACCTATGCATGGGCGAAAGTACCCCATCATGACGCAAATACAACGAACTAGCGACCGATTCTTTCATGTCACCCAAGACCATAAAAGCCCAATCAGGCGTTGGCTTCCCGTCAACTCACACCTTCTGTTTAATCTATCCTTTAGCGCTAAGGTTGTCTGGAAGAGATCGCTTAAAGCGATAAGACCGCCTAGTTGTACAACAAAATGTCTATTAAATTTAGTTTTTAAGTCAATTGTATGGTGTGCAATAAAGTATATCTATCTATCTACCTTTCGACTAACCTAAATTTTGTTCACAAGGAAATGCATAATTATAAGTTTCACTTGCCGCTCCGGCCACGTAAAAAAAAAGAATAGAACCCAAGCTCTTATACCATATTTTGGCTAGCCCCAATTCTTTCCTAGTCCTTTCGTCCTAACTATATGACCTAGCCTCCCGTCCTAGCTTTAGAAGAAAACGAAGGGCTACGTGACCTTGAACTATCCTTGGACCGACGCCGTCGCTCCCGCTGCTCGCTGCTCCTGAGGCTGCGGCTGCGACTGCGCCGCGTGATGTCCCGCGCAGCACTCCGCGATGCTCTATGCTGGCTACCCGCAGACCGCATCTTCTCGTGACTTGCCCGGAGTTGCCGCACCTCCTCTTCAAGCGCGCGTAGTCTGCCCCGCTCGCACTCCAGCTCCTGATCCTAGTCCGGTTGTGGCTCCGCTCATCTCGACGAACTGCACTCCCGGGCTTCGGCGACCGGTCTTCAACCAACGTCGAGCGTCTTCTACTCTGGCTCGATGTCTTCTTAATGTAGTCCTCACGAAAAATAAAAAATTACACTTTAATTGCTATCGTCAAAACACTATCTTATTTTCCTATAACGGAGAAACACAGTTATAATGCCATAGAATACATACAACATGTGATAATGGCACCATATAAAATGAATTATCAGACAACGTTACCTACATTATACGAAAACCACAGTATAAACTTTTAGCTTGATTAAAAGAAGACCTCCATTAATACTAATCACTTAATACCACAGTAAAACAAATCACACTGCATAAAAATATGAAATAAGCAGTAATGCTCCATGTGAATGGAATAATGACCTTCAAATTGCCCCTTTAAATTATTTTGGTATATAACTAAGCTAAACACTTCTATCTCCATTGTCAAATATCAGCTGGATATTTTAACAATCACTCATTTCAGATTAGTTATTACAAAGCTAGGTATATAGAATTAAATATTATACAAATTCTCGCAATAACCACCTTGTAAAAAAATACATAAAAGCGTTTTAGCAAGAAGCATAAGTGGGTAACCAGTACTTTCTTAAAATAAGTTAATATCATTGCTGCAAGTAGTGAATAGATAGGCGTGGTATTAACGCTAAAAAGCGCAGACGATCCCACTTCTGAAGTATAGGATTTCTCCTCTACTTCAGGGTTGAACCGGCGCAGCCGAGTGTAAACCAGCAATTTCCCAGGATAATATTTTATTACAAACATAGTCAGTCACACACAACACATATCAGAATATAACTAAATATATAACAATGCCACATTACCGTCTCCATCGGATGCTCGAGCAAGAATGCCAGTCTCAAAGTGTTCGTCCGTTAAGAAAAATCCAAATGTCAAAGCGGTTAGTTAAGTTAGTTTCTTTTTTTTTTTTTTTTTTTTAGAAAAATCCAAATGTCAAATAGTTGAGTTTCTTTTCTTTTTAAATAATGTCAATGTTGCCAATATGAAGAATAAAATACTACTTTTATGGGAACAGTCGATATTAATTGAACTGAATTTAAATGTTACCAGATTAAAAATATCACTAATATTGCATAAATGAATTAAAACCTAACAGACGTAGTTTGCAGTAAGTGGAAGCTGAAATAAGTGTTGTTTAGTAATATCTGTAATACAATTAACTATCAAAGAATTTCGACTGACCCGATCATTTGGTAGAGACCTCTGCCTTCTGAACCACACAAATGTTTGTAAGAACAGTACAAACATTTGTTTGCATGAACGTGTCTGTTTGTATTGGTCTGGGTGTTAGTTATGTAGGTATGTTATGTATTTAGTTACAAAAAAGTATCTAAGTAACTTTATCGTGTGATATTAGAGCCTACGGTGGTAGAACAACGTAATTGAATGCTGAGTGGTGAACGCGGGGGTACGAAACACTTGAAGAGACATAACAGTATGGTGGGTGAAGCCACGCCGTTGCACGAGGTCCGTCCGGGGAGTACAATGTTGATCCAAAGGAAGCGGGGTGAGGAGTACTTGCCGCTTGTCATCTGCGACTGGTCAGGACAGGCAGGAATGCGGCCGTAGGCTTCGGCGCTACCCATGTCCCTGCAAATGGCTGCCCACTTTGGGAGGTGTCTCACACACCATGACTCCCCCGGAGGCGGCGTGAAGATGCCTGATGCATTTCCCTTTAAAAAATGCTGATAAAATGCAATTAATTTTTTTTTATATAAAAGCTCGACGTAATGGCTTCCCTACGCCTGATGGAAAGCGAAAGAGAATCCCAAATCGCTGTGACAACTGGCAAGTAACTGGTTAGTAACCTGTCAGTTGCCACTGCCATGCCGGCCCAACCCTACCCCCCACGAGCTCCGGAGACCCTACTCACCAGCAAAAACACGACCCGGAGGTCATTTGGCTGCGGTATTCTATAGGGTGGAGGTCCTTCCCCGGACGGGCGGCTCAATTCGAGCGAAGATTCGCTATGCCCTGCCCTACCTCTCTTAAAATGTAAAAATCAAGACAGAATATGCTAGTTATGACGTCGATAGGAAGCTATTTTAGCCGAGTTCAATACTCAGATATGTGGTCGTGGTCTGAAATGGTCGGTTGTCGGATATAGCCGGAATTTACAACCATTTACCTACTTACATTTTGAAATTTTTTCGCGAGCTCTCCATCTTATTCAGACTAATCTCCCGGCCATTTTCTAGTGCCTTATTCCACCAATGATTAATGAGTACTTTGATATTATAATCTGGACCCATCTTAGCCAGTCGTTAAGGGAGTACGTGCGGCTTTAGTCGGATTGTGAGCTGGTCGAAGATTAGGTGAGATTCATGACTAGGAGACGTGGTTCGTAATAGGATATTTTAGACATTTGAAATCGGACACAAGACCTGGAATACAGAACTGAAGACGAAAAATAAATAAATAACCCAAGACATGCCACGCTGGGCCACACAGCGCCACCTAGCCCCAAACTAACCCGAAGCTTGTACTATGGGTACTAGACAACTGATAAACTTACATAGGTACATTTTTTTTGTAAATAATTATACATATTATACATAGAAAACACCCAGACCAATACAAACAGACATGTAAATGAACACAAATGTTTGTACTGTGCGGGAATCGAACCCACGACCCTTGGCTCAGAGGGCAGAGGTCACTACCAAATGAGCCATCGAGTCAGTCTCTTCCTACTCTATATATAATTATTCATCAAGGGCTGATCAGGATGTCTTGAAGCGAAAAGATGATAGGTAGCTTCCTTACATGCTAATACTGACCTGCCCGCGGAGTATCCTGCCGGATGACAAACGAGGTTCTGGTAACGTACTGGTGGTGATAAAACCATTACAATTGAAGGCGTAGCTATACCACAGGCCGATGACGGGCAGTAGCGTCACCGGAGCGACGCCCTAGGATCACCAACCCACCCGCCCAGCGTGGCGATTATGGGCAAAGCCTTTAAAGTGCTTGCCCAAAGTGGCGAACAACTGGAGGGGCCTCCAGTTGTTCGCCACCTTGGGTCCAGCAGTGGACTGCAATAGGCTGATGATGATGATGTATGTTTATCAGTTATCTAGTACCCATAGTACAAGCTTCAGCTTAGGTGGGAGTAGATGACTTTGGTGACCAGCATGGCAAGTGTTGAGTTGTTTATTTAGAGTATTTATTTGACATATCGACAAGAATCTTTGAGCAAAGACAGGGATCGGGTCTCTTAAAGCACTATTGTTATGTACTTCTAAGGCAATATTTTCAAAAGACGGTCGTAAAAAACATTCTTACAACCATCTCTTTCACTCCCCAATCGCAATAAAGCATCAATTCATTACTGAGATCTGATTAATCGTATGCAATTACATTATTTCGAGTGCAATCATTTGGCGACCTTTTATAACAGCTTAAAACGCTCCAGGGTATTGTTTGCTTTGAGTCGAACGATTATTGTAAGTGCAAATTAATTAACTTTTATTAATTTTGTTCTGATTTCCGCTGACTTTCGGCCATTTCTGCTGAATATAAAATTAAATTTTCGAAATGTGTTGTGTAGTAGTTGGGATTGAATAATGACAAGATAAAAACTGCGATCACCCACCACCCGCCTGCCCAGCGTGGCGATTATGGGTAAATCCTCCAGATGTTTGCCCTAAGTGGCGAACAGCTGGAGAGGCCTATGTCAGCAGTGGATGTGATAGGCTGATGATGATGAAGATAAAAACACATAAGTTGAAAGAATGTACCTTATACATCTGGTTGCCTCTAGAGACGTTTTGTAACTCATCATGGATTTTGCAATTCTCTTATCAGACATTATCACAAAGGGAGCATGGGAAAAAATTAGACCTTTCTTTGGGCTACCATATAAATAAAGATACATTTTATTGCCAATAAACGAATTACAAAGTGATTTTTTTATAAACAAAAAAAACGGCTTCTTCTTTATTAATTTAGTAGTTCGGGAAACCCCTCTTAATTTAGTCCTATCCCAAAAGAATTTATATAAGACTTAAAATTAAGATTTTTTATAGTTAGATATATATTTAATAACTACTTACCTATAACTAAAAATATGTGTGTCTCAATCGGTAATAGAATCCAACGTCTTTTTGGAGCTTGCACCATACCGCAGATTATTTTTTAATAACATTGCTCTAGTGCATGTTCATTCATCCTAGGACGCCAGACTTATGGAGACAAAATTTATCTCCCATATATCACTGAAAAATGAAACAAAGAAAAGTTTAATTTACAAAGGCGGGCGTTAATATGAATTAAAGTGTAACTAATAATCAAATTCATAATAATTTGACGCTCATGGCAACGCGAGTTAGACACTTATAACTAATTATGGAAAAAATGGCTCGACTGAACGATCCGAAAAAGTCTACTGCGTTGGAAATCGATCCTATTAATTTCAGTTATTCAATAATAGGAGACCTAGCAAATTGTGAGGTAGTATATGAAATACAAGTCATCCTTCTTGCTTGAAACGATGTCATAGAAAAACATACATTCACAAATATCAACAAATTTTTATGTGAATTATGTAGGTAAGTCCTTATATTTGTAATCATTGAGAATACATGTTGCGTTTGTTTGTACTTCTTTTAAAGAAAAAATGTACACCTACAGCCTACAGTAGGCAAAATAACCACGACATGCCACGGCTGGGCCACACAGCGCCACTAGCCCAAAACTAAGCGATGCGTGTACTATGGGTACTAGGACAACTGATAAACTTACTTAGATAATTTTTTTTGAATGTTAGACTACTGGGAACAAAATTAAGTTTGCCAGACTATAGACTTCTACATCTATATGTACACTATATATTATAAACAGGAAACACAATTTACAATCTGAACATATCTGAAATACCCGAAGTCCTGAGCGCATCTGAGGGCGACTCAAGATACGAATAAGGTAAGGAATGACCGCTTTTCACAACAAGTCGCCCATCGTACATCATCTTTGCAGTTGGAGTATGATTAACGATACCGCTTCCTTATTTTGGCCTGCGCTCACAAACTCCAGTAATGAGAGGTTAAAATCGTTTTCGTTCATCGTTCCGCCGTTTTTAAAGGGTCAGAGATATTTTAGTAACAGGTAAACGTCCCTCCTATAGAAGATAAGTAGATAGATATTCACAAAATACACTTCTTGTGTGTACAATCTAGTTCTATTTATTATTTTTTGTATACACAATATTAAAATAAATAATCATAAAAGGAATAAATACCATGAAAACAGAAAAGGGACAGTGTTATAACCGGACAGGAGGTAGGATTTCTCATTGAGACTTGTAAGGACAGGAGTGACTGAGAACGTCTGATAGAGAAGGGGAGGGAATTCCACAGACGAATAGATGGTATAGTAAAGGACGCGAGTAAGACTTGGATAGTGAGAGTTTTGGAAATTACGATCTGGTGCTTACTGTGTACCTAAAATAATCATGAGGGGTACCTATACTAATCAACAATTATTTTCCGAAGGCGCCCCTCTTTTACGATTGATTTTAGTCAACAGATAAAACTTAATGTAATAAATTAATAAACGTGTCGTTAAAAAGAGTCTGTGTGTATAGGATTTATTTAAAAAAAATTACTACTCTATTAATCTACTACAGGCTATCAGACGTGGCAAGAGCCAAGTGATCGATTTGGCAACGTTTTCGTAGCCACAACGACTCGGGCGCCTCTTTCGCTTCATCAGGCAACGAAAGGCCAATAAGTTGTAATTATACTAAAAAATATGTGTGTAAAAAAACAAATTACCCTTGCATTTGCACGGCAATCGCTTTGACAGTCGCCACATGACTCATTGCTGTACCAATCTGTGACAAACAACAACAAATAAATATCGGGTGGTCGCATACAACGGTGTCAAGAGCTCACAAAATAGGGCGCCGCATTGTGCGGAGCCGTTCACAGTCAAAAATTCAAAATTGGAACAAAGGCCATTGCACGCAAGGTGAGCGCGGCAGTGCGTGGTGACGTCAATCCCGCCCCGGGCAGGCGCCCCCACTTCCCGGCGCGCACGATCCGTTTCCGGCTGAACACAAAGCTACCGCTTCTTTGTGTGAAACGTCGGAACATGGGGGAAATACTGTTAGAATTTTTATTAAACTGGAATGGAACGGTATTAATTGAGATGGATATAAAATTTATTGCTTTTTTGTGAGACTGATTTGGCAGCGAAAACGTTCGTACCCAAGTCAATACAATGCCTTAAAGTGGCAGTTTCTTTAAACTCGTGAAAGATTCGTTATCACCCCCGGATATTTTTCTGCTACCTTAGTTCCGCGTTTCGAGGATACAGCGATGAAAATTGAATAAAACTACAACTGAAAAATAAACATACGTAGGTACTTTGTATCCTCTATGTTACATTGTTATCTAAAATGATAGTATATGTGCATTACTTGTTTAATAGTTCTAGGATATAATTATAGGCAGTAGTTAGAATCCCATATGGCTGGCTTGCCTAATGGTTTCATCAGGCAAAGGAAAAGGGAACATGGTATTTAGTCCCGTCATTTGTATTTTCTTGTGCAACAAAGACTAAATGAATAATAACACTAACTATATCTAGTACGGGACAATTTATGTAACACTAGCCAAAAGTTTTGAAAATGCATTCAACCTTAACAACCTTCATCAAAAACGGCGACGTTACAACCAATTACTGAATGTGCTAACATGAAATATGTAAATTTCTTTCTACACGTTCAGTATAAAGTTCTTCATGTTTTTGGGTGATTTATTTGATATATAAACTCCTGCATGACCTAAAGGTAGAGAACGCTACTAGAAGTTCCTTTTCATACCATGTTACGCAATAAAGTTGAATAAAATTGAGATTTTAAAATAACATTCAACCTTTAATGTATTAGATCAAAAAACGGCGACGTATAACAACAGAAGTGCCAACGTGAAACATGTAACATTTCTAGATGCGCTCAGTATGGAAATTGGCCGTGCGGTGCTCCGGGACGTGTGACGTCATTCCGGCTACGAATCGTTTCGTGTATTTCCGCCCCTGTGGTTCGCGACTATCGGCCGCACTCGCGCCGGGACATTCCGCCCTGGGGCGGACACACTTCCGCTTTTGACATTATGTTGGTACACTCACTGCCCAGTTCTAGGTACTTTCTTACTCATATTATATTTTTTACAGTAGCTACCAATTTAGTGATCTCCTGTCCATCAGATATGAGAGTAGGGATAGCGATTCTTCGCTTGAATTGAGACGCCCGTCCGGGGTAGGACCACCCTATAGAATATCGCAGCAAATGACTTCTGGGTCGTGTACCCGCCGGTGAGTAGGGCTAGGCGATTGCAGGCGATAGCTTCTCGCTTCAATGTCGCTGCTGCCCGTCATCGGCAGTGGTATTTAGCTACGCCTTCAATCGTGATGATTATACGCCACCAGTCGGTTGCCAGATAACCCCGTCTGTTATTCAGCATGACGCACCTCGGGCAGTGTGAGGGTAGCTTGTGGAGGCGGAAAGATGATGGGGTCACTCCCTTACGTTTTTTTATTAT